>CM026401.1:14361804-14408691 GCA_014843695.1 Archivesica marissinica
CACTATACATGTATGCTGGTCATACGTTTAGGTATGGTACAGTGGGGCACTATACATGTATGCTAGTCATAAGTATACATATCGTACATTAGGGCACTATACATGTATGCTGGTCATATGTATACATATCGTACAGTAGGGGCATTATACATGTATGCTAGTCATACGTATACATATCGTACGGTAGGGCACTATACAGGTATTCTAGTCATACGTATGCATATCGTACAGTGGGGCACTATACATGTATGCTAGTCATACGTTTATATATCGTACGGTGGGGGCACTATACAGGTATACTAGTCATACGTATACATATGGTACGGTAGGGCTCTATTCAGGTATACTAGTCATACGTATACATATCGTACATTAGGGCACTATACAGGTATACTAGTCATCCGTATACATATCGTACAGTAGGGGCACTTCTACAGGTATACTAGTCATACGTATACATATCGTACAGTAGGGCACTATACAGGTATACTAGTCCTACGTTTACATATCATACATTAGGGCACTATACAGGTATGCTAGTCATCCGTATACATATCGTACAGTAGGGCACTATACAGGTATACTAGTCATACGTATACATATCGTACATTAGGGCACTATACAGGTATGCTAGTCATCCGTATATATATGGTACAGTAGGGCACTATAGAGGTATACTAGTCATACGTATACATATGGTACAGTAGTGCACTATACAGGTATACTAGTCATACGTATACATATCGTACAGTGGGGGCACTATATATATATGCTGGTCATACGTATAAATATATGGTACAGTAGGGCACTATACAGGTATACTAGTCATACGTATACATATCGTACAGTAGGGCACTATACAGGTATACTAGTCATACGTATACATATCGTACAGTAGGGGCACTATACAGGTATGCTAGTCATACGTATACATATCGTACAGTAGGGCACTATACAGGTATACTAGTCATACGTATACATATCGTACAGTAGGGCACTATACAGTATACTAGTCATACGTATACATATCGTACAGTAGGGCACTATACAGGTATGCTTGTCATACGTATACATATCGTACAGTAGGGCACTATACATGTATGCTGGTCATACGTATACATATGGTACAGTGGGGGCACTATACTTGTATGCTAGTCATACGTATACATATCGTACGGTAGGGCACTATACATGTATGATGGTCATATGTATACATATCGTACAGTAGGGGCACTATACATGTATGCTAGTCATACGTATGCATATCGTACAGTAGGGGCACTATACAGGTATTCTAGTCATAAGTATGCATATGTTAGAGTGGGGGCACTATACTTATATGCTGGTCATACGTATATATATGGTACGGTTGGGGCACTATACAGGTATACTAGTCATACGTATACATATCGTACAGTAGGGGCACTATACAGGTATACTAGTCATAGTATACATATGGTACAGTAGGGGCACTATACAGGTATACTAGTCATACGTATACATATGGTACAGTATGGGCACTATACAGGTATACTAGTCATACGTATACATATCGTACGGTAGGGCACTATACAGGTATGCTAGTTATACGTATACATATCGTACGGTAGGGCACTATACAGGTATACTAGTCCTACGTATACATATCGTAGGGTAGGGCACTATACAGGTATACTAGTCCTACGTATACATATCGTACAGTAGGGCACTATACAGGTATACTAGTCATACGTATATATATGGTACGGTAGGGCATTATACAGGTATACTAGTCCTACGTATACATATCGTACAGTAGGGCACTATACAGGTATACTAGTCCTACGTATACATATGGTACAGTAGGGGCACTATACAGGTATACTAGTCATACGTATACATATCGTACAGTAGGGCACTTCTACAGGTATCTAGTCATACGAATACATATCGTACAGTAGGCACTATACAGGTATACTAGTCCTACGTATACATATCGTACTTAGGGCACTATACAGGTATACTAGTCATCCGTATACATATGGTAGAGTAGGGGCACTATATATATATGTTGGTCATACGTATAAATATGGTACAGTAGGGGCACTATACATATATGCTAGTCATACGAATGCATATCGTACAGTGGGGGCACTATACATATATGCTGGTCATACGTATAAATATGGTACAGTGGGGGCACTATACATATATGCTAGTCATACGTATGCATTTCGTACAGTAGGGCACTATACATATATGCTAGTCATACGTATACATATCGTACAGTAGGGCACTATACAGGTATTCTAGTCATACGTATGCATATCGTACAGTGGGGGCACTATACATATAAGCTAGTCATACGTATATATATCGTACGGTGGGGCACTATACAGGTATACTAGTCATACGTATACATATGGTACACTAGGTCACTATACAGGTATACTAGCCATACGTATACATATCGTACAGTAGGGCACTATACAGGTATACTAGTCCTACGTATACACATATCGTACAGTAGGCACTATACAGGTATACTAGTCATCCGTATACATATCGTACGTAGGGCACTATACTCTCCCCCGTATACATATGTAGGTAATAACTCAGTCACTACTATACATACTGGGTACCATTCGTAAGATGCCACCTACTCACGTATACTAGTCATATGTATACATATCGTACAGTAGTGGCACTATACAGGTATACTAGTCCTTCGTTTATATATGGTACATTAGGGCACTATACAGGTATGCTAGTCATCCGTATACATATTGTTCAGTAGGGCACTATACAGGTATACTAGTCATACGTATATATATGGTACTGTAGGGGCACTATTCAGGTATACTAGTCATACGTATATATATGGTACAGTAGGGCACTATACAGGTATACTAGTCATGTTTTTGTTTGGGGTTGGTTGTTTTTGTTTTTGGTGTGGGTTTTTGTGGTTTTGTTTTTGTTTTGGTTGTGTTGGTTTTGGTTTTTTGTTCCGTATATATATCGTACAGTAGAGCACAATACAGGTATACTAGTTCTACAATTACATATCGTACAGTAGGACACTATACAGGTATACTAGTCATCCGTATACATATCGTACAGTAGGGGCACTATACAGGTATACTATTCCTACATATACATATCGTACAGTAGGGCACTACACAGGTATACAAGTCCTACGTATACATATCGTACAGTAAGGCACTATACAGGTATACTAGTCCTACGTATTCATATCGTACAGTAGGGCACTATACAGGTATACTAGTCATACGTATACATATCGTACAGTAGGGCACTATACAGGTATACTAGTCATACGTATATATATGGTACAGTAGGGCACTATACAGGTGTACTAGTCATCCGTATATATATCGTACAGTAGGGCACTATACAGGTATACTAGTCATACGTATACATATCGTACGGTAGGGCACTATACAGGTATACTAGTCATACGTTTACATATCGTACAGTAGGGCACTATAAAGGTATACTAGTCATACGTATACATATGGTAGAGTAGGGCACCATACAGGTATACTAGTCCTACAATTCAATATCGTACAGTAGGGCACTATACAGGTATACTAGTCATACGTATACATATCGTACATTAGGGCACTATACAGGTATGCTAGTCATCCCTATATTTATGGTACAGTAGGGCACTATACAGGTATACTAGTCATACGTATACATATGGTACAGTAGTGCACTATACAGGTATACTAGTCATACGTATACATATCGTACAGTGGGGGCACTATATATATATGCTGGTCATACGTATAAATATATGGTACAGTAGGGCACTATACAGGTATACTAGTCATACGTATACATATCGCACAGTAGTGCACTATACAGGTATACTAGTCATCCGTATACATTTGGTACAGTAGGGGCACTATACAATTATACTGGTCATACGTATACATATGGTACAGTAGGGCACTATACAGGTATACTAGTCATACGTATATATATCGCACAGTAGGGCACTATACAGGTATACTAGTCCTACGTATACATATCGCACAGTAGGGCACTATACAGGTATACTAGTCATCCGTATACATATGGTACAGTAGGGGCACTATACTGGTATACTGGTCATACGTATACATATGGTACATTAGGGCACTATACAGGTATACTAGTCATACGTATACATATCGTACAGTAGGGCACTATACAGGTATACTAGTCCTACGTAAACATATCGTACAGTAGTGCACTATACAGGTATACTAGTCCTACGTTTACATATCGTACATTAGGGCACTATACAGGTATGCTAGTCATCCGTATACATATCGTACAGTAGGGCACTATACAGGTATACTAGTCATACGTATACATATCGTACAGTAGGGCACTATACAGGTACACTAGTCATACGTATATATATGGTACAGTTAGGCACTATACAGGTATACTAGTCATCCGTATATATATCGTACAGTAGAGCACAATACAGGTATACTAGTCCTAGGTATATATATGGTACAGTTGGGCACTATACAGGTATACTAGACATACGTATACATATCGTACGGTAGGGCACTATACAGGTATACTAGTCATACGTATTCATGTCGTACAGTGGGGGCACTATACAGGTATACTAGTCATCCGCATACATATCGTACAGTAGGGGCACTATACAGGTATACTAGTCCTACATATACATATCGTTCAGTAGGGTACTATACAGGTATACTAGTCCTACGTATACATATCGTAAAGTAGGGCACTATACAGGTATACTAGTCCTACGTATTCATATCGTACAGTAGTGCACTATACAGGTATACTAGTCCTACGTATACATATCGTACATTAGGGCACTATACAGGTATGCTAGCCATCCGTATACATATCGTACAGTAGGGCTCTATACAGGTATACTAGTCATCCGTATACATATCGTACGGTAGGGCACTATACAGATATACTAGTCATACGTATATATATGGTACAGTAGGGCACTATATAGGTATACTAGTCATCCGTATACATATCGTACAATAGGGCACTATACAGGTATACTAGTCCTACGTATACATATCGTACAGTAGGGCACTATACAGGTATACTAGTCCTACGTATACATATTGTAAAGTAGGGCACTATACAGGTATACTAGTCATACGTATACATATCGTACAGTAGGGCACTATACAGGTATACTAGTCCTACGTATACATATTGTACAGTAGGGCACTATACACGTATACTAGTAATACGTATAAATATCGTATAGTAGGGCACTATACAGGTATACTATTCATACGAATACATATCGTACAGTAGGGCACTATACAGGTATACTAGTCATACGTATAAATATGGTACAGTAGGGCACAATACAGGTATACTAGTCCTACGTATATATATGGTACAGTAAGGCACAATACAGGTATACTATTCCTACATATACATATCGTACAGTAGGGCACTATACAGGTATACTAGTCCTACGAATACATATCGTACAGTAGGGCACTATACAGGTATACTAGTCCTACGTATTCATATCGTAGAGTAGTGCACTATACAGGTATACTAGTCCTACATATACATATCGTACAGTAGGGCACTATACAGGTATACTAGTCATACGTATACATATCGTACAGTAGGGCACTATACAGGTATACTAGTCATACGTATGCATATTGTACAGTAGGACACTATACAGGTATACTAGTCATACGTATATATATGGTACAGTAGGACACTATACAGGTATACTAGTCATCCGTATATATATCGTACAGTAGGGCACTATACAGGTATACTAGTCATACGTATACATATCGTACAGTAGGGGCACTATATAGGAATACTAGTTATACGTATACATATCGTACGGTAGGGCACTATACAGGTATACTAGTCATCCGTATATATATCGTACAGTAGGGCACTATACAGGTATACTAGTCATACGTATACATATCGTACAGTAGGGCACTATATAGGTATACTAGTCATACGTATACATATCGTACGTAGGGCACTATACAGGTATACTAGTCATCCGTTTACATATCGTACAGTAGGGCACTATACAGGTATACTAGTCATACGTATACATATGGTACAGTAGGGCACTATACAGGTATACTAGTCCTACAATTACATATCGTACAGTAGGGCACTATACAGGTATACTAGTCATACGTATACATATCGTACAGTAGGGGCACTATACAGGTATACTAGTCCTACATATACATATCGTACAGTAGGGCACTATACAGGTATACTAGTCCTACGTGTACATATCGTACAGTAGGGCACTATACAGGTATGCTAGTCATCCGTATACATATCGTACAGTAGGGCACTATACAGGTATGCTAGGCATCCGTATACATATCGTACAGTAGGGCACTATACAGGTATACTAGTCATCCGTATACATATCGTACAGTAGGGGCACTATACAGGTATACTAATCATCCGTATACATATCGTACAGTAGGGCATTATACAGGTATGTTAGTCTTACGTATATATATGGTACAGTAGGGCACTATACAGGTATACTAGTCATCCGTATACATATCGCACAGTAGGGCACTATACAGGTATACTAGTCATACGTATACATATGGTACAGTAGTGCACTATACAGGTATACCAGTCCTACGTATACATATCGTACAGTAGGGCACTATACAGGTATACTTGTCCTACAATTACATATCGTACATTAGGACACTATACAGGTATACTAGTCATACGTATATATATGGTACAGTAGGGCACTATACAGGTATACTAGTCATACGTATATATATTGTACAGTAGGGCACTATACAGGTATACTAGTCATACGTATACATATGGTACAGTAGGGCACTATACAGGTATACTAGTCCTACAATTACATATCGTACAGTAGGACACTATACAGGTATACTAGTCATCCGTATACATATCGTACAGTAGGGGCACTATACAGGTATACTATTCCTACATATACATATCGTACAGTAGGGCACTATACAGGTATACTAGTCCTACGTATACATATCGTACAGTAGGTCACTATACAGGTATACTAGTCCTACGTATTCATATCGTAGAGTAGTGCACTATACAGGTATACTAGTCCTACATATACATATCGTACAGTAGGGCACTATACAGGTATACTAGTCCTACGTATACATATCGTACAGTAGGGCACTATACAGGTATACTAGTCATACGTATACATATCGCACAGTAGGGCACTATACAGGTATACTAGTCATACGTATATATATGGTACAGTAGGGCACTATACAGGTATACTATTTATCCGTATACATATGGTATGGTAGGGGCACTATACAGGTATACTAGTCCTACGTATATATATGGTACAGTAGGGCACTATACAGGTATACTAGTCCTACGTATATATATGGTACAGTAGGGTACTATACAGGTATACTAGTCCTCCTTATACATATCATACAGTAGGGCACTATACAGGTATACTAGTCATACGTTTACATATCGTACAGTAGGGCACTATACAGGTATACTAGTCCTACATATACATATCGTACAGTAGGGCACTATACAGGTATACTAGTCATACGTATACATATCGTACAGTAGGGCACTATACAGGTATACTAGTCCTACGTATACATATCGTACAGTAGGGCACTATACAGGTATACTAGTCATACGTATACATATCGTACACTAGGGCACTATACAGGTATACTAGTCCTACGTATACATATCGTAGAGTAGGGCACTATACAGGTATACTAGTCATACGTATACATATCGTACACTAGGGCACAATACAGGTATACTAGTCATACGTATGCATATTGTACAGTAGGGCACTATACAGGTATACTAGGTATACGTATACATATCGTACAGTAGGGCACTATGCAGGTATACTAGTCCTGCGTATACATATCCTACAATGTGGGCAATGTTATATATAGTTTTTAAACTTTTCAGCTTTTACATTACTATATAATTCCACATGTGCAGTTTTCACTTATAGTCTTATCTCTTGATTGTATTTTATTTGTATATATGTTTGAGTAGATTAAATGTTGTTAAATGAATGATCTCGTAAAATAAAGTCTTTAATATTATTATTATATTATTTTTATTAGGAAATTAGATCAAGTGATTTACACAATCATAAGACGAGATGTATTGACTATTTAGTCGATTGAAAACTGCTTAGACTATTGGTCATTTCCAACTTCAGTAGATATATATTTTTAAAAGAATTAATATAAGCAGTTACGGTTGTAAAATAACAAATAAATTGCCTATTAAATACATAGTAAAAAGTGAAAACAGACAGTCTCTTCATTTATATTTCCAAACTTTTATTTCTTCTGATACAACATCCATATGTAAAGAGGTATTCAAATCAAACTGTAAAAGTAAAAACTATCTTTCAATTATAATGTTTCCCATACCCAGTGCTCACCTGTGTTTACACACTGTATTCCTCCGCCAAATAATACAATATACCAACCTTTAGTTTGCAATGGCCTGAATTCCTTATACCACATATGTTTTACACATCAACTAGTCTGAAGTCTTCTCAAGTAAACACAATTTCTCAAAATACACAGAAACTATACACTGCCTGTCATGAAAATGCATTTTTAACAAAAAGAAAAATTAATTATATTAGTTAGTGGGACTACATTCGACCGCGGATGCACTTCTGCCTATTTACGTATATACAACCGTAATTATAATGCTTTCTGTTTTCCCTTTGACTTTTTCAGAATCCGAGTTCGTTCAGCAAACAATCCACCACTACCTATACCTATACCGCCCAGATTGTGTCCGCCATTACCACCGACACCTGAAGTGGATATAGAATCAACAACCGACGGATCGCGTACAACTGAGATTGTGGAGTAAGTTGAGTTGATATGAACACGATCACATTCAGCATTTCCATCAAACCTCCTCTGCCTGCTCGATTTATAATAGTAAAATATGATCGGACAGATGTGTTTTCTACGGGTACGCCGGTTTCCTCCCATACGAATAACTACACCAAGGGATGTCCGATTAGCGCAGTGATTAACAAGCTCGCTTCCCACCAATGTAACCCGGGTTCGATCCTCGGACCGGAAAGTATGTGAGCTGGTACAATGGTCGCCAGATCGGACAGGTGGGTTTCCTCCGGGTATTTTTCTCCCACACGAATGACAGACCACATATACGCTTTCATCCGCGCCAACAAGAGCGATTAATATAGGTTGTGAAATGTTGTTTCACAATCATTGTAAAATAACTAAAGATTAAATCAAATAATAAACAAATGTCACTTCCGGAGCTTAGACAGTGATCATGTTGCAAAATATTCAAATTATTTCAGAAGAATGTCATGGTGTATTAACAATGCTATTTATACGGTGAAATATATGTTCGTGCTATTTTATTACATTTTAAACTGTTTCCATGTTTGTTCAATCGTTTTACTTATATAAAATGTGTCGGTGATGTTAATGAACATTAACATGTTTTATTGCAAATATATAATTATTATTATACATTGCATGAGAAACAAAATATATACAAATTTAATTCATTAATAATACATGACATCGTGTATATCAATTTAGTTTTCACTGGAAATGTTCAAAATTCCTGAGAGCTAAACATTCAAACTTCCACCTTGCTTCTCACGCATGCGCAGGATATATGTCAATATTACCCTGACACATTTATTTTTCAGCTACGACTCTATCAACACATATTTATTTTTCAGCTTCGACTCTATCGGCACACATTTATTTTCAGCTACGACTCTATCGGCACACATTCATTTTTCAGCTACGACTCTATCGGCACACATTCATTTTCAGCTACGACTCAATCGGCACACATTTATTTTTCAGCTACGACTATATCGGCACACATTTATTTTTCAGCTACGACTCTATCGGCACACATTTATTTTTCAGCTACGACTCTATAGGCACTCATTTATTTTCAGCTACGACTCTATCGGCACACATTTATTTTTCAGCTACGACTCTATCGGCACACATTTATTTTTCAGCTACGACTCTATAGGCACACATTTATTTTTCAGCTACGACTCTATCGGCACACATTTATTTTTCAGCTACGACTATATCGCCACACATTTACGGCCTGATTCTGGCGTTAGTGATAATTGGAGGCTGAATCAAACACCATGGCAACCACGACAACAACAACGACGACAAATAGCTGAGTATGGAAACATCCTTTTTATTCATGCCCTTTATCGTGCCGCGGAGGACACCATTTATTTACATACTGTTAAATAATTAAGATATAATAAGTATCAACCGTGGTATATCGCAGAATAACCCGAGTTTGAGGTTCTTATGCGTAGAAATATATCACGAAGGCCGGCCGAAGCATTCGTGATATATTTATACGCATACGAACTTCAAATTTGGGTTATTCTGCGATATACCACGGTTGATACTTATTATTTCGATTCTAACACGACTTACTTCTAATAATTTTAAAGGAGTATTTTCTTCAAACGCCGCTGCATTTGGCTTTCGAAATTTCCTCCCGCGTAATGGGTGATGACGTTATTTGTTATGGAAAATATCAATCTAGTGCATAAATGAACACAAGTTGTAACTGATCAATAATTTTAATTATTTTGTCAAATAAAACTGTACAGAATAGTAACTGAAACGTTACAAGACGGACAAGAGATTATCTGATTCTAAAAATAGCTCACTTCCGCGAATTCCCACGGTATTTATTACAAACATCACGTGACTTTCATTCATACAATTTACAGGCATTGTATAAATGGAATAGCCAAAACACGGTGCGCGCAGCATAGTTCAAGGTAGGTATATCGCAGAATAACCCGAGGTAGGTTTTACTCTACAAGTATGAATGTTATTAGCTGGGTCGTGTTAGAATGTTAAATAAACATAACAATTAAAAATGTGAAATATGACAAATAGAGACAAAATAATTTGTAACATCATCATATAAATGTTTCAATATAATAACATTATTCTTAGCATTTAATTTACGCATCAGCACCTTTACAGTATGTTCAAACTCTTAATGCATGTGCACGTATGACGATCTTAACAATATGGAAACATTCTAACACAAACGAACACTAACACTGCATTACATAGATAATATGCGTTTGTTTCCCTGTATAATCGAAACACATTTCACCGACTGATCAATGGATGAACTATTATTATGAAGTAGCTCTTCAAAAGTAAAAATGGCAACGTTTCAAATCTGGTCTGGTGTAACGAATATGTATCTCACGGCAGGTAATTAGCATAACAGTGTTAGGACGACAGATAATTAGCATAATCATGTTCGGACGACAGATAATTAGCATAATCATGTTCGGACGACGTATAATTAGCATAATCATGTTCGGACGACATATAATTAGCATAATCATGTTCGGACGACAGATAATTAGCATAATCATGTTCGGACGACATATAATTAGCATAACCATGTTCGGTCAACAGATAATTATCATAACCATGTTCGGACGACAGTTAATTAGCATAACCAGATTCGGACAACAGATAATTAACATAACCATGTTCGGACGACAGACAATTAGCATAACCATGTTCGGACGACAGATAATTAACATAACCATATTCGGACGACAGATAATTAACATAACCATATTCGGACGACAGATAATTAACATAATCATATTCGGACGACATATAATTAGCATAACCATGTTCGGACGACATATGCCTAGCATAGCAGTGTTTGGACGACATATACCTAGCATAACAGTGTTTGGACGACAGATACCTAGCATAGCAGTGCTTGGACGACATATGCCTACCATAGCAGTGTTTGGACGACATATACCTAGCATAGCAGTGTTTGGACGACAGATACCTAGCATAGCAGTGTTAGGACGACAGATACCTAGCATAGCAGTGTTAGGACGACAGATACCTAGCATAGCAGTGTTAGGACGACAGATAATTAGCATAACCGTATGCATCCATTATTATTAGGGTAATACACATTTCCAACACTGGATGGAAGGCATCCCACTGAATCGCCGTCATTTTCTTCAGGAGAAACCGGTTTGAAGAGCTATTTTATTATTAATATTGACCGTTAGGAGAATTTGAATTGCAGTTACAGGCAAAATGAGGCTTTTCTATAACCTCCATTGGCAAATAAAGTCCGAATAGCGGTCCTGTCAGTTGGAATCCTTTGTTTTTCCTGATTGTCTTTCCATATAATAAATGTGATATCATCAAAATCATTTTAATTAATTGATACACAATAGTTACAGATAAGTATCCATTGGATATACTGTAGGATATATGTTGAGATATTATAGTAATCTAATAAATATCAAATTTCGTAAGTGAATGAAAACTGATAGCATGGTGTGCAAAAGAAACAACGATAAAAACAGAGGAAACCACTAAGAGGACCTACATACTGTTATGGAGTATTCAGGAGCAGTAACTCACCGATGACACTCATTGGACAGAAACACATTTTCGATAACAATCAAACACCTCACAGGGTGCACCAAATCTCCCAGTTAATGTCCGGAGTTGTGGAAGGTCATTGATTCTGTCCGACTGTGTCTGAAATCAACACTTGGAGGATTGCATATTGGGTCTGCAAAAGCGGCACATTGCTAAAATTGCAACTTTCGAGTTGAGTGGGGAGGGGGATCCGTGGCCGAGTAGTTAAGGTCATTGATTCAAATCACTTGCCCCTCACCACTACTGGTTCGAATCCCACTAGTGGTGTCGATTTATTTCAAGTGAGGAAGCTTATTCAGCTGGCTTACGGAGGTCGATGGTTCTACCGTGTGAGCGCTCGCGCCTGAAATACTGCTCGGATGGGCACCAGGGGTCTTCCTCCACTAATAATAACTGGAAAGTCGCAATATGACTGTTGGTGCAGCGATAACACCCCCAAACAAACAAACAACCAAAAAGCAACCTTCTATAAATAAGATGTACTTACTGTCCTGGAATGATAAAGAAAATCGCGGGAAAATATTAGACATGTCCACATAAGATAATTTAGGTGGGTCGTTTATGCCTACGATATATATGGATATCGGTCCTGACAACTGGGCTATATACACTTACCTATCCAGGTAAATAATATGGTCGAATGCATATGTTTACAAATATCAAATTATCATAATATGTCGTATATTTCTAAAGGTCTAGGATGGATCCTGAATATGCAATTGAGGCGTTTACACGACACGACATAGTATCACAAACCGGTGCACGTATACGAAGAGAGAACGATTACAGTAAGCTCGATAGGTAAACAATTGCTATATTTATTTCAGATGCCAATTGTGTAAATTATTAACCATCGCCACTAGCCAGATGTTGTCTGCGACTGTCTGTCTGTCATGGTGTATGTGCTTGTGCGCGCGAGTGAGTGATGGTGTATGTCTTCATGTGTGCGCGAGTGAGTGATGGTGTGTGCGCGTGTATGTGCACAAGTGAGTGATGGTGTTGTGTCCGCGTGTGTGCGCGCGAGTGAGTAATGGTGTGTGTGCGTGTGTATGTGTGTATGCGCGCGAGTGATGGTGTGTGTGCGCGAGTGAGTGATGGTGTATGTGCGTGTGTGCGCGTGTGAATAATGGTGTGTGTCTGCGTGTGTGCGCCCGAGTGAGTGATGGTGTATGCGGGTGTATGTGCGCGAGTGAGTGATGATGTGTGTCCGCGTGTGTGCGCGCGAGTGAGTGATGGTGTGTGCGCGCTAGTGAGTGATGGTGTGTGTCCGCGTGTGTGTGCGCGAGTGAGTGATGGTGTGTGTCCGCGTGTGTGTGCGCGAGTGAGTGATGGTGTGTGTGCGCGTGTTTGTTCCACCACGTGCGACATTAAACCCCCAGAACAAAGGTCTAGGTCCCCGCAAGGGGTTTGACATTAATGGAACATACATACATACATAACTGATAGTGCGCATGTCAGCTACATACCATTAGCGAGAAAGACATACACGATGATGTGTGTATTGAAGAACGAATCCCTACACTGGATGTGCTGCTGGCTATTATCAAAGAGCAGTACCGTAGCCAGGGGCATGTTTTCACTTAAAATTGTTGGGACATTGAAGCGATTTCCTGCGTTTTCTGATTTAATGAGTTTAGACGTATAATTATGTACTGACCAGCTCTCTAGCAGTTTACATTTTATAGAGCAAAGGGATTTTTTTTGACATTTCCCCCCCCCCATTTAATTCTTTTTTGCTTTGGCAAATTTAACCGAGGCAGCTGCCTCTGTGTGCCTCAGTGTGGCTACGGGCCTGAAGATAGTCATCATTTATTTCGTTTCTTATACGATACATGGACATAAGTGTGACTTTCAAAATATATTATTGCAGGTTAGATGATATAAATAACAGCCATTATTACGACAGCTATGATCCAAAATTTCAACACAAGACACAAAAAGTAACAGCTTGAAAATACGTGTCCACGGATTATCGTGAAACCTATGCTATCAATAAATAATTAAATAATGCCCTATATACAATAGTCTCACGATGACTCGTTCACGTATTTTACTGTATTTGTAATTATGCACTTAAACACTGTCGTGACGTCACACCTTTGTACTTGCAGTCCATTATTATTAATATTGGACTGCTGTCAAAAGGCCAGAGTATTATATTAAATCCTACGAGTACATGTACGAAATTAACAATTTTAATTAGACTTAGTAGGATCTTGCTATATAAGTGTGTGCTTCAAGTAAGATATAAGCCTTATACGGATTCAATATGTATATAATACGGCGCTATATACATATCAAATTACTTTTCGCGAATAAAATGCGTGTGTATAGTAAACTGTCCGGAAGCTGGACAGGTAATCCAGGGATCACAGGTTCAAACCCCCGTCTGACCATACTACAATTAACAGTCTTTCAGATGTGACATTAAACCGTGGTCTCGTGTCGGTGCTTTACACTGTAGGAGACTCTGGAATGCGTCTTTGTCTGTATCATTGCACTATCTTCCAAAACTCTAAAATTACTAATCTCTTCACTCATATGGGCAACCGGTAGCGACGATAAATAAACGTAAAAAAACAAACAAACTACCAGTTTGGCGACTGGCCTACAGGCATAGGATTCGTGAAGTACAGTTGTTCATAAAAAAGGTGTCTCATAAGTCAGTAATGGCTGGAATGTTCAATAGGGGTGACATTATAATAAACAAACACTTTACTTTTGTATTGTTGCATCATGCATTCGAATAATAGTACCACAGTGCCAGATCGATACTAGTACCACCTTCACAGATCGATACTAGTACCACATTCCCAGATCGATACTAGTACCACCTTCACAGATCGATACTAGTACCACATTCACAGAGCGATACTAATACCACATTCCCAGATCGATACTAGTACCACATTCCCAGATCGATACTAGTACCACATTCCCAGATCGATACTAGTACCACCTTCTCAGATAGAGATACTAGTACCACATCCCCAGATCAATACTAGTACCACATTCCCAGATCGATACTAGTACCACATTCCCAGATCGATACTAGTACCACATTCCCAGATCGATACTAGTACCACATTTCCAGATCAATACTAGTACCACATTCCCAGATCGATACTAGTACCACCTTCTCAGATCGATACTAGTACCACATTCCCAGATCGATACTAGTACCACATTCCCAGATCGATACTAGTACCACATCCACAGAGCGATTCTAGTACCACATTCCCAGATCGATACTAGTACCAAATTCCCAGATCGATACTAGTACCACATTCCCAGATCGATACTAGTACCACATTCCCAGATCGATTCTAGTACCAAATTCCCAGATCGATACTAGTACCACATCCACAGAGCGATTCTAGTACCACATTCCCAGATTGATACTAGAACCACATTCCCAGATCGATACTAGTACCACATTCCCAGATCGATTCTAGTACCACATTCCCAGATCGATACTGGTACCACATTCCCATATCGATACTAGTACCACATTCCCAGATCGATACTAGTACCACATTCACAGAGCGATACTAGTACCAAATTCCCAGATCGATACTTGTACCACATTCCCAGATCGATACTGGTACCACATTCCCATATCAATACTAGTACCACATTCCCAGATCGATACTAGTACCACATTCACAGAGCGATACTAGTACCAAATTCCGAGATCGATACTAGTACCACATTCCCAGATCGATACTAGTACCACATTCACAGATCGATACTAGTACCACATTCCCAGATCGATACTAGTACCACATTCCCAGATCGATACTAGTACCACATTCACAGATCGATACTAGTACCACATTCCCAGATCGATACTAGTACCACATTCCCAGATCGATACTAGTACCACATTCACAGATCGATACTAGTACCACATTCCCAGATCGATACTAGTACCACATTCCCAGATCGATACTAGTACCACATTCCCAGATCGATACTAGTACCACATTCCCAGATCGATACTAGTACCACATTCCCAGATCGATACTAGTACCACATTCACAGAGCGATACTAGTACCAAATTCCCAGATCGATACTAGTACCACATTCCCAGATCGATACTAGTACCACATTCCCAGATCGATACTAGTACCACATTCCCAGATCGATACTAGTACCACATTCCCAGATCGATACTAGTACCACATTCCCAGATCGATACTAGTACCACATTCCCAGATCGATACTAGTACCACATTCCCAGATCGATACTAGTACCACATTCCCAGATCGATACTAGTACCAAATTCCCAGATCGATACTAGTACCACATTCCCAGATCGATACTAGTACCACATTCCCAGATCGATACTAGTACCACATTCACAGATCGATATTAGTACCACATTCCCAGATCGATACTAGTACCACATTCCCAGATCGATATTAGTACCACATTCCCAGATCGATACTAGTACCACATTCCCAGATCGATACTAGTACCACATTTCTATATCAATCTTTTATTAGATAAAAGGAATAGCATAATCAGGGTTCATTTTAGTGTTACTTGTCACGGATGGGTGGGGTAAGGTTTTTATTTATTGGCGAGATTTCATACGACTGTTATCAAATTACGACAACGTGCACTGAGTACAGGGCTGTTCATGTTTAGCGGACTGTGTTCTTAATTACTGTTGTTTTCATTTCAGATATGCTGTTCCATTATATAATCTGGCAAGAGCAGTGAACTTCTCTCTGTTGAAAATCCAACATATACCGTTCTACATCATAATATATTGTATGGAAGCAAAATCCAACATATTCCGTTCTACATCATAATATATTGTATGGAAGCAAATCCAACATATTCCGTTCTACACCGTAATATATTGTATGGAAGCAAATCCAACATATTCCGTTCTACATCGTAATATATTGTATGGAAGCAAATCCAACATTCTTCATCGTAATATGTGTGAAGACAAATCAAACATATGCCGTTCTACATCATAATATATTGTATGGAAGCAAATCCAACATATTCCGTTCTACATAGTATTATGTGTGAAGACAAATCCAACATATTCCGTTCTACATCATAATATGTGTGAAGACAAATCCAACATATGCCGTTCTACATCGTAATATGTGTGAAGACAAATCCAACATATGCCGGTACGAATAAGGTATACGAGAATGATGATCTCAAAGAGACAATTCAAACATTTAACGATGACAGAAAGCAGTTTGAGAATGAATCAGAACAATACAGCAGGAGAAATAATATTAAAATACGAGGTATCCCGGATCATAACCCTAGAGAAACAGCATATCAAACTGGTGAACATGTTGCAAAAGTGTTGCAGCAATACAAAATCTTTAACCTATAAATACAAGATATTGATATTGCACATCGTCTTCCAAACAAAATCAATAAAAACAGGGACATTATAGTGAAATTTGTATCTAGGTATGTGAAAGATAGCATAATGTGGAACAGGAAGAAACTTCATGGGTCCGGTATTTTCATCAACGAAGATCTGACTCGAACTAATACCCATGTATTGATGTGTGTCAAGAAGAAAACACCCGATGAGGTCCAAGAAGTGTGGGAGAGAAATGGTGCTATCATGTACAAAGACAAACAGGACAAAATACACAGGGTCAGATATCCCGAATATCGTGAGTGGATCGATCTCCCGTGGCCGCATCAAAACATTCCTAATCACACCGGCCCTGTAAAAAGTGGTGTACACAACACAGTTTCTAGTGCCGACTAACTGTTTTGCGAGCAGTGTATTTTTATATTGCGATTTGCGAGCAGTGTATTTTTATATTGCGAAATGACAATTACGACGACTATCACAAGGAAAAGATTAAATCGAGCGCCACTGTACCGTCACAGATTGTATTATACAGGGACATATACAATTATTAGCAAGTAACAAAAATGATCAATTAATGTGCTCTTATATTTAATGTATACCTGGCTCATTCAGATGTAGGGGGGATCGGGTGGGGATTTCTTTGCAGGTGAACCACGGTATAAATGTATATTATTTGCATACATTTGTGCTGCTGTTTTATTTGTGACCATGTCGGGGGTTTACATTGTAGTGAAAACACATTGTATTTATACTAGTGTTTTATATAAATACATATGCTTTCTCTTTCCCTGGTGGCGATGGATTCCATCAAGAATGAGGTCTCGAGAGTGATTAATATAAGTTGTAAGAGCTTGTGTCGCAATCGAGCTAAAATAAATTTGTATAAATTAATACATACGCCAATTATAGCGGGTGGAAATAGATCTGTACATCTTAACATGTGTTACTACCCAGGTCCACTGATGTATCATGCTTACATCATAGCCGAGTAGAAGAACTTTGTATGTAAAAGTGTACGAATATAATACTAGAAAGCACATATATGTAGTATAAATTCTGAAGCGTAATTTATGCATAGACAATTGTTCATAGTTTATGCATAAACTACAAACATATTTATCATTATTCAGAATTTATACACAATATTGGCAACGATGATTTATTATTAAAACATGATTGTATACTATTTTAACATACCTGTGTTCAGAAAGTTGTAAGCATATCATATATTCTAATAATGTAACCACTATAGCAATATATAATGTTTTTGGTATATGTATATTATGTCAGTTAATTGCACTGAAGCTTGTTGCCTTCTCTTTCCCTCGTGACGATGGATTACATCAAGAATGAGGTCTCGAGAGTGATTAATATAAGTTATAAGAGCTTGTTTCACAATCGAGCTAAAATAAATTTGTATAAATTAATACATAGCCAATTATAGCGGGTGGAAATAGATCTGTACATCTTAACATGTGTTACTACCCAGGTCCACTGATGTATCATGCTTACATCATAGCCAAGTAGAAGATCTTCATATGTAAAAGTGTATGAATATAATACTAGAAAGCACATATATGTAGTATAAATTCTGAAGCGTAATTTACGCATAGACAATTGTTCATAGTTTATGCATAAACTACAAACATATTTATCATTATTCAGAATTTATACACAATATTGGCAACGATGATTTATTATTGAAACATGATTGTATACTATTTTAACATACCTGTGTTCAGAAAGTTGTAAGCATATCATATGTTCTAATAATGTAACCACTATAGCAATATATAATGTTTTTGGTATATGTATATTATGTCAGTTAATTGCACTGAAGCTTGTTGCCTTCTCTTTCCCTCGTGGCGATGGATTACATCAAGAATGAGGTCTCGAGAGTGATTAATATAAGTTATAAGAGCTTGTTTCACAATCGAGCTAAAATAAATTTGTATAAATTAATACATAGCCAATTATAGCGGGTGGAAATAGATCTGTACATCTTAACATGTGTTACTACCCAGGTCTACTGATGTATCATGCTTACATCATAGCCAAGTAGAAGATCTTCATATGTAAAAGTGTACGAATATAATACTAGAAAGCACATATATGTAGTATAAATTCTGAAGCGTAATTTACGCATAGACAATTGTTCATAGTTTATGCATAAACTACAAACATATTTATCATTATTCAGAATTTATACACAATATTGGCAACGATGATTTATTATTAAAACATGATTGTATACTATTTTAACATACCTGTGTTCAGAAAGTTATAAGTTTGGTATATGTATATTATGTCAGTTAATTGCACTTTTTTTATTTAATAATATTTTATTCCACAGCATGTACAACACAATTTACATTTCACAATATCATTTCATCAATACAATCAAATTTACACATACATAAATCATGACAATTGTTCCTTACATATATATAACATTTTCAAAAGTGCAAAAGGATCGGGCTACAAGTTTTGACAACATTAGCAACAGCCCTTTCCCAGAGGTCAATTTTGTTATACAATAAATTCCGATGTATGTAGTTCTACTTTATTAAATTTACCAAGATAATTATTGCTTAGAATGAATAAGAAAAAGACGGGACATTTTGAATAAAATAATAAAAAGATGAACAAAGTAAACTGAAAGAAAAAAAAAGAGTGTTTTTTTAAGAGCTGACCTCACCATCTACTTCACTGCCTATCCCCGAACCCCCGCCCCAGAACAATATAGGTCAAGTTGTGAAGACAGTACATGCTGATTTTGTATCGATTTATATTACATGTTAGTATTGATATTAGATTTCTTATACAGTTTCCTCTTGAATGAGCAGTAATATACTTTGTATGATAAAACTTTGAATGATCAAAAATACTTGTTTAGTAAGATAAAAGAAATAGTATGTAATACATTAATTTATTCACCCTTAAACCTTTCTGTGTGTTGAATAAATGTTTGTACTTCGAGGAATATGAATTCGTTTTCATCGTCCGTGAGGTTTTCGTTTCCAAACAATAGTGTATTCGTTATAAGAGGTTGTTTCACAATCGAACTAAAATAAATTTGTATAAATTAATACATAGCCAATTATAGCGGGTGGAAATAGATCTGTACATCTTAACATGTGTTACTATCCAAAGTACCCAGGTCCACTAATGTGTTTGGTATATGTATATTATGTCAGTTAATTGCACTGAAGCTTGTTTTTGGTAAATCGTTGCATAACCATATGATTGAATTTACATAAGCATACATATATTCTGTAAGAAGTGCAACATTTTGTTGAGGTATGTAAATGTGTGATGCTATATTGTTTATATTATTCCAAAGATCAGTAGGAACTACGTGAGAAAACAATGTTACTACACTGTTTACAAACGACACAATTATCAAGTTGGATCCCACTATATAATGAGTTATCATTCGGTTCCACCAGCAAAATATTTAGTATCACCATATAATTATGCTGTTTATACTAATATTAACCGGAATTCATTCCGTCTGTGTGTCATCTATGATGCTGTCAAACTCCTGTTCTGATATTGACCATAACCAATCATAAGACTATATATTATATATTATCTTTTATTCCTCCATTTCTGAAGAGTTACATATAATCATCAAGAAAGATACAAAAGTACAGAACATAATTATAAACACAACTATAGATCAGGTACGAATTAGAATATACATACAACATAACATACGTACAGATAATTAAGAATGAAGAAAACAACAACAATACAACAACATAACCTTGGCCTAAAATCAAGGAAAGTGTCAATAGTTATTCTCGGGCTTAATAATAAATATACAACCATCTAAAACAACATAAGGATTCACGAAAGCGAAAATGGTACATTATGAAGTACATGGTGGTATCGTTTTCCTATTATAAAAACATATTTTTCACAGCAAAACAATAATTCAATACTTGTGTTCTTTCTGAGTATATGAATGAACTATATATCGCTAGTGATCATTCACTAGTTCACTGGTGATAGTTTTCGTGGTCATTTGAAGAAGTGTAAGTCGACCATACAGTGAATAAAAAACATAGTCTCTATTAAGTGTAGGTTTTGAATAAAGACTAATTTTGATTTCTACCAGATACTCTGCCAACGATAATATATGTATGTCAAGAGTAAATATTGTTCTCGATTGACACAAGAGTACTATGAAAAATTATGTTACTTTTCTGTTTTCATCACGTGAGTAGTTTACTCTTCAAGCGGAAATCAAACTCTGAAATTACTAACTACAATATGTTCAATAACTTCTGACCATATATATTGTATATACCGCGAATGTGTAGATGTCTGAATTACGGAGATCGAGTCAAGCAATGTCGATTACATTGTCCCCATGTTTTTTAAAAATATTTTAAAATTTTGAACTCAGAGGCTATACTTACCCGTATGTACATTCTTGGTGTTTCGTTATGTTTGTTGTTGTTGTTGATTTCGGCCAAGAGTCAAATAACGGGTTATTAAATACTCACACCAGCGCGAACACACCCTCTCACGCACCCTTACATTGTAAAACCTTCTTATCAATGATAAGGGTGAACTGTATATCAAACGTTATTCTAAAGTCTGTATGCAAATTGTTGATTGATAATTTAACATGAAATCAACTTTAAAGCAACATTATATCGCACAAAGCCAATAACATGCATTGTTCACGTATAAATGCATTCCTACTACAAATTCTTCCAGATGCATTCGAACACAGATACTGAATCAATGGGCAGTGTGTTTCGAAGGTGAATGTAGGATTTCATATACCGGTCACCCACGCTCCTAGGTTGACATTCCTTTGTCATTGTAGTCACTACTAAACAAATATGCAGAATCACGGATGTGAGATATAACTGTAAATATGTGCCAAAAATCTCGTCATTCGGATATACAGGTTGTACTACACATGTATGTCGACCCTGTTTACATTATTTCGTTATGTCAACAAACCGTGTATACGACGCTTATTTATTATTGGAACTATTCAGTTAGTGGGGCCTAATATTTGGAAAAGGTGATACCATATAATAGGAAATTACAGTCTGTATAAATTTGCATTTTTCAATGATGTAGTGTCGCTTTAATGACTTTAATTTCTTACCAAGTTACACTATCCTTAAAATGTTAAAGGAGGGGGTTGGTTCGACTGCGGTGTTCTAGGTTTTGTTTTTAACATTACAAATGTTGTCAACATTAGTTTTTGGCAAACATTTCAACAAGGAACTCATCAATTGAAAAAATATACTATAGTGTTTCATTATATTTATAATTCATTCCTATTGTTCACATTCTGTTTTTGCGCTTGGTATGACAGAAAACCACCAATTATATTATGATATCTCTTGTCAGTGTGGATGGTTGACTGTATTTAAAATATATGTTAGAGGCAAATATATGATAATACTATTAAGTAGAATGGTGCTCTGGATTTGTTCACTAGTATTCCAACTTATACATAATGTCTGTAAGAGAGAAAGTCAAATATATGAAACAGAAATACACCGTAATATTGACAACATTCAGAGTGAAATAACATGTAACCCAAGTGATGAAAATTTATTTAAGAGACTGAAAGATGAAAAAACTAAGCTAGAAAACCATATCGAAGAAACAATTAAAGGCATATTACTGAGATCAAAAGCGGAATGGGTTGAAGGAGCGGCGAGAAATTCTAAATATTTTGCAAACTTAGAAAAAAAACGTGCAGAGCAAAAAACTATACAACAACTTTGTACACACCAAAACACTATAGAAATACAACCAACAAAAATACTTGACCATATAAAATCATTTATGAAAAGTTGTACAAACAAGACACCTTTAGAGACAACACTGATGAAAACACATTTTTAAAAACCCACATAAAACATTGACAGATGAACAACGTAATATAGGACAACGATTTTTAACTGAATATGAATGCGCCATTTCTCTTAAAGATATGAAAAACAATAAGAGTCCAGGGTCAGATGGCTTATCAACAGAATTCTATAACATTTTCTGGTCAGAAATAAAAGTGTTCTTAATCAGATCATTAAATTATTCTTTAGAAAAAAACGAGTTGTCTGAATTACAAAAACAAAGTATTATTACAATGTTACCAAATAAGGACAAAGACCTCCTATCAATCAGTAACTGGAGACCAATATCACTCCTTAATGTAGATTACAAAATAGCAACAAAGACAATTGCAAATAGAATTAAACCATTTTTAGATACTATTATAAGTACTGACCAAACCGGTTTCATAAAAGGACGATACATGTGAAAATGTTAGAACAATTCAAGAGGTTATTAACTATGTAAATGAAAACAACGACCCAGGCTTGATATTCTTTTCAGATTTTAATAAAGCATTCGACAGTATCGACCACCGTTTTATGTACAAATGTCTTGAACATTTCGGTTTCACTACAAATGTGACTGATTGGATAAAATTATTTTACAAAGATGCCAAATCTTGTATAACCAATAATGGACATATGTCAGACTTTTTTCAAATAAAAAAGGGTGTACGCCAATGATGCCCACTGTCGCCTTATATTTTCATTATATGTATTGAATTATTATCTATTGAAGTCAACAATAACACGGATATATCTGGAATAAAAGCGCACGGAATAGACATAAAACAAACACTTTTTGCTGACGATGCTAGTTTCCTCTTAGATGGTTCAGAAAAATCCTTTACTACATTAATCAATACACTTGACGACTTTGGAATTATATCAGGTTTAACGTTGAACAAATCCAAATGCACCGTTCTCAGAGTAGGTTTGATGAGACATAGTGAAAGAATATACTGTAAAAATAAGAAATTTAAATGGACGTCAGAGCAAGCAACTACTTTGTGAATAACATTCAGTAATAATGTCAATACTATGCAACATCTTAACATAACAAATAAAATGCTATCGTTCGAACATTGTTTGAACAAATGGAACCTGTCTTTAATAGGAAAAATAACAGTATTAAAAACATTTGCTTTCCCAAAACTTATATATCCCCTAACAGTTTTAAGTAATCCAAATGACCATACACTAAAATAATTAAAAAATGTCATGTATAAATTTCTGTGGAATAATAAACCTGATAAAATAGCTAGAAAACAAATTATCCAAGACTATGAAGAGGGGGGGTTAAAAATGTTGGATATAGAAAACTTCGTTACATCACTAAAGGCTAGTTGGATAAAACGAATAATATTTCAAAAAGAATCAAAATGGGTACAAATGTATGAAAATATGCTGGAGAAATATGGTAATGACTTCGTTTTTAAAAGTAATGTTAGTTCAACTGACATTTCACGTTTCGAAATAAAATCTTAGTTTTTAAAAGAAATATTAAAGGCATGGTCAAGTGCAAATTACGTGGAAACGGTAGAAACCATATCCAAAGAACTACTTTGGAACAATTCTTACATAAAGAAATATGATAATTCCACATTTTTTTTATAAAGACTGGTTTAATAAGGGGATTCAATATATAGAACATATATACAATTACAGACAAAAACAATTTTATTCATTTCCACAAATAATGCAACTCTATAATATCACCCCGGGAGAATATTTGAAATACTACACTCTTGTGAAAAGTGTACCTCAAGCATGGAAGTTACAGTTAGGATCAGAACCAATATCATATACATCTCCTAACAATTTAATAACACAAATAAATGAACATACAAACGTATGCAAACTTATTTATGCAATATTAACAAAAAGGTCTAAGCTTGAGATTATTAAGCAAGCCAAAAAATGGGAAAATAACTTATCTTTAGTTGATATTAACTGGAAGAAAATAGTCACACAACCGATTAAAGTAACTATTGAAACTAAACTGAGAGAATTTCAATATAAATACCTAATGCATATTATTCCGAACAACAGTTTCCTATTTAAATGTAATATAGTTGTGTCGCAATTGTGTGATTTTTGCACAATGCAAAATGATTCTAACGTTTTGGGAATGTCATCTTATACAGGATTTCTGGATAAAAATTACAGACTTTTTGAGAATATTTTTAAAAACAGATGATTTAGTTCAATTAAATTATGAATGCATTTCGCTTTGTAATTTCAGTCACAAGAACAAAATATATGAAATGAACATTAATTACATTATACTGCTTGCTAAATACTTCATATTCAAATGTAAATGTGAGAAGAGTATACCAACTGGTGTCCATTTTGTTGCATATTTTAAGTATAAAATAAAAATAGAGGAAACAATTGCATTGTTCAAAAACAAGCATACTACTTTCACGCTAAAATGGAGACCGTTTCTGAACCACATTAATTAATTAATCTTTAAATGTTATATAGTAGATACTCAACCATCCACAAGACTTCTCCTCTCCTATATTTCTCTCTCTCTTTCCAAAAAATGTAATGAATTTCTCTCCATCATATGTATACATTGTATTGATGTTTAATGTATCTGCGATTTAGCATGGACATACTATTTAAAATACATTAATTTATGTTAGTACATTGCATTGTTAACATGTATTTATGTTGATAGAGAAGTAAAAAAAAGGAATTAAAAAAAAAAAAAAAAAATGCCGTTCTACATCGTAACATGTATATCCAACATATTAAGTCAAATCCAACATATTCCGTTCTTCATGGTAATATGTGTGAAGACAAATCCAACACATGCCGTTCTACATCGTAACATGTGTGAAGACAAAATCCAACATATGCCGTTCTACATCGTAACATGTGTGAAGACAAATCCAACATATTCCGTTCTTCATCGTAATGTGTGTGAAGACCCAATCCAACATATGCCGTTCTACATCGTAACATGTGTGAAGACAAATCCAACACATCCCGTTCTTCATCGTAATATGTGTGAAGACAAATCCAACATATGCCGTTCTACATCATAACATGTGTGAAGACAAATCCAACATATTCCGTTCTTCATCGTATTATGTGTGAAGACAAATCCAACATATGCCGTTCTATATCGTAACATGTGTGAAGACAAATCCAACATATCCCGTTCTACATCGTAATATGTGTGAAGACAAATCCAACATATGCCGTTCTACATCGTAACATGTGTGAATACAAATCCAACATAGTCCGTTCTACATCGTAACATGTAGGAAGGCAAATCCAACAAATGCCGTTTTACATCGTAATATGTGTGAAGGCATATCCAAAATATGCCGTTCTACATCGTAACATGTGTGAAGACAAATCCAACATATGCCGTTCTACATCGTAACATGTGTGAAACAAATCCAACATATGCCGTTCTACATCGTAATATGTATGACGACAAATCCAACACAACACGTCATGAAGAGATTAGCTTCCGGTGTTGGAGGATAGTGCAATGATACAGACTACTCAGAGGGTCACTCGGCGTACTTCCGCCACCAAAAACACAATCCAATTATTTTCATTAACCAAACTTCACAAAATTTAGATATCATAATTGATGTACTCCAATTAACACAAATCATTACTGCCAATGTCCAAAATGACGATACTCGGTGACAAATTGGAGACCATGTCTATCTCATTCCACAGTGATTTACGTCGGGCGAGAACACTGTTTACTATATAGGCCCCTCCTATGCCGTGGAGATACACCTGTAACCGCTGCTTGTCGAAGTTAAAATTGAGTTTGTCGTTAACATGTGTCCAGTCACGGAGCCGACGTATGAACGAATGGCCTAATACAAGTACAGTGTGTGCTGCGTCAGACATGTTAATATATGTTATAGTGTGAGAAATATGCCCGTGTCAATGACCGGTCAATCTGATCCTCTTTTCCTTTGTCTTCGTGAAATGGCGGCAAACTCGTCGGCGTTGTAAACAAAGCAATATATTTCGCATGCGTTTTGCAACACCTACGGCCTGTTTCAACACGCTCCGGTTATGGATGTTTAGGCAACAGGTTAAACCAAAGCAAATAAAACTGGAAAGATATAATAATGATACAAGGTATACTCAGAATTCCAGAAGTTAACGGAGAGAAAACTCTGCGTCCACGGAAAAGATGGCGATGGTCCCGAATGAAGCCAGACACGTGACAAGAACGATTGTGATTGGTTAACACTAGGCTTCTGTAGTGCGCGTTATGCAAATGACCTCCTCGCTAAAAACCGGTGTCCGGCTGAGCGTATATACTGACACCCTGTGCGAACAGTTGTTATTACTCTTTAAGCATTGTAGAAATTATAAACAAATTTACATTATACTATTGTAAATTGCGTTTTGATGTGCTTAATTGTCACGAACAACAATTCTAAATTATAAATGTATAAACTCTTCGAAATTTAATAAAGTTGAAAACAATTACTTATTAGTTAGAAGTCTCTATAAATAAATTAACTCACTTATTGTATATACAAAATGTACATCTAATAGAAATTCTGGGTTTTGCTAAGAGTTATTTGTGGTATGGTATGTGCTACTTCAAATTACAATATTTTTAGGTTAAACATTATTTATTTCAGTATTTTAGCGTAATCAAGAAATGAACAGTTTACACATAATTGAATCAATATTGTTATCGCTCACGTAGTACGATGTGTGCATGATGTCACATGTTCACATATAGTATGATATACCACAGGTCCTCAATAGTCTTTATTATTTTATGAAATGAAATATAGACATTTATTATACTACTCAATGCAAAATTCCCATAGGCAAACAGTCACTATTATTTACTACACCCACCCCCCCAATAAGTTATATTCTTAATGCTATTGACTGCCAATGGCTTCCGATCTGAATCAATAAAACGCTCATTAGGATATTGCTAAAACAAAGCGCCTCTTTTAAGATCCAAAAGTAGCATATATACAATCGTCTAGATGCTTACATACATAAATTTACTGAGAGTCGGTCAAGTCGACTCTTTTTCAAACAATGACGCCTCGGTTACTATTCATATTCTCGGGGTGATTTCTTCACAGTGCCCACTAAGAAAAGCTATATTTATTATTCCACTGGTTGAAAGCAGTGGATTAACACATTGTATTTCTTTATTTCTCATCCCTTTGCACATGTGGTACCTGGCCGCTACATGTTTTCGATATGAAATGTTTTGGATTCAAGCTGGCTCAATAACAAAATTGAACATTTTTGTTAAACTCAAAACCGTTAAATATTAAAATAAATGTGGACATGTGTTCAGTGAGTGTATAACATAATCCCTCGACACCTTACCTCCTCCGATTCCATATGGATTTTGACATAGCTGTTCCAGTCGGTTAACAACTAAGCTTGCCCAGGAAAACATGTCTAGATCACAGTCTGTAATCCAGTGGTTAATACGTTGGACTGGTAATCTAGGAATCGCTGTTCAGTTTAGACGGGGGATCGAACCTGAGATCCCTGGATTACCAATTAGTCAAGTCAATATATTTTATTTGGCATAAACATATAACATGTTCATCGCCATAAATCAAATAACATGGCGGTTATAATAAAACTAACATACATCATTCTATAAATTGAGAAAAGTGTGTGTATTATTAATTACATGTAATTAGAATATATTGTATTATTAAAACAAATATATATACCAGTCCAACGTGTTAACCACTGGACTACAGACCCGTCTGTGTGACCATCATAAAAATCGTACTTTAAATAGTACATTTTGGTAATATTGAGCAGTTAATTAAAATTTTAAGATACGTGGGATAGATGCTGTTGTAGTGTCTAATATTTCAACGGAATGTTCGCGTCTAAGCAGTGTTGAGATGATAATTAAACACTGCCTACCTTAGCATCTACTGTAAATATCCGGTTATATGGTAGTGTAACACATGTCATGGTTTATTCACACATCCTGGTGTGATTTCATTTATATTGGAAGGTTTTATGACGGTTTCAAAAGAAAACAACTTATCACTAGTCCCTAGAATGAAGGAAGCCAGGCGTGAGGGGAAATCATCGTGGATCAGCTATGACACTTTGTATATAGACGGAAAGGCAGTAAGTAAAGGGTAGGGGCACTTGGAGGGTGAGCTCAAATGCATTGTATGGAACTGTAATGGACTTAGTTTGAGCAAGAGATCCGATGTGGAATTTATCAAATTGTTGACTGATAACCATATAATAATTTTGACCGAATCATGGGCAGGCAGAACTACACAATTAGATTTAGATGGTTATAAATGTTTTAATTTCTACAGGAAATTTAAACATTCCAAGGCAAAGCGAGGGTCGGGTGGTATAGTGATATATTGTAGAAATGAAATTCTAAATGATGTTTCTGTTTTAAAGAACTCGCATGACACTATAATATGGTTAAAAGTAGACAAGACGTTTTTTGCTATGAGCGAAGATGTTTATCTATGTGCAGTATATTTATGGGGTGAACATTCACCTATTTCCACTTTAATAAATTGTGATTTGTTTGATATCCTGCAGAATGACATATATGTGTTCGAATCAAGAGGCAGGGTGGTGATCGCGGGTGACTGTAATGCACGTACAGCATGCAAAAGTGATTACGTTGTGTGTGATAATTTCGTCGAAAATATAGATGAACTTTCTTATATTCCAGATAATCCAATCCTGCGATATTCACAAGATAAGGGAAGCAACTTATACGGTTCGAAATTATTAGATCTATGCAGAGCTACCTCCCTTAGACTTGTGAATGGCAGGTTGGACGCTGATTTCGCTATTGGTAAATGTACATGTTATTGTAGGCAGGGGTAGTTCAGTTATTGATTACGTGCTTTTGAATGAACAGGACTTTAGTATATTACGCAATTTCTCAGTGGGCAACTTTAATGAGTTTAGCGACCATGCTCCATTGCATTTTAGTCTACACATTAACTACCATGTTAATCCATGCGATGTAAAGTATTTTGTGTCCGAGAGGGTGCACTGGCAAAGTGACCAAAGGGATGTATTTAGGGCGGGACTTATTGCACAGTTACCGATTTGTAATCAGATTATACGCGAAAATCACACCGACACCAATACTATTGTGTCTTCACTTTCAACGCTGATCGGGGAAATTGCAGACCCACTGTTCCGTAAAACTACGATTTTGTCCCAAGGCTTCTCAGATAATTGCATTGATAAACGGAATTCATGGTTTGATTACGATTGTAGTCAGGCGAGACGCGTTTATTTAAATGCGCTGCATGTATTCAATAATAATAATAAGTCGGACGAGAACAGAACTGATTTGGCGAGTTTTAGGCGGTCTTATAAATTATTACTTAGAAAACGCCTTAATAAAAAACGCGTTAACTCTAGTATACCACTGAATGATTTTAAAGCACAGTTTTCACAGCTGTTCGATGATATAAATGCTACCAGGAACTCTGATGCCGAGAATTTTAACGACATACATGATTTGTAGATTTGGACCGTCCAATAACATATGATGAAGTTACCAAATGTATCAGATTATTAAAAAGGCATAAGGCCACATCCGATGATAATATTTTAAATGAGTATTTCATAGAAAGCAGTGACATTTTGGCAGGGCATATAACCGACATATTTAATATAATTATGGATGGACGAAATGCTTCATAGTTCCAGTTCATAAACAGGGAGATGATTTTGATGTAAATAACTATAGGGGAATAACTCTGCTAAGTAATTTTGGTAAGCTATTCACGAGTGTCTTAAATGCTAGAATTAACAATTTTTGTGAATAACATATTATTTTGGATACACAATTCGGATTTCGCAAGGGACGATCTAGTACGGACGCGATTTTTATACTTCACTCTTTGATCCAAAATGTTTTAAATGAAAATAAAAGGTTATATGATACCTTTATCAACATGCGCAAATGCTTTGATTCTATTTATAGAAACGGACTATGGTTAAAACTATATAACATAGGTATCCAAGGAAAACTACTACGTATTAGTCGGTCTATGTACAGTTCGGTAAAGTCATGTGTTAAACATTGTAACAGCTTTTCTGAATTCTTCGATATATCGGTTGGCCTGAGACAAGGGGAGATAATTTCGCCAATTATGTTTTCTCTGTTCGTTGAAGATCTGGAGCTATTTTTGCAAGATAGGTTAAACTGCGGATTGTCTATTCATGATTTATGTATAATTATATTACTATTTGCTGACGACATGGTCTTAATTGGTCTATCGCAACAGGATTTACAGGATTCTCTTAATAATTTGGACCAATATTGTGATAAATGGGCCCTTGAGGTAAATAAATCGAAGACTAAAATACTTGTCTTTAGAAAACGCGGTAGGTTAAAGCGCAGTGATAAATGGATATACAAAGGCGAAGAAATAGAAATAGTGAACGATTTTAACTACCTTGGTTGCACATTTAACATTACTGGAACTTTTATATTAAATGACACAGTTTTATATGGAAAGGGGTTAAAAGCTATGACTATATTAACAGCAAATCTTTCGAGGTACAATACGTATCCGTATCGTACGTGACGGTACCTATTACCTTGCTTTACCGTACAAATGCCCGTAAGTTTTCCATGGATCCGTTCTAATATACACGTCGTTTCAGTTATCTCCCTTATCTCTTCGTTTCAGTTATCTCCCTTATCTCTTCGATACGCCATTTACCACACAAAAGCGTCTGTAGGTCGGTGGAGGCCGATTAAGAGCCGATAAACCATATGTAAGTATCTCAATTTGTCTGTAACATAATATTCACAATCCTATTATAGGAATTGAGACTTGACTAGTTAAAATAATGAATTTCAGTAATTTACAACCAATGCATGCCACCCTGGGCGATTTTACCATATAGGTTGGAGTGGGTGGGCGGGGTCAGTACAATTGTTACATAGTAAAACATTTCTGCCCTATTGTAAGGCCCTTCCCCTCTGGCCAATGTGTTGTTCATGTGGACTTAACGTGTGACAGTGTGTGGGAGGTGGGATGTTTTGGAGGGGATGGGTGCGGGTGGATTATTGGTGTACAATTACCACTATGTAACCCCCCCTTACCAATTGTTGCAGAGAAAAAACATGTTTGCCTTCGTGTAAGACTCCCCATATATATATTTTTAGATCATGTGGACTTAACTTTTGTGGCCCATTTTAGTGGGTGGGGATGGGTGATTTGTGTAGAATTGTTGCAGAGAAAACAGTTTGCCCTCTTGTAAGACGAAGAAGGTATGTCTAGATCTAAATGAGTTTTCACTTGCACAAGCATTAGTATGACATAGCAGTGGGAAATACCCACTATTATTATAATGTACATGCACATGCAGCAGCACACGGTAGCCAGTTGACATACCAGTGTTTACAAATTGTCGATATCATTTATGGAAAATATCCCAGATAATACTCCAGGCATAAATACTAAATAGTGACCATAGTCAACATTCAGATCAACATGACTTTCATTTATTTTTCAAAACTTGACATCTGAAAAAGAAATTTGCAGACAATTATTGTGCTGCTTGTATTAAAGTATGTTTTTATTTATAATGTTAATACTTATACTATGTCTTATCATTAGGTCAGCTGGCTGTAAATGATGCACACCTGTCTACAGATCAGCAGCAACCGAACATAGGGCCACACGTTTCCCTGCATGATGACGTTGGTAAAATTGTGAATGCTACCATGTCTACTGCGGAAATAGTGGGAACAGTGGAATCACTAAGAATCGGGCAAACATTCTGAAACACCACATCACGCAAACAGCAGAATTTGCATTTCCAGTGCGATACCTACATACATTTCAAAGAGAATTCAAGACTCGATACTTGAAAGATTACAAATGGATGGTTTATAGCCCATACCTTGATGCATCGTTCTGTGCTGCATGTGCCGTGATGACACATTCTGAAAACAGAAGTAATAAAGGAGCCTTCGTTAACACACCGTTCACACAATATCATAAGATCGATGAAAAGGCTAAATGTCACCAGAATACCGTTTACCACCGGCAGTGAATGATAGCAGCACAGGACCTTATAAGTTCTGTTCAAAACCCAGAGAAAAACATTAAGACGAAAAGCAACACAACATTTTAAGAAACATGCATATTATTAAAGCTGTTGCCGAAGTTATCCTGTTCTGTGGTCGCCAGTGTATAGCTTTGCGTGGGGATTCAGAAGACGTCGAGGATAAATCTGGGAACTCCGGAAACGTTTTAGCTGCTCTACAAATTGTTGCTACACATGATGAACTTTTAAATCAGCATCTGCATAGCATAGGCCAGAATAACAGAAATTCCAAGTATGAATGATTCAAAATGAACTAATATATATCATAATGACATAACATGTAAGGAACTTGTTAATGAGATTCGCGCTGCAAAGTGTTTCAGTATATTGGCAGATGAAGTGACAAGTCATAACAAGGAAGAACTGGCACTCTGCTTTCATTTTGTGGACAAGTATAATGATATCATAGAAGCGTTTGTAGACTTTGTACATCTACAGAGGATAACTGGCGAACATATTGCTCAGGCAATTATTAAGACTGTAAATGATCTCGGCTTAGAAATTGAAAACGTCAGAGGACATGGCTACGACGGGGCCTCAAATATATTGAGTGACAACATGGGTGTTGAAAGGAGAATAAGAGAGCTTTCATCAAAGGCAGTGTATGTACATTGCAGTGGACACTGTCTGAATCTTGTAATTGTACATTCCTGTACCCTCCCAAACATCAGGAATGCAATAGATAAGTTTAAAAAATGTAGTTGTTCTTCAGTTCTAGCCCAACACGAGTCTCGAAACCGTAAAGCATTATTAAATATATGTCGAACAAGATGTGCCGCAAGACATGAAGCTTACACACATTTCTATCACGTCTTTCGACTTCATTATAACATCCCTAGTGCGGTATCAGTTTCTGTCCTATTTGTCAGCAGTAACAGTAAAACTGCAGGGTAGAACAGTTGATATAATAACTGCCTACGAAGAAATCTCTGAAGTCAAAATGACATACCTTGCAATCAGTGCTGATATTGGTAAAGAGTTTGGTCAGGTGTTTTTTTGTAACAGTGACAAATGCAATAAACGTAACCCTGTCAATGCCCCGGAAACAAATTCGGAGGATTATTACAGAAATAATCTTGCGATTCCGTTTATTGATCACATAAACACAGAACTCGAGGGCCAATTCTCAGATTTGACAGTCATTTCATCAACACTTCTTGGCCTTGTCCCTTCAGTTATGTGTGGTGCAAATCCGCCGAGCATTGCTGATGCAGTTGATGAATACAACGACGATATCCCATCACCAGAACAAATAAACCAAGAACTGCTTAGCTGGAAGGTTAAATATAGCACGCAACCAAATGAAAACCAGCCTAAGGCATTCGAATAGTATGATCAGTAAATCTTCCCAAACATCTCAACATTACTGAAGATAGTTTGTACTATTCCTGTGATCAGCTGTGAATGTGAAAGGAGTGCAAGCGCGTTGTGCGGACTACTTTCAGCGCTTGCCCTCATTCATTATGGTGCAGACGTCAACTTGGATAACGTTGTGGACATATTTTCATCAGAAGGATCATATTTTGCACACTACTCAGGTACAACTATGATGGTAACATTCAAGGGGTTGGTCAATACATTCGTGGACTTTTCAAATAACTGTTCATGGGGACCGTACACCGCTGGTCTTCGTGTGGGCATTCATGCATTGTTGAAGATTCCATGACCACAGCTGTACGCGTGCCATTTTTATGCTGTGTAGAATGTTATAGTTAATTTTCTCCAGTCGTTCCTGGGTCTACTTAGGGTTCATTATCCTCTCTATGTTATTTTCTCTCTCCTTATTCTGAGGCAAATACAGTGTAAAAATATACTTCCCAGAATTCATGAAAACGCATCTCCTGCATTGCAACATAAAAAGGCTCCAGCGGTTAACCAGTATTTGGTGCACCAACCTCCATTAGAAACTGCCAACTTTTTCATATAACGAGACACGGGCTGAGAGGGGCTCGAACCCGGAAAATCAGTGATGATAGGCTACAGAGGTATACAATCAGCGACCGTAACCACTCAACCACGGAGGCAGATTCCATAACTCGTGAACCACCAGAGGAATTATTAAATGACTGGGCATAAATGTTATTCATATTGAGACGATGTGCAGAGTGTTTGTTTCAACAAATCGGATGTTTAGGCACATTCATTATTAAAGCGACATTTCATCGGAAAAAGCAAATAAAATACATTTCCACGTATAAATGCATTGCTACTACACATTCCTCCGAATACATTTGAACAATAAACAGCATTGAATCAATAAAGAGTTTTTGTGGTCTACAAACTTTCAAAATTGAAAGTAGGATTTCATATAATGGTCATCCATGCTCTTGAATTGACGTTTAGAGATAATTTAACTAAGATTAGTCTACACATAAATATACATAGGTACACATGTGAGATATAACGGTAAATATGTACCATATATCGTGTTATTCAGTACACGCGAGTTGTATTACGCATGAATGTCGACCCTAATTACATTATTTTGTTATGTCAGCAAACCGCGTATGCGATATTTGTTTATTAGATGAAATACTCAGCTTTTGAGGCAAATATTTGGGGGGAAAATATACCATATAATATGAAAATACAATCTGTAAAAATTTGCGTTTTCACTGATGTAGTGTGGCTTTCAGTTTTGTGCTACCTGGCTTTGTGAGATAGTTTAGATTGAAGCTGGTGATACAGTTGCTAATAGTCAAAATACATTTCCAACTCAATTTTCAGATCATGGATATGTGATGAGACCAAACTAGAGTCTGTAGCCAGATATCTCCGTCATGCCATTCAGACAGAACTATAGACTGTCGCATGCAACAATGGAGCATTCAGTAGTAAGTACCATTTGAACATCATTGTGCTAGGAGAGTAGATCCAAAAGTGTGTGGAATAATGCAGTACAATCAAGACCGTTATATAGCTTCAGGTGCGAAAGGTCCGGAGTTCGAGCCCCGCTGGAGCCGTTCCGATTGTGCCCTTAGGCAAGGCATTTAAATTCCATGTTGCATCTTCTCTCTCCCTCATGGCGATGGATTCCATCAGTAATGAGGTCTCGAGAGTTATTAATATAAGTTGTAATAACTTGTTTCGCAATCGAGCTAAAATAAATGTGTATAAACTAATCCGTTATATAGCTATTTCCCCTTTTTGTGTGCATTATATATAGATTGTTCCCCCTTCTTAGTGTAAATATTTAAAAATTATACATGAAGAAGTACGAAATGTTATAGTTGCTGCACTTATATACGAGGTAAGGAAAGCACAGCTCTAAACATCTAGCCTTTATTGAGGCTGTTATTGCAACAACATAGAACTGCTGACCTCTAGATGAAATGAAATATATGTAACATGTACATTGTAGTAATAGAAATAGTTTTATTTAAATTTATTTAATATCGCTATCAATTCAATTCAATTATTCTTTATTAACTCAAATCATTTACATGACAAATGAGTATACATGTAATTAGTTAACAGAAGTTGTGACACGGATTGATATATACATAATATAGAACACAGGAGAGAGAAGAGTCAAGTTTGGAGATGGGAAAAAAGAGCAGGAAATTCCATTATTTTGTTTTGTTTTATTTACTTATTTGTTTGATTGTATTATGATCGATTTGAAACAGACTATAGGTCATGGAAATTGTTTCGTTTTCGATGGCTATCGGTTGCCCATTTAAGTGGTTAACCAGTACTTGGTGCACCATCCTCCGTACAAGTTTTCATATAATGAGACACGGTCTGAGTGGGGCTTGCCCATCAGTGAACATAGGTTAAAGTGGTATAAAAGTCAGACCACGGAGACGGACATAGTACCTGCAAGTTAATACGGTAAATGTTTCATTCGAAATTAAGCAAAACAAGTAATAGTTTATACACTAAAGTCTGTCCCAACTAATGTATTATACACTAACGTCTGTCCCAACTAATGTATTATACACTAACGTCTGTCCCAACTAATGTATTATACACTAAATGTCCCAACTAATGTATTATACACTAACGTCTGTCCCAACTAATGTATTATACACTAACGTATGTCCCAACTAATGTATTATACACTAACGTCTGTCACAACTAATGTATTATACATTAACGTCTGTCCCAACTAATGTATTATACACTAACGTCTGTCACAACTAATGTATTATACATTAACGTCTGTCCCAACTAATGTATTATACACTAACGTCTGTCCCAACTAATGTATTATACACTAAAGTCTGTCCCAACTAATGTATTATACATTAACGTCTGTCCCAACTAATGTATTATACATTAACGTCTGTCCCAACTAATGTATTATACACTAACGTCTATCCCAACTAATGGATTATACACTATCGTATCTGTCACAACTAATGGATTATACACTAACGTCTGTCCCAACTAATGTATTATACACTAACGTATGTCCCAACTAATGTATTATACACTAACGTCTGTCACAACTAATGTATTATACATTAACGTCTGCCCAACTAATGTATTATACATAACGTCTGTCCCAACTAATGTATTATACATTAAGTCTGTCCCAACTAATGTTTATACACTAACGTCTGTCCCAACTAATGTATTATACATTAACGTCTGTCCCAACTAATGTATTATACACTAACGTCTGTCCCAACTAATGTATTATACACTAACGTCTGTCCCAACTAATGTATTATACATTAACGTCTGTCCCAACTAATGTATTATACACTAACGTCTGTCCCAACTAATGTATTATACACTAACGTCTGTCCCAACTAATGTATTATACATTAACGTCTGTCCCAACTAATGTATTATACACTAACGTCTGTCCCAACTAATGGATTATACACTAACGTCTGTCCCAACTAATGTATTATACACTAACGTCTGTCCCAACTAATGTATTATACACTAACGTCTGTCCCAACTAATGTATTATACACTAACGTCTGTCCCAACTAATGTATTATACATTAACGTCTGTCCCAACTAATGTATTATACATTAACGTCTGTCCCAACTAATGTATTATACACTAACGTCTGTCCCAACTAATGTATTATACACTAACGTCTGTCCCAACTAATGTATTATACATTAACGTCTGTCCCAACTAATGTATTATACATTAACGTCTGTCCCAACTAATGTATTATACACTAACGTCTGTCCCAACTAATGTATTATACACTAACGTCTGTCCCAACTAATGGATTATACACTAACGTCTGTCCCAACTAATGTATTATACACTAACGTCTGTCCCAACTAATGTATTATACACTAACGTCTGTCCCAACTAATGTATTATACACTAACGTCTGTCCCAACTAATGTATTATACACTAACGTCTGTCCCAACTAATGTATTATACACTAACGTCTGTCCCAACTAATGTATTATACACTAACGTCTGTCCCAACTAATGTATTATACACTAACGTCTGTCCCAACTAATGTATTATACACTAACATCTGTCCCAACTAATGGATTATACACTATCGTTCTGTCAAAACTAATGGATTATACACTAACGTCTGTCCCAACTAATGTATTATACACTAACGTCTGTCCCAACTAATGTATTATACACTAACGTCTGTCCCAACTAATGTATTATACACTAACGTCTGTCCCAACTAATGTATTATACACTAACACCTGTCCCAACTAATGTATTATACATTAACGTCTGTCCCAACTAATGTATTATACACTAACGTCTGTCCCAACTAATGTACTATACATTAACGTCTGTCCCAACTAATGTATTATACACTAACGTCTGTCCCAACTAATGTATTACACACCAACATCTGTCCCAACTAATGTATTATACACTAACGTCTGTCCCAACTAATGTATTATACACTAACATCTGTCCCAACTAATGTATTATACACTAACGTCTGTCCCAACTAATGTACTATACATTAACGTCTGTCCCAACTAATGTATTATACACTAACGTCTGTCCCAACTAATGTATTACACACCAACATCTGTCCCAACTAATGTATTATACACTAACGTCTGTCCCAACTAATGTATTATACACTAACATCTGTCCCAACTAATGTATTATACACTAACGTCTGTCCCAACTAATGTACTATACATTAACGTCTGTCCCAACTAATGTATTATACACTAACGTCTGTCCCAACTAATGTATTACACACCAACATCTGTCCCAACTAATGTATTATACACTAACGTCTGTCCCAACTAATGTATTATACACTAACATCTGTCCCAACTAATGTATTATACACTAACGTCTGTCCCAACTAATGTACTATACATTAACGTCTGTCCCAACTAATGTATTATACACTAACGTCTGTCCCAACTAATGTATTATACACTAACGTCTGTCCCAACTAATGTATTATACACTAACGTCTGTCCCAACTAATGTATTATACACTAACGTCTGTCCCAACTAATGTATTATACACTAACGTCTGTCCCAACTAATGAATTATACACTAACGTCTGTCCCAACTAATGTATTATACACTAACGTCTGTCCCAACTAATGTATTATACATTAACGTCTGTCCCAACTAATGGATTATACATTAACGTCTGTCCCAACTAATGTATTATACACTAACGTCTGTCCCAACTAATGGATTATACACTAACGTCTGTCCCAACTAATGTATTATACACTAACGTCTGTCCCAACTAATGGATTATACACTAACGTCTGTCCCAACTAATGTATTATACACTAACGTCTGTCCCAATTAATGTATTATACACTAACGTATGTCCCAACTAATGTATTATACATTAACGTCTGTCCCAACTAATGTATTTTACACTAACGGCTGTCCCAACTAATGGATTATACACTAACGTCGGTCCCAACTAATGTATTATACACTAACGTCTGTCCCAACTAATGGATTATACACTAACGTCTGTCCCAACTAATGTATTATACATTAACGTCTGTCCCAACTAATGTATTATACATTAACGTCTGTCCCAACTAATGTATTATACACTAACGTCTGTCCCAACTAATGTATTATACACTAACGTCTGTCCCAACTAATGTATTATACATTAACGTCTGTCCCAACTAATGGATTATACATTAACGTCTGTCCCAACTAATGTATTATACACTAACGTCTGTCCCAACTAATGGATTATACACTAACGTCTGTCCCAACTAATGTATTATACACTAACGTCTGTCCCAACTAATGGATTATACACTAACGTCGGTCCCAACTAACTTATTATACACAAACGTCTGTCCCAATTAATGTATTATACACTAACGTATGTCCCAACTAATGTATTATACATTAACGTCTGTCCCAACTAATGTATTTTACACTAACGGCTGTCCCAACTAATGGATTATACACTAACGTCTGTCCCAACTAATGTATTATACACTAACGTCTGTCCCAACTAATGGATTATACACTAACGTCTGTCCCAACTAATGTATTATACATTAACGTCTGTCCCAACTAATGTATTATACACTAACGTCTGTCCCAACTAATGTATTATAAACTAACGTCTGTCCCAACTAATGTATTATACACTAAACTAATGTATTATACACTAACGTATGTCCCAACTAATGTATTATACACTAAACTAATGTATTATACACTAACGTCTGTCCCAACTAATGTATTATACACTAACGTCTGTCCCAACTAATGTATTATACACTAACGTCTGTCCCAACTAATTAAGTATACATTAACGTCTGTCCCAACTAATGTATTATACACTAACGTCTGTCCCAACTAATGGATTATACATTAACGTCTGTCCCAACTAATGTATTATACACTAACGTCTGTCCCAACTAATGTATTATACACTAACGTCTGTCCCAACTAATGAATTATACATTAACGTCTGTCCCAACTAATGTATTATACACTAACGTCTGTCCCAACTAATGTATTATACACTAACGTCTGTCCCAACTAATGTATTATACACTAACGTCTGTCCCAACTAATGTATTATACACTAACGTCTGTCCCAACTAATGTATTATACACTAACGTCTGTCCCAACTAATGTATTATACACTAACGTCTGTCCCAACTAATGTATTATACATTAACGTCTGTCCCAACTAATGTATTATACACTAACGTCTGTCCCAACTAATGTATTATACACTAACGTCTGTCCCAACTAATGTATTATACACTAACGTCTGTCCCAACTAATGAAGTATACATTAACGTCTGTCCCAACTAATGGATTATACATTAACGTCTGTCCCAACTAATGTATTATACACTAACGTCTGTCCCAACTAATGTATTATACATTAACGTCTGTCCCAACTAATGTATTATACATTAACGTCTGTCCCAACTAATGTATTATACATTAACGTCTGTCCCAACTAATGTATTATACATTAACGTCTGTCCCAACTAATGTATTATACATTAACGTCTGTCCCAACTAATGGATTATACATTAACGTCTGTCCCAACTAATGTATTATACACTAACGTCTGTCCCAACTAATGTATTATACACTAACGTCTGTCCCAACTAATGTATTATACACTAACGTCTGTCCCAACTAATGTATTATACACTAACGTCTGTCCCAACTAATGTATTATACACTAACGTCTGTCCCAACTAATGTATTATACACTAACGTCTGTCCCAACTAATGTATTATACACTAACGTCTGTCCCAACTAATGGATTATACACTAACGTCTGTCCCAACTAATGTATTATACACTAACGTCTGTCCCAACTAATGTATTATACACTAACGTCTGTCCCAACTAATGTATTATACACTAACGTCTGTCCCAACTAATGTATTATACACTAACGTCTGTCCCAACTAATGTATTATACACTAACGTCTGTCCCAACTAATGTATTATACATTAACGTCTGTCCCAACTAATGTATTATACATTAACGTCTGTCCCAACTAATGTATTATACATTAACGTCTGTCCCAACTAATGTATTATACATTAACGTCTGTCCCAACTAATGTATTATACATTAACGTCTGTCCCAACTAATGGATTATACACTAACGTCTGTCCCAACTAATGTATTATACACTAACGTCTGTCCCAACTAATGGATTATACACTAACGTCTGTCCCAACTAATGTATTATACACTAACGTCTGTCCCAACTAATGGATTATACACTAACGTCTGTCCCAACTAATGTATTATACACTAACGTCTGTCCCAACTAATGGATTATACACTAACGTCTGTCCCAACTAATGTATTATACACTAACGTCTGTCCCAACTAATGTATTATACACTAACGTCTGTCCCAACTAATGTATTATACACTAACGTCTGTCCCAACTAATGTATTATACATTAACGTCTGTCCCAACTAATGTATTATACACTAACGTCTGTCCCAACTAATGTATTATACACTAACGTCTGTCCCAACTAATGTATTATACACTAACGTCTGTCCCAACTAATGTATTATACACTAACGTCTGTCCAACTAATGTATTATACACTAACGTCTGTCCCAACTAATGGATTATACTAACGTCTGTCCCAACTAATGTATTATACACTAACGTCTGTCCCATAATGATTATACACTAACGTCTGTCCCAACTAATGTATTATACACTAACGTCTGTCCCAACTAATGTATTATACACTAACGTCTGTCCCAACTAATGTATTATACACTAACGTCTGTCCCAACTAATGTATTATACACTAACGTCTGTCCCAACTAATGTATTATACATTAACGTCTGTCCCAACTAATGTATTATACATTAACGTCTGTCCCAACTAATGTATTATACACTAACGTCTGTCCCAACTAATGTATTATACATTAACGTCTGTCCCAACTAATGTATTATACACTAACGTCTGTCCCAACTAATGTATTATACACTAACGTCTGTCCCAACTAATGTATTATACACTAACGTCTGTCCCAACTAATGTATTATACATTAACGTCTGTCCCAACTAATGTATTATACACTAACGTCTGTCCCAACTAATGTATTATACATTAACGTCTGTCCCAACTAATGTATTATACACTAACGTCTGTCCCAACTAATGTATTATACACTAACGTCTGTCCCAACTAATGTATTATACACTAACGTCTGTCCCAACTAATGTATTATACATTAACGTCTGTCCCAACTAATGTATTATACACTAACGTCTGTCCCAACTAATGTATTATACACTAACGTCTGTCCCAACTAATGTATTATACATTAACGTCTGTCCCAACTAATGTATTATACATTAACGTCTGTCCCAACTAATGTATTATACACTAACGTCTGTCCCAACTAATGTATTATACATTAACGTCTGTCCCAACTAATGTATTATACATTAACGTCTGTCCCAACTAATGTATTATACACTAACGTCTGTCCCAACTAATGTATTATACACTAACGTCTGTCCCAACTAATGTATTATACACTAACGTCTGTCCCAACTAATGTATTATACACTAACGTCTGTCCCAACTAATGTATTATACACTAACGTCTGTCCCAACTAATGTATTATACATTAACGTCTGTCCCAACTAATGTATTATACACTAACGTCTGTCCCAACTAATGTATTATACACTAACGTCTGTCCCAACTAATGTATTATACACTAACGTCTGTCCCAACTAATGTATTATACACTAACGTCTGTCCCAACTAATGTATTATACACTAACGTCTGTCCCAACTAATGTATTATACACTAACGTCTGTCCCAACTAATGTATTATACACTAACGTCTGTCCCAACTAATGGATTATACACTAACGTCTGTCCCAACTAATGTATTATACACTAACGTCTGTCCCAACTAATGGATTATACACTAACGTCTGTCCAAACTAATGTATTATACACTAACGTCTGTCCAAACTAATGTATTATACACTAACGTCTTTTCCAACTAATGGATTATACATTAACGTCTCTGTTCCAACTAATGTATTATACACTAACGTCTGTCCCAACTAATGGATTATACACTAACGTCTGTCCCAACTAATGGATTATACACTAACGTCTGTCCCAACTAATGGATTATACACTAACGTCTGTCCCAACTAATGGATTATACACTAACGTCTGTCCCAACTAATGTATTATACACTAACGTCTGTCCCAACTAATGTATTATACATTAACGTCTGTCCCAACTAATGTATTATACATTAACGTCTGTCCCAACTAATGTATTATACACTAACGTCTGTCCCAACTAATGTATTATACATTAACGTCTGTCCCAACTAATGTATTATACATTAACGTCTGTCCCAACTAATGGATTATACACTAACGTCTGTCCCAACTAATGTATTATACATTAACGTCTGTCCCAACTAATGTATTATACACTAACGTCTGTCCAAACTAATGTATTATACACTAACGTCTTTTCCAACTAATGGATTATACATTAACGTCTGTTCCAACTAATGTATTATACACTAACGTCTTTCCCAACTAATGGATTATACACTAACATCTGTCCCAACTAATGGATTATACACTAACGTCTGTCCCAACTAATGGATTATACACTAACGTCTGTCCCAACTAATGGATTATACACTAACGTCTGTCCCAACTAATGTATTATACACTAACGTCTGTACCAACTAATGTATTATACATTAACGTCTGTCCCAACTAATGTATTATACATTAACGTCTGTCCCAACTAATGTATTATACACTAACGTCTGTCCCAACTAATGTATTATACATTAACGTCTGTCCCAACTAATGTATTATACACTAACGTCTGTCCCAACTAATGGATTATACATTAACGTCTGTCCCAACTAATGTATTATACACTAACGTCTGTCCCAACTAATGTATTATACATTAACGTCTGTCCCAACTAATGTATTATACATTAACGTCTGTCCCAACTAATGTATTATACATTAACGTCTGTCCCAACTAATGTATTATACATAACGTCTGTCCCAACTAATGTATTATACATTAACGTCTGTCCCAACTAATGTATTATACACTAACGTCTGTCCCAACTAATGTATTATACATTAACGTCTGTCCCAACTAATGTATTATACACTAACGTCTGTCCCAACTAATGTATTATACACTAACGTCTGTCCCAACTAATGTATTATACCTAACGTCTGTCCCAACTAATGTTTATACACTAACGTCTGTCCCAACTAATGTATTATACACTAACGTCTGTCCCAACTAATGTATTATACACTAACGTCTGTCCCAACTAATGTATTATACACTAACGTCTGTCCCAACTAATGTATTATACACTAACGTCTGTCCCAACTAATGTATTATACACTAACGTCTGTCCCAACTAATGTATTATACACTAAGCATAACGTCTGTCCCAACTAATGTATTATACACTAACGTCTGTCCCAACTAATGTATTATACATTAACGTCTGTCCCAACTAATGTATTATACACTAACGTCTGTCCCAACTAATGTATTATACACTAACGTCTGTCCCAACTAATGTATTATACACTAACGTCTGTCCCAACTAATGAATTATACATTAACGTCTGTCCCAACTAATGTATTATACACTAACGTCTGTCCCAACTAATGGATTATACATTAACGTCTGTCCCAACTAATGGATTATACACTAACGTCTGTCCCAACTAATGTATTATACACTAACGTCTGTCCCAACTAATGTATTATACACTAACGTCTGTCCCAACTAATGTATTATACATTAACGTCTGTCCCAACTAATGTATTATACATTAACGTCTGTCCCAACTAATGTATTATACATTAACGTCTGTCCCAACTAATGTATTATACATTAACGTCTGTCCCAACTAATGTATTATACATTAACGTCTGTCCCAACTAATGTATTATACATTAACGTCTGTCCCAACTAATGTATTATACACTAACGTCTGTCCCA
>CM026401.1:14409691-14429670 GCA_014843695.1 Archivesica marissinica
TCCCACCTATATGGTAAAATCGCCCAGGGCGGCGGCATGCATTGGTTGTAACTTACTAAAATTCATTATTTTAACTAGGCAAGTCTCAATTCCTATGGTAGGATTGTGAATATTATGTTACAGACAAATTGAGATACTTACATAATTATGGTTTATCGGCTCTTAATCGGCCTCCACCGACCTACATACAGTTTTTGTGGTAAATGGCGTATCGAAGAGATAAGGGAGATAACTGAAACGTCGTATATATTAGAACGGATCCATGGAAAACTTACGGGCATTTGTACGGTAAAGCAAGGTAATAGGCACCGTCACGTGCGATACGGATACGGATACGTATTGTACCTCGAAAGATTTGCTGTTAATATAGCAACAAATAAATCACTGAGGAACAGTACAAACCTGCTTAACATCCGTGGCAGAACTTCTCAATATGTAAATTCTTTTCTTCCATCTGTCATTAACGATTGGAATGCTTTGCCACAGGAAACTAAGGATATTGATACACTAGCTTCTTTCAAATATTGCTCGAATAAACCGAATCCTAATCCACTCTTCTATCATGGTGTCCGCCGTGCCCAATTCCTCCATACCCGTATTCGAAACGGATGCAGTGCTCTAAATCAACATTTATTTTCGAGAAATATTATAAACTCTCCGCTCTGCAGATGCGGAGCTAATGAATCCAGTCACCACTACTTATTCCAATGTCCTCATTATTCAGACACCAGAATAACCCTTATCAACACCATAAGCCCGTTGACAGACATTTCTCTTAAAGTTCTTTTGTATGGTAATGATAATCTAAATGAAGAGATAAACAATGTGATATTTGATGCAGTTCACCAGTTTATTACAGCAACAAAGAGATTTGATAACGGCTAGTGTAATTTGTGTATCTTCCTCTTCCATCCTCGTATAAACGATTCCCACCTCGTTCTCGCTCACTCACTCTCTCTCTCTCTCTCTCTCTCTCGTCCCCTCTCTCGCCACACCATTTCCTAAATAGATTGCACGTAATCCCTAACCATTTCCTAAATCGACTGCACGTAATCCGACTGGTAAGCCAGTCTGATTGATTACTTCATCATCATCTCCATATTATTTTTAATTACACTTATATCATTACAGTTGAATAAAACTTGTCACGTTCATAAATGTATACACTCTGCCATAGTTTATGAAAATTATGTTTGTCATGGAGAACATCTAAATAAGCTACTAGCTTCCGATTTAATCCATTTGTTCTTGTATATTAATGTTACAACATGATGTAAATATTGATAAAATAAAATATGTTTAAACTAACCCCTTTCCATATAAAACTGTGTCATTTAATATAAAAGTTCCAGTAATGTTAAATGTGCAACCAAAGTAGTTAAAATCGTTCACTATTTCTATTTCTTCGCCTTTGTATATCCATTTATCACTGCGCTTTAACCTACCGTGTTTTCTAAAGACAAGTATTTTAGTCTTCGATTTATTTATCACAATATTGGTCCAAATTATTAAGAGAATCCTGTAAATCCTGTTGCGTTAGACCAATTAAGACCATGTCGTCAGCAAATAGTAATATAATTATACATAAATCATGAATAGACAATCCGCAGTTTAACCTATCTTGCAAAAATAGCTCCAGATCTTCAACGAACAGAGAAAACATAATTGGCGAAATTATCTCCCCTTGTCTCAGGCCAACCGATATATCGAAGAATTCAGAAAAGCTGTTACAATGTTTAACACACGACTTTACCGAACTGTACATAGACCGAATACTACGTAGTAGTTTTCCTTGGATACCTATGTTATATAGTTTTAACCATAGTCCGTTTCTATAAATAGAATCAAAGCATTTGCGCATGTCGATAAAGGCATCATATAACCTTTTATTTTCATTTAAAACATTTTGGATCAAAGAGTGAAGTATAAAAATCGCGTCCGTACTAGATCGTCCCTTGCGAAATCCGAATTGTGCATCCGAAATAATATCATGTTCATCACAAAAATTGTTAATTCTAGCATTTAAGACACTCATGAATAGCTTCCCAAAATTATTTAGCAGAGTTATTCCCCTATAGTTATTTACATCAAAGCCATCTCCCTTTGTATGAACTGGAACTATGAAGCCTTTCGTCCATGCATCTGGGAGGGTACCATTATCCATAATTATATTAAATATGTCGGTTATATGCCCTGCCAAAATGTCACTGCTTTATGAAATACTCATTTAAAATATTATCATCGGATGTGGCCTTATGCCTTTTTAAAAATCTGATACATTTGGTAACTTCATCATATGTTATTGGACGATCCAATTCTACAAATCATGTAAGTCGTTAAAATTCTCGGCATCAGAGTTCCTGGTAGCATTTATATCATCGAACAGCTGTGAAAACTGTGCTTTAAAATCATTCAGTGGTATACTAGAGTTAATGCGTTTTTTATTAGACTTAAAATATTTCCAGAAGTCTTTGGGTTGTGAACGTCTTAAATTCTCAAAGGATGCGGTTTGTTTAAACTTGAAGCTGCGCTGTTTCTTTCTAAGTAATAATTTATAAGACCGCCTAAATCAGTTCTGTTCTCGTCCGACTTATTATTATTGAATACATGCAGTGCATTTAAATAAACGCGTCTCGCCTGACTACAATCGTAATCAAACCATGAATTCCGTTTATCAATGCAATTATCTGAGAAGCCTTGGGACAAAATCGTAGTTTTACGGAACAGTGGGTCTGCAATTTCCCCGATCAGCGTTGAAAGTGAAGACACAATAGTATTGGTGTCGGTGTGATTTTCGCGTATAATCTGATTACAAATCGGTAACTGTGCAATAAGTCCCGCCCTAAATACATCCCTTTGGTCACTTTGCCAGTGCACCCTCTCGGACACAAAATAATTTACATCGCATGGATTAACATGGTAGTTAATGTGTAGACTAAAATGCAATGGAGCATGGTCGCTAAACTCATTAAAGTTGCCCACTGAGAAATTGCGTAATATACTAAAGTGCTGTTCATTCAAAAGCACGTAATCAATAACTGAACTACCCCTGCCTACAATAACATGTACATTTACCAATAGCGAAATCAGCGTCCAACCTGCCATTCACAAGTCTAAGGGAGGTAGCTCTGCATAGATCTAATAATTTCGAACCGTATGAGTTGCTTCCCTTATCTTGTGAATATCGCAGGATTGGATTATCTGGAATATAAGAAAGTTCATCTATATTTTCGACGAAATTATCACACACAACGTAATCACTTTTGCATGCTGTACGTGCATTACAGTCACCCGCGATCACCACCCTGCCTCTTGATTCGAACACATATATGTCATTCTGCAGGATATCAAACAAATCACAATTTATTAAAGTGGAAATAGGTGAATGTTCACCCCATAAATATACTGCACATAGATAAACATCTTCGCTCATACCAAAAAACGTCTTGTCTACTTTTAACCATATTATAGTGTCATGCGAGTTCTTTAAAACAGAAACATCATTTAGAAGTTCATTTCTACAATATATCACTATACCACCCGACCCTCGCTTTGCCTTGGAATGTTTAAATTTCCTGTAGAAATTAAAACATTTATAACCATCTAAATCTAATTGTGTAGTTCTGCCTGCCCATGATTCGGTCAAAATTATTATATGGTTATCAGTCAACAATTTGATAAATTCCACATCGGATCTCTTGCTCAAACTAAGTCCATTACAGTTCCATACAATGCATTTGAGCTCACCCTCCAAGTGCCCCTACCCTTTACTTACTGCCTTTCCGTCTATATACAAAGTGTCATAGCTGATCCACGATGATTTCCCCTCACGCCTGGCTTCCTTCATTCTAGGGACTAGTGATACGTTGTTTTCTTTTGAAACCGTCATAAAACCTTCCAATATAAATGAAATCACACCAGGATGTGTGAATAAACCATGACATGTGTTACACTACCATATAACCGGATATGTACAGTAGATGCTAAGGTAGGCAGTGTTTAATTATCATCTCAACACTGCTTAGACGAGAACATTCCGTTGAAATATTAGAAACTGCAACAGCATCTACCCCACGTATCTTAAAATTTTAATTAACTGCTCAATATTACCAAAATGTACTATTTAAAGTACGATTTTTATGATGGTCACACAGACGGGTCTGTAGTCCAGTGGTTAACACGTTGGACTGGTATATATATTTGTTTTAATAATACAATATATTCTAATTACATGTAATTAATAATACACACACTTTTCTCAATTTATAGAATGATGTATGTTAGTTTTATTATAACCGCCATGTTATTTGATTTATGGCGATGAACATGTTATATGTTTATGCCAAATAAAATATATTGACTTGACTAATTGGTAATCCAGGGATCTCAGGTTCGATCCCCCGTCTAAACTGAACAGCGATTCCTAGATTACCAGTCCAACGTATTAACCACTGGATTACAGACTGTGATCTAGACATGTTTTCCTGGGCAAGCTTAGTTGTTAACCGACTGGAACAGCTATGTCAAAATCCATATGGAATCGGGGGAGGTAAGGTGTCGAGGGATTATGTTATACACTCACTGAACACATGTCCACATTTATTTTAATATTTAACGGTTTTGAGTTTAACAAAAATGTTCAATTTTGTTATTGAGCCAGCTTGAATCCAAAACATTTCATATCGAAAACATGTAGCGGCCAGGTACCACATGTGCAAAGGGATGAGAAATAAAGAAATACAATGTGTTAATCCACTGCTTTCAACCAGTGGAATAATAAATATAGCTTTTCTTAGTGGGCACTGTGAAGAAATCACCCCGATAATATGAATAGTAACCGAGGCGTCATTGTTTGAAAAAGAGTCGACTTGACCGACTCTCAGTAAATTTATGTATGTAAGCATCTAGACGATTGTATATATGCTACTTTTGGATCTTAAAAGAGGCGCTTTGTTTTAGCAATATCCTAATGAGCGTTTGATTCAGATCGGAAGCCATTGGCAGTCAATAGCATTAAGAATATAACTTATTGGGGGGGTGGGTGTAGTAAATAATAGTGACTGTTTGCCTATGGGAATTTTGCATTGAGTAGTATAATAAATGTCTATATTTCATTTCATAAAATAATAAAGACTATTGAGGACCTGTGGTATATCATACTATCTGTGAACATGTGACATCATGCACGCATCGTACTACGTAAGCGATAACAATATTGATTCAATTATGTGTAAACTGTTCATTTCTTGATTACGCTAAAATACTGAAATAAATAATGTTTAACCTAAAAATATTGTAATTTGAAGTAGCACATACCATACCACAAATAACTCTTAGCAAAACCCAGAATTTCTATTAGATGTACATTTTGTATATACAATAAGTGAGTTAATTTATTTATAGAGACTTCTAACTAATAAGTAACCGTTTTCAACTTTATTAAATTTAGAAGAGTTTATACATTTATAATTTAGAATTGTTGTTCGTGACAATTAAGCACATCAAAACGCAATTTACAATAGTATAATGTAAATTTGTTTATAATTTCTACAATGCTTAAAGAGTAATAACAACTGTTCGCACAGGGTGTCAGTATATACGCTCAGCCGGACACCGGTTTTTAGCGAGGAGGTCATTTGCATAACGCGCACTACAGAAGCCTAGTGTTAACCAATCACAATCGTTCTTGTCACGTGTCTGGCTTCATTCGGGACCATCGCCATCTTTTCCGTGGACGCAGAGTTTTCTCTCCGTTAACTTCTGGAATTCTGAGTATACCTTGTATCATTATTATATCTTTCCAGTTTTATTTGCTTTGGTTTAACCTGTTGCCTAAACATCCATAACCGGAGCGTGTTGAAACAGGCCGTAGGTGTTGCAAAACGCATGCGAAATATATTGCTTTGTTTACAACGCCGACGAGTTTGCCGCCATTTCACGAAGACAAAGGAAAAGAGGATCAGATTGACCGGTCATTGACACGGGCATATTTCTCACACTATAACATATATTAACATGTCTGACGCAGCACACACTGTACTTGTATTAGGCCACTCGTTCATACTTCGGCTCCGTGACTGGACACATGTTAACGACAAACTCAATTTTAACTTCGACAAGCAGCGGTTACAGGTGTATCTCCACGGCATAGGAGAGGCCTATATAGTAAACAGTGTTCTCGCCCGACGTAAATCACTGTGGAATGAGATAGACATGGTCTCCAATTTGTCACCGAGTATCGTCATTTTGGACATTGGCAGTAATGATTTGTGTTAATTGGAGTACATCAATTATGATATCTAAATTTTGTGAAGTTTGGTTAATGAAAATAATTGGATTGTGTTTTTGGTGGCGGAAGTACGCCGAGTGACCCTCTGAGTAGTCTGTATCATTGCACTATCCTCCAACACCGGAAGCTAATCTCTTCATGACGTGTTGTGTTGGATTTGTCGTCATACATATTACGATATAGAACGGCATATGTTGGATTTGTTTCACACATGTTACGATGTAGAACGGCATATGTTGGATTTGTCTTCACACATGTTACGATGTAGAACGGCATATTTTGGATATGCCTTCACACATATTACGATGTAGAACGGCATTTGTTGGATTTGCCTTCCTACATGTTACGATGTAGAACGGACTATGTTGGATTTGTATTCACACATGTTACGATGTAGAACGGCATATGTTGGATTTGTCTTCACACATATTACGATGTAGAACGGGATATGTTGGATTTGTCTTCACACATGTTACGATATAGAACGGCATATGTTGGATTTGTCTTCACACATAATACGATGAAGAACGGAATATGTTGGATTTGTCTTCACACATGTTACGATGTAGAACGGCATATGTTGGATTTGTCTTCACACATATTACGATGAAGAACGGGATGTGTTGGATTTGTCTTCACACATGTTACGATGTAGAACGGCATATGTTGGATTGGGTCTTCACACACATTACGATGAAGAACGGAATATGTTGGATTTGTCTTCACACATGTTACGATGTAGAACGGCATATGTTGGATTTTGTCTTCACACATGTTACGATGTAGAACGGCATGTGTTTTTTTTTTTTTCACACATATTACCATGAAGAACGGAATATGTTGGATTTGACTTAATATGTTGGATATACATGTTACGATGTAGAACGGCATATTTTTTTTTTAATTCCTTTTTTTTATTTCTCTATCAACATAAATACATGTTAACAATGCAATGTACTAACATAAATTAATGTATTTTAAATAGTATGTCCATGCTAAATCGCAGATACATTAAACATCAATACAATGTATACATATGATGGAGAGAAATTCATTACATTTTTTGGAAAGAGAGAGAGAAATATAGGAGAGGAGAAGTCTTGTGGATGGTTGAGTATCTACTATATAACATTTAAAGATTAATTAATTAATGTGGTTCAGAAACGGTCTCCATTTTAGCGTGAAAGTAGTATGCTTGTTTTTGAACAATGCAATTGTTTCCTCTATTTTTATTTTATACTTAAAATATGCAACAAAATGGACACCAGTTGGTATACTCTTCTCACATTTACATTTGAATATGAAGTATTTAGCAAGCAGTATAATGTAATTAATGTTCACTTCATATATTTTGTTCTTGTGACTGAAATTACAAAGCGAAATGCATTCATAATTTAATTGAACTAAATCATCTGTTTTTAAAAAAAATCTCAAAAAGTCTGTAATTTTTATCCAGAAATCCTGTATAAGATGACATTCCCAAAACGTTAGAATCATTTTGCATTGTGCAAAAATCACACAATTGCGACACAACTATATTACATTTAAATAGGAAACTGTTGTTCGGAATAATATGCATTAGGTATTTATATTGAAATTCTCTCAGTTTAGTTTCAATAGTTACTTTAATCGGTTGTGTGACTATTTTCTTCCAGTTAATATCAACTAAAGATAAGTTATTTTCCCATTTTTTGGCTTGCTTAATAATCTCAAGCTTAGACCTTTTTGTTAATATTGCATAAATAAGTTTACATACGTTTGTATGTTCATTTATTTGTGTTATTAAATTGTTAGGAGATGTATATGATATTGGTTCTGATCCTAACTGTAACTTCCATGCTTGAGGTACACTTTTCACAAGAGTGTAGTATTTCAAATATTCTCCCGGGGTGATATTATAGAGTTGCATTATTTGTGGAAATGAATAAAATTGTTTTTGTCTGTAATTGTATATATGTTCTATATATTGAATCCCCTTATTAAACCAGTCTTTATAAAAAAAATGTGGAATTATCATATTTCTTTATGTAAGAATTGTTCCAAAGTAGTTCTTTGGATATGGTTTCTACCGTTTCCAGGTAATTTGCACTTGACCATGCCTTTAATATTTCTTTTAAAAACTAAGATTTTATTTCGAAACGTGAAATGTCAGTTGAACTAACATTACTTTTAAAAACGAAGTCATTACCATATTTCTCCAGCATATTTTCATACATTTGTACCCATTTTGATTCTTTTTGAAATATTATTCGTTTTATCCAACTAGCCTTTAGTGATGTAACGAAGTTTTCTATATCCAACATTTTTAACCCCCCCTCTTCATAGTCTTGGATAATTTGTTTTCTAGCTATTTTATCAGGTTTATTATTCCACAGAAATTTATACATGACATTTTTTAATTATTTTAGTGTATGGTCATTTGGATTACTTAAAACTGTTAGGGGATATATAAGTTTTGGGAAAGCAAATGTTTTTAATACTGTTATTTTTCCTATTAAAGACAGGTTCCATTTGTTCAAACAATGTTCGAACGATAGCATTTTATTTGTTATGTTAAGATGTTGCATAGTATTGACATTATTACTGAATGTTATTCACAAAGTAGTTGCTTGCTCTGACGTCCATTTAAATTTCTTATTTTTACAGTATATTCTTTCACTATGTCTCATCAAACCTACTCTGAGAACGGTGCATTTGGATTTGTTCAACGTTAAACCTGATATAATTCCAAAGTCGTCAAGTGTATTGATTAATGTAGTAAAGGATTTTTCTGAACCATCTAAGAGGAAACTAGCATCGTCAGCAAAAAGTGTTTGTTTTATGTCTATTCCGTGCGCTTTTATTCCAGATATATCCGTGTTATTGTTGACTTCAATAGATAATAATTCAATACATATAATGAAAATATAAGGCGACAGTGGGCATCATTGGCGTACACCCTTTTTTATTTGAAAAAAGTCTGACATATGTCCATTATTGGTTATACAAGATTTGGCATCTTTGTAAAATAATTTTATCCAATCAGTCACATTTGTAGTGAAACCGAAATGTTCAAGACATTTGTACATAAAACGGTGGTCGATACTGTCGAATGCTTTATTAAAATCTGAAAAGAATATCAAGCCTGGGTCGTTGTTTTCATTTACATAGTTAATAACCTCTTGAATTGTTCTAACATTTTCACATGTATCGTCCTTTTATGAAACCGGTTTGGTCAGTACTTATAATAGTATCTAAAAATGGTTTAATTCTATTTGCAATTGTCTTTGTTACTATTTTGTAATCTACATTAAGGAGTGATATTGGTCTCCAGTTACTGATTGATAGGAGGTCTTTGTCCTTATTTGGTAACATTGTAATAATACTTTGTTTTTGTAATTCAGACAACTCGTTTTTTTCTAAAGAATAATTTAATGATCTGATTAAGAACACTTTTATTTCTGACCAGAAAATGTTATAGAATTCTGTTGATAAGCCATCTGACCCTGGACTCTTATTGTTTTTCATATCTTTAAGAGAAATGGCGCATTCATATTCAGTTAAAAATCGTTGTCCTATATTACGTTGTTCATCTGTCAATGTTTTATGTGGGTTTTTAAAAAATGTGTTGTCATCAGTGTTGTCTCTAAAGGTGTCTTGTTTGTACAACTTTTCATAAATGATTTTATATGGTCAAGTATTTTTGTTGGTTGTATTTCTATAGTGTTTTGGTGTGTACAAAGTTGTTGTATAGTTTTTTGCTCTGCACGTTTTTTTTCTAAGTTTGCAAAATATTTAGAATTTCTCGCCGCTCCTTCAACCCATTCCGCTTTTGATCTCAGTAATATGCCTTTAATTGTTTCTTCGATATGGTTTTCTAGCTTAGTTGTTTCATCTTTCAGTCTCTTAAATAAATTTTCATCACTTGGGTTACATGTTATTTCACTCTGAATGTTGTCAATATTACGGTGTATTTCTGTTTCATATATTTGACTTTCTCTCTTACAGACATTATGTATAAGTTGGAATACTAGTGAACAAATCCAGAGCACCATTCTACTTAATAGTATTATCATATATTTGCCTCTAACATATATTTTAAATACAGTCAACCATCCACACTGACAAGAGATATCATAATATAATTGGTGGTTTTCTGTCATACCAAGCGTAAAAACAGAATGTGAACAATAGGACTGAATTATAAATATAATGAAACACTATAGTATATTTTTTCAATTGATGAGTTCCTTGTTGAAATGTTTGCCAAAAACTAATGTTGACAACATTTGTAATGTTAAAAACAAAACCTAGAACACCGCAGTCGAACCAACCCCCTCCTTTAACATTTTAAGGATAGTGTAACTTGGTAAGAAAGTAAAGTCATTAAAGCGACACTACATCATTGAAAAATGCAAATTTATACAGACTGTAATTTCCTATTATATGGTATCACCTTTTCCAAATATTAGGCCCCACTAACTGAATAGTTCCAATAATAAATAAGCGTCGTATACACGGTTTGTTGACATAACGAAATAATGTAAACAGGGTCGACATACATGTGTAGTACAACCTGTATATCCGAATGACGAGATTTTTGGCACATATTTACAGTTATATCTCACATCCGTGATTCTGCATATTTGTTTAGTAGTGACTACAATGACAAAGGAATGTCAACCTAGGAGCGTGGGTGACCGGTATATGAAATCCTACATTCACCTTCGAAACACACTGCCCATTGATTCAGTATCTGTGTTCGAATGCATCTGGAAGAATTTGTAGTAGGAATGCATTTATACGTGAACAATGCATGTTATTGGCTTTGTGCGATATAATGTTGCTTTAAAGTTGATTTCATGTTAAATTATCAATCAACAATTTGCATACAGACTTTAGAATAACGTTTGATATACAGTTCACCCTTATCATTGATAAGAAGGTTTTACAATGTAAGGGTGCGTGAGAGGGTGTGTTCGCGCTGGTGTGAGTATTTAATAACCCGTTATTTGACTCTTGGCCGAAATCAACAACAACAACAAACATAACGAAACACCAAGAATGTACATACGGGTAAGTATAGCCTCTGAGTTCAAAATTTTAAAATATTTTTAAAAAACATGGGGACAATGTAATCGACATTGCTTGACTCGATCTCCGTAATTCAGACATCTACACATTCGCTGTATATACAATATATATGGTCAGAAGTTATTGAACATATTGTAGTTAGTAATTTCAGAGTTTGATTTCCGCTTGAAGAGTAAACTACTCACGTGATGAAAACAGAAAAGTAACATAATTTTTCATAGTACTCTTGTGTCAATCGAGAACAATATTTACTCTTGACATACATATATTATCGTTGGCAGAGTATCTGGTAGAAATCAAAATTAGTCTTTATTCAAAACCTACACTTAATAGAGACTATGTTTTTTATTCACTGTATGGTCGACTTACACTTCTTCAAATGACCACGAAAACTATCACCAGTGAACTAGTGAATGATCACTAGCGATATATAGTTCATTCATATACTCAGAAAGAACACAAGTATTGAATTATTGTTTTGCTGTGAAAAATATGTTTTTATAATAGGAAAACGATACCACCATGTACTTCATAATGTACCATTTTCGCTTTCGTGAATCCTTATGTTGTTTTAGATGGTTGTATATTTATTATTAAGCCCGAGAATAACTATTGACACTTTCCTTGATTTTAGGCCAAGGTTATGTTGTTGTATTGTTGTTGTTTTCTTCATTCTTAATTATCTGTACGTATGTTATGTTGTATGTATATTCTAATTCGTACATGATCTATAGTTGTGTTTATAATTATGTTCTGTACTTTTGTATCTTTCTTGATGATTGTATGTAACTCTTCAGAAATGGAGGAATAAAAGATAATATATAATATATAGTCTTATGATTGGTTATGGTCAATATCAGAACAGGAGTTTGACAGCATCATAGATGACACACAGACGGAATGAATTCCGGTTAATATTAGTATAAACAGCATAATTATATGGTGATACTAAATATTTTGCTGGTGGAACCGAATGATAACTCATTATATAGTGGGATCCAACTTGATAATTGTGTCGTTTGTAAACAGTGTAAGTAACATTGTTTTCTCACGTAGTTCCTACTGATCTTTGGAATACTATAAACAATATAGCATCACACATTTACATACCTCAACAAAATGTTGCACTTCTTACAGAATATATGTATGCTTATGTAAATTCAATCATATGGTTATGCAACGATTTACCAAAAACAAGCTTCAGTGCAATTAACTGACATAATATACATATACCAAACACATTAGTGGACCTGGGTACTTTGGATAGTAACACATGTTAAGATGTACAGATCTATTTCCACCCGCTATAATTGGCTATGTATTAATTTATACAAATTTATTTTAGCTCGATTGTGAAACAACCTCTTATAACGAATACACTATTGTTTGGAAACGAAAACCTCACGGACGATGAAAACGAATTCATATTCCTCGAAGTATAAAAATTTATTCAACACACAGAAAGGTTTAAGCGTGAATAAATTAATGTATTACATACTATTTCTTTTATCTTACTAAACAAGTATTTTTGATCATTCAAAGTTTTATCATACAACGTATATTACTGCTCATTCCAGAGGAAACTGTATAAGAAATCTAATATCAATACTAACATGTAATATAAATCGATACAAAATCAGCATGTACTGTCTTCACAACTTGACCTATATTGTTCTGGGGCGGGGGTTCGGGGATAGGCAGTGAAGTAGATGGTGAGGGCAGCTCTTAAAAAAAACACTCTTTGTTTTTTCTTTCAGTTTACTTTGTTCATCTTTTTATTATTTTATTCAAAATGTCCCGTCTTTTTCTTATTCATTCTAAGCAATAATTATCTTGGTAAATTTAATAAAGTAGAACTACATACATCGGAATTTATTGTATAACAAAATTGACCTCTGTGAAAGGGCTGTTGCTAATGTTGTCAAAACTTGTAGCCCGATCCTTTTGCACTTTTGAAAATGTTATATATATATATGTAAGGAACAATTGTCATGATTTATGTATGTGTAAATTTGATTGTATTGATGAAATGATATTGGGAAATGTAAATTGTGTTGTACATGCTGTGGAATAAAATATTATTAAATAAAAAAAGTGCAATTAACTGACATAATATACATATACCAAAAACATTATATATTGCTATAGTGGTTACATTATTAGAACATATGATACGCTTACAACTTTCTGAACACAGGTATGTTAAAATAGTATACAATCATGTTTTAATAATAAATCATCGTTGCCAATATTGTGTATAAATTCTGAATAATGATAAATATGTTTGTAGTTTATGCATAAACTATGAACAATTGTCTATGCATAAATTACGCTTCAGAATTTATACTACATATATGTGCTTTCTAGTATTATATTCGTACACTTTTACATATGAAGATCTTCTACTTGGCTATGATGTAAGCATGATACATCAGTGGACCTGGGTAGTAACACATGTTAAGATGTACAGATCTATTTCCACCCGCTATAATTGGCTATGTATTAATTTATACAAATTTATTTTAGCTCGATTGTGAAACAAGCTCTTATAACTTATATTAATCACTCTCGAGACCTCATTCTTGATGTAATCCATCGCCACGAGGGAAAGAGAAGGCAACAAGCTTCAGTGCAATTAACTGACATAATATACATATACCAAAAACATTATATATTGCTATAGTGGTTACATTATTAGAACATATGATATGCTTACAACTTTCTGAACACAGGTATGTTAAAATAGTATACAATCATGTTTTAATAATAAATCATCGTTGCCAATATTGTGTATAAATTCTGAATAATGATAAATATGTTTGTAGTTTATGCATAAACTATGAACAATTGTCTATGCGTAAATTACGCTTCAGAATTTATACTACATATATGTGCTTTCTAGTATTATATTCGTACACTTTTACATATGAAGATCTTCTACTTGGCTATGATGTAAGCATGATACATCAGTGGACCTGGGTAGTAACACATGTTAAGATGTACAGATCTATTTCCACCCGCTATAATTGGCTATGTATTAATGTATACAAATTTATTTTAGCTCGATTGTGAAACAAGCTCTTATAACTTATATTAATCACTCTCGAGACCTCATTCTTGATGTAATCCATCGCCACGAGGGAAAGAGAAGGCAACAAGCTTCAGTGCAATTAACTGACATAATATACATATACCAAAAACATTATATATTGCTATAGTGGTTACATTATTAGAACATATGATATGCTTACAACTTTCTGAACACAGGTATGTTAAAATAGTATACAATCATGTTTTAATAATAAATCATCGTTGCCAATATTGTGTATAAATTCTGAATAATGATAAATATGTTTGCAGTTTATGCATAAACTATGAACAATTGTCTATGCGTAAATTACGCTTCAGAATTTATACTACATATATGTGCTTTCTAGTATTATATTCGTACACTTTTACATATGAAGATCTTCTACTTGGCTATGATGTAAGCATGATACATCAGTGGACCTGGGTAGTAACACATGTTAAGATGTACAGATCTATTTCCACCCGCTATAATTGGCTATGTATTAATTTATACAAATTTATTTTAGCTCGATTGTGAAACAAGCTCTTATAACTTATATTAATCACTCTCGAGACCTCATTCTTGATGTAATCCATCGCCACGAGGGAAAGAGAAGGCAACAAGCTTCAGTGCAATTAACTGACATAATATACATATACCAAAAACATTATATATTGCTATAGTGGTTACATTATTAGAACATATGATATGCTTACAACTTTCTGAACACAGGTATGTTAAAATAGTATACAATCATGTTTTAATAATAAATCATCGTTGCCAATATTGTGTATAAATTCTGAATAATGATAAATATGTTTGTAGTTTATGCATAAACTATGAACAATTGTCTATGCGTAAATTACGCTTCAGAATTTATACTACATATATGTGCTTTCTAGTATTATATTCGTACACTTTTACATATGAAGATCTTCTACTTGGCTATGATGTAAGCATGATACATCAGTGGACCTGGGTAGTAACACATGTTAAGATGTACAGATCTATTTCCACCCGCTATAATTGGCTATGTATTAATTTATACAAATTTATTTTAGCTCGATTGTGAAACAAGCTCTTATAACTTATATTAATCACTCTCGAGACCTCATTCTTGATGTAATCCATCGCCACGAGGGAAAGAGAAGGCAACAAGCTTCAGTGCAATTAACTGACATAATATACATATACCAAAAACATTATATATTGCTATAGTGGTTACATTATTAGAACATATGATATGCTTACAACTTTCTGAACACAGGTATGTTAAAATAGTATACAATCATGTTTTAATAATAAATCATCGTTGCCAATATTGTGTATAAATTCTGAATAATGATAAATATGTTTGTAGTTTATGCATAAACTATGAACAATTGTCTATGCGTAAATTACGCTTCAGAATTTATACTACATATATGTGCTTTCTAGTATTATATTCGTACACTTTTACATATGAAGATCTTCTACTTGGCTATGATGTAAGCATGATACATCAGTGGACCTGGGTAGTAACACATGTTAAGATGTACAGATCTATTTCCACCCGCTATAATTGGCTATGTATTAATTTATACAAATTTATTTTAGCTCGATTGTGAAACAAGCTCTTATAACTTATATTAATCACTCTCGAGACCTCATTCTTGATGTAATCCATCGCCACGAGGGAAAGAGAAGGCAACAAGCTTCAGTGCAATTAACTGACATAATATACATATACCAAAAACATTATATATTGCTATAGTGGTTACATTATTAGAACATATGATATGCTTACAACTTTCTGAACACAGGTATGTTAAAATAGTATACAATCATGTTTTAATAATAAATCATCGTTGCCAATATTGTGTATAAATTCTGAATAATGATAAATATGTTTGTAGTTTATGCATAAACTATGAACAATTGTCTATGCGTAAATTACGCTTCAGAATTTATACTACATATATGTGCTTTCTAGTATTATATTCGTACACTTTTACATATGAAGATCTTCTACTTGGCTATGATGTAAGCATGATACATCAGTGGACCTGGGTAGTAACACATGTTAAGATGTACAGATCTATTTCCACCCGCTATAATTGGCTATGTATTAATTTATACAAATTTATTTTAGCTCGATTGTGAAACAAGCTCTTATAACTTATATTAATCACTCTCGAGACCTCATTCTTGATGTAATCCATCGCCACGAGGGAAAGAGAAGGCAACAAGCTTCAGTGCAATTAACTGACATAATATACATATACCAAAAACATTATATATTGCTATAGTGGTTACATTATTAGAACATATGATATGCTTACAACTTTCTGAACACAGGTATGTTAAAATAGTATACAATCATGTTTTAATAATAAATCATCGTTGCCAATATTGTGTATAAATTCTGAATAATGATAAATATGTTTGTAGTTTATGCATAAACTATGAACAATTGTCTATGCGTAAATTACGCTTCAGAATTTATACTACATATATGTGCTTTCTAGTATTATATTCGTACACTTTTACATATGAAGATCTTCTACTTGGCTATGATGTAAGCATGATACATCAGTGGACCTGGGTAGTAACACATGTTAAGATGTACAGATCTATTTCCACCCGCTATAATTGGCTATGTATTAATTTATACAAATTTATTTTAGCTCGATTGTGAAACAAGCTCTTATAACTTATATTAATCACTCTCGAGACCTCATTCTTGATGTAATCCATCGCCACGAGGGAAAGAGAAGGCAACAAGCTTCAGTGCAATTAACTGACATAATATACATATACCAAAAACATTATATATTGCTATAGTGGTTACATTATTAGAACATATGATATGCTTACAACTTTCTGAACACAGGTATGTTAAAATAGTATACAATCATGTTTTAATAATAAATCATCGTTGCCAATATTGTGTATAAATTCTGAATAATGATAAATATGTTTGTAGTTTATGCATAAACTATGAACAATTGTCTATGCGTAAATTACGCTTCAGAATTTATACTACATATATGTGCTTTCTAGTATTATATTCGTACACTTTTACATATGAAGATCTTCTACTTGGCTATGATGTAAGCATGATACATCAGTGGACCTGGGTAGTAACACATGTTAAGATGTACAGATCTATTTCCACCCGCTATAATTGGCTATGTATTAATTTATACAAATTTATTTTAGCTCGATTGTGAAACAAGCTCTTATAACTTATATTAATCACTCTCGAGACCTCATTCTTGATGTAATCCATCGCCACGAGGGAAAGAGAAGGCAACAAGCTTCAGTGCAATTAACTGACATAATATACATATACCAAAAACATTATATATTGCTATAGTGGTTACATTATTAGAACATATGATATGCTTACAACTTTCTGAACACAGGTATGTTAAAATAGTATACAATCATGTTTTAATAATAAATCATCGTTGCCAATATTGTGTATAAATTCTGAATAATGATAAATATGTTTGTAGTTTATGCATAAACTATGAACAATTGTCTATGCGTAAATTACGCTTCAGAATTTATACTACATATATGTGCTTTCTAGTATTATATTCGTACACTTTTACATATGAAGATCTTCTACTTGGCTATGATGTAAGCATGATACATCAGTGGACCTGGGTAGTAACACATGTTAAGATGTACAGATCTATTTCCACCCGCTATAATTGGCTATGTATTAATTTATACAAATTTATTTTCGCTCGATTGTGAAACAAGCTCTTATAACTTATATTAATCACTCTCGAGACCTCATTCTTGATGTAATCCATCGCCACGAGGGAAAGAGAAGGCAACAAGCTTCAGTGCAATTAACTGACATAATATACATATACCAAAAACATTATATATTGCTATAGTGGTTACATTATTAGAACATATGATATGCTTACAACTTTCTGAACACAGGTATGTTAAAATAGTATACAATCATGTTTCAATAAACCCCCGACATGGTCACAAATAAAACAGCAGCACAAATGTATGTAAATAATATACATTTATACCGTGGTTCACCTGCAAAGAAATCCCCACCCGATCCCCCCTACATCTGAATGAGCTAGGTATACATTAAATATAAGAGCATATTAATTGATCATTTTTGTTACTTGCTAATAATTGTATATGTCCCTGTATAATACAATCTGTGACGGTACAGTGGCGCTCGATTTAATCTTTTCCTTGTGATAGTCGTCGTAATTGTCATTTCGCAATATAAAAATACACTGCTCGCAAATCGCAATATAAAAATACACTGCTCGCAAAACAGTTAGTCGGCACTAGAAACTGTGTTGTGTACACCACTTTTTACAGGGCCGGTGTGATTAGGAATGTTTTGATGCGGCCACGGGAGATCGATCCACTCACGATATTCGGGATATCTGACCCTGTGTATTTTGTCCTGTTTGTCTTTGTACATGATAGCACCATTTCTCTTCCACACTTCTTGGACCTCATCGGGTGTTTTCTTCTTGACACACATCAATACATGGGTATTAGTTCGAGTCAGATCTTCGTTGATGAAAATACCGGACCCATGAAGTTTTTGTTTTTGTTTTTTGTTTTTTGTTGTTTTTTTGTTTTGTTTGGGGTGTGTTTTTTGTTTTTTGGTTGTTTGTTTGTGTTTTGTGTTGTTTGTTGTGTTTTTGGGTTTGTGGGTTGTTTTTTTTTTTTTGTGTTTGTTTGTTTTTTGTTTTGTTGTTTGTTTGTTGTTTTTGGTTTTTGTTTTTTGTGGTTGTTGGTTGTTTATATTACGATGTAGAACGGCATATGTTGGATTTGTCTTCACACATATTATGATGTAGAACGGAATATGTTGGATTTGTCTTCACACATAATACTATGTAGAACGGAATATGTTGGATTTGCTTCCATACAATATATTATGATGTAGAACGGCATATGTTTGATTTGTCTTCACACATATTACGATGAAGAATGTTGGATTTGCTTCCATACAATATATTACGATGTAGAACGGAATATGTTGGATTTGCTTCCATACAATATATTACGGTGTAGAACGGAATATGTTGGATTTGCTTCCATACAATATATTATGATGTAGAACGGAATATGTTGGATTTTGCTTCCATACAATATATTATGATGTAGAACGGTATATGTTGGATTTTCAACAGAGAGAAGTTCACTGCTCTTGCCAGATTATATAATGGAACAGCATATCTGAAATGAAAACAACAGTAATTAAGAACACAGTCCGCTAAACATGAACAGCCCTGTACTCAGTGCACGTTGTCGTAATTTGATAACAGTCGTATGAAATCTCGCCAATAAATAAAAACCTTACCCCACCCATCCGTGACAAGTAACACTAAAATGAACCCTGATTATGCTATTCCTTTTTTCTAATAAAAGATTGATATAGAAATGTGGTACTAGTATCGATCTGGGAATGTGGTACTAGTATCGATCTGGGAATGTGGTACTAATATCGATCTGGGAATGTGGTACTAGTATCGATCTGGGAATGTGGTACTAATATCGATCTGT
>CM026401.1:14430670-14462200 GCA_014843695.1 Archivesica marissinica
TGGAGGGTGAGCTCAAATGCATTGTATGGAACTGTAATGGACTTAGTTTGAGCAAGAGATCCGATGTGGAATTTATCAAATTGTTGACTGATAACCATATAATAATTTTGACCGAATCATGGGCAGGCAGAACTACACAATTAGATTTAGATGGTTATAAATGTTTTAATTTCTACAGGAAATTTAAACATTCCAAGGCAAAGCGAGGGTCGGGTGGTATAGTGATATATTGTAGAAATGAACTTCTAAATGATGTTTCTGTTTTAAAGAACTCGCATGACACTATAATATGGTTAAAAGTAGACAAGACGTTTTTTGGTATGAGCGAAGATGTTTATCTATGTGCAGTATATTTATGGGGTGAACATTCACCTATTTCCACTTTAATAAATTGTGATTTGTTTGATATCCTGCAGAATGACATATATGTGTTCGAATCAAGAGGCAGGGTGGTGATCGCGGGTGACTGTAATGCACGTACAGCATGCAAAAGTGATTACGTTGTGTGTGATAATTTCGTCGAAAATATAGATGAACTTTCTTATATTCCAGATAATCCAATCCTGCGATATTCACAAGATAAGGGAAGCAACTCATACGGTTCGAAATTATTAGATCTATGCAGAGCTACCTCCCTTAGACTTGTGAATGGCAGGTTGGACGCTGATTTCGCTATTGGTAAATGTACATGTTATTGTAGGCAGGGGTAGTTCAGTTATTGATTACGTGCTTTTGAATGAACAGCACTTTAGTATATTACGCAATTTCTCAGTGGGCAACTTTAATGAGTTTAGCGACCATGCTCCATTGCATTTTAGTCTACACATTAACTACCATGTTAATCCATGCGATGTAAATTATTTTGTGTCCGAGAGGGTGCACTGGCAAAGTGACCAAAGGGATGTATTTAGGGCGGGACTTATTGCACAGTTACCGATTTGTAATCAGATTATACGCGAAAATCACACCGACACCAATACTATTGTGTCTTCACTTTCAACGCTGATCGGGGAAATTGCAGACCCACTGTTCCGTAAAACTACGATTTTGTCCCAAGGCTTCTCAGATTGCATTGATAAACGGATTTCATGGTTTGATTACGATTGTATTCAGGCGAAACGCGTTTATTTAAATGCACTGCATGTATTCAATAATAATAAGTCGTACGAGAACAGAACTGATTTAGGCGGTCTTATAAATTATTACTTCGAAAGAAACAGGGCAGCTTCAAGTTTAAACAAACCGCATCCTTTGAGAATTTAAGACGTTCACAACCCAAAGACTTCTGGAAATATTTTAAGTCTAATAAAAAACGCGTTAACTCTAGTATACCACTGAATGATTTTAAAGCACATTTTTTCACAGCTGTTCGATGGTATAAATGCTACCAGGAACTCTGATGCCGAGAATTTTAACGACTTACATGATTTGTAGAATTGGATCGTCCAATAACATATGATGAAGTTACCAAATGTATCAGATTTTTAAAAAGGCATAAGGCCACATCCGATGATAATATTTTAAATGAGTATTTCATAGAAAGCAGTGACATTTTGGCAGGGCATATAACCGACATATTTAATATAATTATGGATAATGGTACCTTCCCAGATGCATGGACGAAAGGCTTCATAGTTCCAGTTCATACAAAGGGAGATGGTTTTGATGTAAATAACTATAGGGGAATAACTCTGCTAAATAATTTTGGTAAGCTATTCACGAGTGTCTTAAATGCTAGAATTAACACTTTTTGTGACGAACATGATATTATTTCAGATGCACAATTCGGATTTCGCAAGGGACGATCTAGTATTGACGCGATTTTTATACTTCACTCTTTGATCCAAAATGTTTTAAATGAAAATAAAAGGTTATATGATGCCTTTATCGACATGCGCACATGCTTTGATTCTATTTATAGACACGGACTATGGTTAAAACTATATAACATAGGTATCCAAGGAAAACTACTACGTAGTATTCGGTCTATGTACAGTTCGGTAAAGTCGTGTGCTAAACATTGTAACAGCTTTTCTGAATTCTTCGATATATCAGTTGGCCTGAGACAAGGGGAGATAATTTCGCCAATTATGTTTTCTCTGTTCGTTGAAGATCTGGAGCTATTTTTGCAAGATAGGTTAATCTGCGGATTGTCTATTCATGATTTATGTATAATTATATTACTATTTGCTGACGACATGGTCTTAATTGGTCTAGCGCAACAGGATTTACAGGATTCTCTTAATAATTTGGACCAATATTGTGATAGTGGGGCATTGAGGTAAATACATCGAAGACTAAAATACTTGTCTTTAGAAAACGCGGTAGGTTAAAGCGCAGTGATAAATGGATATACAAAGGCGAAGAAATAGAAATAGTGAACGATTTTAACTACTTTGGTTGCACATTTAACATTACTGGAACTTTTATATTAAATGACACAGTTTTATATGGAAAGGGGTTAGTTTAAACATATTTTATTTTATCAATATTTACATCATGTTGTAACATTAATATACAAGAACAAATGGATTAAATCGGAAACTAGTAGCTTATTTAGATTTTCTCCATGACAAACATAATTTTCATAAACTATGGCAGAGTGTATATACATTTATGAACGTGACAACTTTTATTCAACTGTAATTAAAACTAATATGGAGATGATGATGAAGTAATCAATCAGACTGGCTTACCAGTCGGATTACGTGCAGTCGATTTAGGAAATGGTGAGGGATTACGTGCAGTCGATTTAGGAGATGGTGAGGCGAGATAGGGGACGAGAGAGAGAAAAAGAGTGAGTGAGCGAGAACGAGGTGGGAATCGTTTATACGAGGATGGAAGAGGAAGATACACAAATTACACTAGCCGTTATCAAATCTCTTTGTTGCTGTAATAAACTGGTGAACTGCATCAAATATCACATTGTTTATCTCTTCATTTAGATTATCATCACCATTCAAAAGAACTTTAAGAGAAATGTCTGTCAATGGGCTTATGGTGTTGATAAGGGTTATTCTGGTGTCTGAATAATGAGGACATTGGATTCATTAGCTCCGCATCTGCAGAGTGGAGAGTTTATAATATTTCTCGAAAATAAATGTTGATTTAGAGCACTGCATCCGTTTCGAATACGGGTATGGAGGACTTGGGCACGGCGGACACCATGATAGAAGAGTGGATTAGGATTCGGTTTATTAGAGTTCAAGCAATATTTGAAAGAAGCTAGTGTATCAATATCCTTAGTTTCCTGTGGCAAAGCATTCCAATCGTTAATGACAGATGGAAGAAAAGTATTTACATATTGAGAAGTTCTGCCACGGATGTTAAGCAGGTTTGTACTGTTCCTCAGTGATCTATTTGTTGCTATATTAACAGCAAATCTTTCGAGGTACAATACGTATCCGTATCGTACGTGACGGTGCCTATTACCTTGCTTTACCGTACACATGCCCGTAAGTTTTCCATGGATCCGTTCTAATATACAGGTCGTTCCAGTTATCTCCCTTATCCCTTCGATACGCCATTTACCACAAAAACTGTCTGTAGGTCGGCGGAGGCCGATTAAGAGCCGATACACCATATGTAAGTATCTCAATTTGTCTGTAACATAATATTCACAATCCTACTATAGGAATTGAGACTTGACTAGTTAAAATAATGAATTTCAGTAATTTACAACCAATGCATGCCACCCTGGGCGATTTTACCATATAGGTGGGAGTGGGTGGGCGGGGGGCAGTACAATTGTTACATAGAAAAACATTTCTGTCCTATTGTAAGGCCCTTCCCCTCTGGCCAATGTGTTGTTCATGTGGACTTAACGTGTGACAGTGTGTGGGAGGTGGGATTTTTTGGAGGGGATGGGTGGGGGTGGATTATTGGTGTACAATTGCCACTATGTAACCCCCCCTTACCAATTGTTACAGAGAAAAAACATGTTTGCCTTCATGTAAGACTCCCCATGTCATTTATTTTTTTAGATCATGTGGACTTAACTGTTGTGGCCCATTTTTCACTTGCACAAGCATTAGTATGACATAGCAATGGGAAATACCCACTATTATTATAAAGTACATGCACACGCAGCAGCACACGGTAGCCAGTTGACATACCAGTGTTTACAAATTGTCGATATCATTTATGAAAACTATCCCAGATAATACTCCAGGCATAAATACTAAATAGTGACCATATTTAACATTCAGATCAACATGACTTTCATTTATTTTTCAAATGTATGTATACCCATCCGTCAACCTGACATCTGAAAAAGATATTTGCAGACAATTATTGTGCTGCTTGTATTAAAGTATGGTTGTTTTATAACGTTAATACTTATACTATGTCATCTCATTAGGTCAGCTGGCTGTAAATGATGCACACCTGTCTACAGATCAGCAGCAACCGAACATAGGGCCACACGTTTCCCTGCATGATGACGTTGGTAACATTGTGAAGGCTACCTTGTCTACTGCGGAAATAGTGGGAACAGTGGAATCACTAAGAATCGGGCAAACATTCTGAAACACCACATCACGCAAACAGCATAATTTGCATTTCCAGTGCGATACCTACATAAATTTCAAAGATAATTCAAGACTCGGTACTTGAAAGATTACAAATGGATGGTTTATAGCTCATACCTTGATGCATCGTTCTGTGCTGCATGTGCCGTGATGACACATTCTGAAAACAGAAGTAATAAAGGAGCCTTCGTTAACACCGTTCACACAATATCATAAGATCGATGAAAAGGCTAAATGTCACCAGAATACCGTTTACCACCGGCAGTGAATGATAGCAGCACAGGACCTTATAAGTTCTGTTCAAAACCCAGAGAAAAACATTAAGACGAAAAGCAACACAACATTATAAGAAACATGCATATTATTAAAGCTGTTGCCGAAGTTATCCTGTTCTGCGGTCGCCAGTGTATAGCTTTGCGTGGGGATTCAGAAGACGTCGGGTATAAATCTGGGAACTCCGGAAACGTTTTAGCTGCTCTACAAATTGTTGCTACACATGATGAACTTTTAAATCAGCATCTGCATAGCATAGGCCTGAATAACAGAAATTCCAAGTACCAATGATTCAAAATGAACTAATATATATCATAATGACATAACATGTAAGGAACTTGTTAGTGAGATTCGCGCTGCAAAGTGTTTCAGTATATTGGCAGATGAAGTGACAAGTCATAACAAGGAAGAAATGGCACTCTGCTTTCACTTTGTGGACCAGAATAATGATATCATAGAAGCGTTTGTAGACTTTGTACATCTACAGAGGATAACTGGCGAACATATTGCTCAGGCAATTATTAAGACTGTAAATGATCTCGGCTTAGAAATTGAAAACGTCAGAGGACATGGCTACGACGGGGCCTCAACTATATTGAGTGACAACATGGGTGTTCAAAGGAGAATAAGAGAGCTTGCATCAAAGGCAGTGTATGTACATTGCAGTGGACACTGTCTGAATCTTGTAATTGTACATTCCTGTACCCTCCCAAACATCATTTAAAAAATGTAGTTTGTTCTTCAGTTCTAGCCCAACACGAATCTCGAAACCGTAAAGCATTATTTAATATGTGTCGAACAAGATGTGCCGCAAGACATGAAGCTTACAAACATTTCTATCACGTCGTTCGACTTCATTATAACATCCCTATTGCTGTATCAGTTTCTGTCCCATTTGTCAGGAGTAACAGTAAAACTGCAGAGTAGAACAGTTGATATAATAACTGCGTACGAAGAAATCTCTGAAGTCAAAATGACATACCTTGCAATCAGTGCTGATATTGGTAAAGAGTTTGGTCAGGTGTTTTACCACGTGGTAACAGTGACACATGCAATACACGTAACCCTGTCAATGCCCCGGAAACAAATCCGGAGGATTATTACAGAAATAATCTTGCGATTCCGTTTATTGATCACATAAACACAGAACTCGAGGATCAATTCTCAGATTTGACAGTCATTTCATCAACACTTCTTGGCCTTGTCCCTTCAGTTATGTGGTAATGTGTGGTGCAAATCTGCCGAGCATTGCTGATGCAGTTGATGAATACAACGACGATATCCCATCACCAGAACTAGTAAACCAAGAACTGCTTAGCTGGAAGGTTAAGGTATAGCACGCAACCAAATGAAAACCAGCCTAAGGCATTCGAATAGTATGATCAGTAAATCTTCCCAAACATCTCAACATTACTGAAGATAGTTTGTATTATTCCTGTGATCAGCTGTGAATGTGAAAGGAGTGCAAGCGCGTTGTGCGGACTACTTTCAGCGCTTGCCCTCATTCACTATGGTGCAGACGTCAACTTGTATAACGTTGTGGACATATTTTCATAAGGATCGAATTTTGCACACTACTCAGGTACAACTAAGATGGTAACATTCAAGGGGTTGGTCAATACATTCGTGGACTTTTCAAATAACTTTTCATGGGGACCGTACACCACTGGTCTTCGTGTGGGCATTCATGCATTGTTGAAGATTCCATGACCACAGCTGTACGCGTGCCATTTTTATGCTGTGTAGAATGTTAGAGTTAATTTTCTCCAGTAGTTCCTGGGTCTACCTAGGGTTCATTATCCTCTCTATGTTATTTTCTCTCTCCTTATTCTGAGGCAAATACAGTGTAAACATATACTTCCCAGAATGCATGAAAACGCATCTCCTGCAATGCAACTTAAAAAGGCTCCAGCGGTTAACCAGTACTTGGTGCACCAACCTCCATTAGAAACTGCCAACTTTTTCATATAACGAGACACGGGCTGAGCGGGGCTCGAACCCGGACAATCAGTGATGATAGGTTACAGAGGTATACAGTCAACGACCGTAACCACTCAACCACAGAGGCAGACTCCATAACTCGTGAACCACCAGAGGAATTATTAAATGACTGGGCCTAAATGTTATTCATATTGAGACGATGTGCAGAGCGTTTGTTTCAACAAATCGGATGTCTAGGCACACTCATTATTAAAGCGACATTACATCGCAAAAAGCAAATAAAATACATGTTCACGTATAAATGCATTGCTACTACACATTCTTTCGAATACATTTGAACACTAGCATTGAATAAATAAACAGAGTTTTTATGGTCTACAAGCTTTCAAAATTGAAAGTAGGATTTCATATAATGATCATCCATGCTCTTGAATTGAAGTTTAAAGATAATTTAACTAAGATTAGTCTACAAATAAATATACATAGGTACACATGTGAGATATAACGGTAAATATGTACCATATATCGTGTTATTCAGGATACGCGAGTTGTATTATGCATGAATGTCGACCCTAATTACATTATTTTGTTATGTCAACAAACCGGGTATGCGATATTTGTTTATCAGATGAAATACTCAGCTTTTTAGGCAAATATTTGGGGGGGGGGGGAAATATACCATATAATATGAAAATACATTCTGTAGAAATTTGCGTTTTCACTGATGTAGTGTGGCTTTCAGTTTTGTGCTACCTGGCTTTGTGAGATAGTTTATATTGAAGCTGGTGATGCAGTTGCTAATAGTCAAAATACATTTCCAACTCAGATCATGGATATGTGTTGAAACCGAACTAGAGTATGTAGCCAAATATCTCGGCCATGCCATTCAGACAGAACTATAGACTGTCGCATGCAACAATGGAGCATTCAGTAGTAAGTATCTTTGAACATCATTGTGCTAGGAGAGTGGGCCAACAGTTTGTGGAATAATGCAATACAATCAAGACCATTATATCGCTTCAGGTGCGAAAGGTCCGGAGTTCGAGCCCCGCTGGAGCCGTTTCGATTGTGCCCTTAGGCAAGGCATTTAAATTCCATGTTGCCTCTTCTCTCTCCCTCATGGCGATGGATTTCATCAGGAATGAGGTCTCGAGAGTTATTAATATAAGTTGTAATAACTTGTTTCGCAATCGAGCTAAAATAAATGTGTATAAACTAAACCGTTATATAGCTATTTCCCCTTTTTGTGTGCATTATATATAGATTGTTTCCCACTTTTTGTGAGCATTATATATAGATTGTTCCCACTTGTTAGTGTAAATATTTAAAAATTATACATGAAGAAGTACGAAATGTTATTGTTGCTGCACTTATATATGAGGTAAGGAAAGCACAGCTCTAAACATCTAGCCTTTATTGAGGCTGTTATTGCAAAAACATAGAAATGCTGACCTCTAGATGAAATGAAATATATGTAACTTGTACATTGTAGTAATAGAAATAGTTTTATTTAAATTTATTTAATATCGATATCGGTTGCCCATTTAAGTGACAGGCAGTTTACCTAACAACATCTTTCCTGGGCAGGTTGCAGCGGTTAACCAGTACTTGGTGCACCAACCTCCGTACAATTTTTCATTTAATGAGACACGGTCTGAGTGGGGCTTGAACCCATGCCCCTCAATGAATATAGGTTAAAGTGGAATACAAGTCAGTATACAACATTAACCACTTGACCACGGAGACGGACACAGTACCTGAACGTTAATAGGGTATATGTTTCATTCGAAATTAAGCAAAACAAGTAATAGATTATACACTAACGTCTGTCCCAACTAATGTATTATACATTAACGTCTGTCCCAACTAATGTATTATACACTAACGTCTGTTCCAACTAATGGATGATGCACTAACGTCTGTCCCAACTAATGGATTATACACTAACGTCTGTCCCAACTAATGTATTATGCACTAACGTCTGTCCCAACTAATGGATTATACACTAACATCTGTCCCAACTAATGTATTATACACTAACGTCTGTCCCAACTAATGTATTATGCACTAACGTCTGTCCCAACTAATGGATTATACACTAACGTCTGTCCCAACTAATGTATTTTACACTAACGTCTGTCCCAACTAATGTATTATGCACTAACGTCTGTCCCAACTAATGGATTATACACTAACATCTGTCCCAACTAATGTATTATACACTAACGTCTGTCCCAACTAATGCATTATACACTAACGTCTGTCACAACTAATGGATTATACACTAACATATGTCCCAACTAATGTATTATACATTAACGTCTCTGTTCCAACTAATGGATTATACATTAACGTCTGTCCCAACTAATGTATTATACATTAACGTCTGTCCCAACTAATGTATTATACACTAACGTCTGTCCCAACTAATGTATTATACACTAACGTCTGTCCCAACTAATGTATTATACACTAACGTCTGTCCCAACTAATGTATTATACACTAACGTCTGTCCCAACTAATGTATTATACACTAACGTCTGTCCCAACTAATGTATTATACACTAACGTCTGTCCCAACTAATGTATTATACACTAACGTCTGTCCGAACTAATGTATTATACACTAACGTCTGTCCCAACTAATGTATTATACATTAACGTCTCTGTTACAACTAATGGAGTATACACTAACGTCTGTCCGAACTAATGTATTATACACTAACGTCTGTCCCAACTAATGTATTATACACTAACGTCTGTCCCAACTAATGTATTATACATTAACGTCTCTGTTCCAACTAATGGATTATATATTAACGTCTGTTCCAACTAATGAATTATACACTAACGTCTGTCCCAACTAATGTATTATATACTAACGTCTGTCCCAACTAATGTATTATACACTAACGTCTGTCCCAACTAATGTATTATACACTAACGTATGTCCCAACTAATGTATTATACACTAACGTCTGTCCCATCTAATGGATGATACACTAACATATGTCCCAACTAATGTATTATACACTAACGTCTGCCCCAACTAATGTATTATACACTAACGTCTGTCCCAACTAATGTATTATATACTAACGTCTGTCCCAACTAATGTATTATATACTAACGTCTGTCCCAACTAATGTATTATACAGTAACGTATGTCCCAACTAATGTATTATAAACTAACATCTGTCCCAACTAATGTATTATACACTAACGTCTGTCCCAACTAATGTATTATACACTAACGTCTGTCCCAACTAATGTATTATACACTAACGTCTGTCCCATCTAATGGATGATACACTAACATATGTCCCAATTAATGTATTATACACTAACGTCTGCCCCAACTAATGTATTATATACTAACGTCTGTCCCAACTAATGGATTATACACTAACGTCTGTCCCAACTAATGTATTATATACTAACGTCTGTCCCAACTAATGTATTATACACTAACGTCTGTCCCAACTAATGTATTATATACTAACGTCTGTCCCAACTAATGTATTATATACTAACGTCTGTCCCAACTAATGTATTATACACTAACGTCTGTCCCAACTAATGTATTATACACTAACGTCTGTCCCAACTAATATATTGTACACTAACGTCTGTCCCAACTAATGTATTATATACTAACGTCTGTCCCAATTAATGTATTATATACTAACGTCTGTCCCAACTAATGTATTATACACTAACGTCTGTCCCAACTAATGTATTATACACTAACATCTGTCCCAATTAATGGATGATACACTAACATCTGTCCGAACTAATGTATTATACACTAACCTCTGTCCCAACTAATGTATTATACACTAACGTCTGTCCCAACTAATGTATTATATACTAACGTCTGTCCCAACTAATGTATTATATACTAACGTCTGTCCCAACTAATGTATTATACACTAACGTCTGTCCCAACTAATGTATTATATACTAACGTCTGCCCCAACTAATGTAGTATGCACTAACACCTGTCCCAACTAATGTATTATACACTAACGTCTGTCCCAACTAATGTATTATACACTAACGTCTGTCCCAACTAATGTATTATACACTAACCTCTGTCCCAACTAATGTATTATACACTAACATCTGTCCGAACTAATGTATTATACATTAACGTCTGTCTCAACTAATGTATTATACACTAACGTCTGTCCCAACTACTGGATTATACTCTAAAGTCTGTCCCAACTAATGTATTATACTCTAACGTCTGTCCCAACTACTGGATTATAATCTAAAGTCTGTCCCAACTAATGTATTATACACTAACATCTGTCCCAACTAATGGATTATGCACTAACGTCTGATACAACTAATGTAGTATACACTAAAGTCTGTCCCAACTAATGTATTATACACTAACGTCTGTCCCAACTAATGTATTATACAATCACGCCTGTCCGAACTAATGGATTATGCACTAACGTCTGTCCCAACTAATGTATTATACACTAACGTATGTCCCAACTAATGGATTATGCACTAACGTCTGTTCCAACTAATGTAGTATACACTAACGTCTGACCCAACTAATGGATTATACACTAACGTCTGTCCCAACTAATGGAGTATACATTAACGTCTGTCCCAATTAATGGATTATGCACTAACACCTGTCCCAACTAATGGATTATACACTAACGTCTCTGTTCCAACTAATGCATTATACATTAACGTCTGTCCCAACTAATGGATTATACACTAACGTCTGTCCCAACTAATGGAGTATACACTAAAGTCTTTCGCAACTAATGGATTATACATTAAGGTCTTTCCCAACTAATGTATTATACACTAACGTCTGTCCCAACTAATGTATTATACACTAACGTATGTCCCAACTAATGTATAATATACTAACGTATGTCCCAAATAGAACATACCGGCGCTGTAATGATAAAATATGTGAGGCATAACGACGACCGCTGATGCTTTTGTATATGTATATGTATATTATGCTAAGACGGAATCAATTGAATATGTTCACTACCAACTGTCTGGGGATTTTGTACAACTTGGTGACAGTTGGTGTTACTTGATGCATTTCCTGACTATAATCACAAATTATGTAATAACATACAGCTGACAAAGGGCCACCGTGGAAGAGTACCGTTAATGTCGTGGATTTCAAATCACTTGCCCGAGTCGGTATATGCTCACATCATATGATGTGTTGAGTGTGGCAAGTCAAATTGCATCACATAATTGATATTGGATGTGAAAGACAATAATTAGACCAAGACAAATATAACAAGTAATATCCTTATAATAGAGATGTTACCACAACTAGCTTCGTCTTCTCCATTGCTACATTCGGGTATCCCGTTACAGAGCGTGGCACACATAGTCGTTCCGCTACATATCATCTGATCCGAGGAACAAACCGGCGCTGTAAGGACGACACGTTAATGCACAAGGTCGATATATGATACTTTTATTCATGTACATTTATAGTATGCTAAGACATAATACATTTAAATATTTTCACACAGTAGGCCCTATACTGAACGATAATGTTAGACTGGATTCCAGTCCTATATCTGTATCACACAGTAGGCCTTATACTGAACGATAATGTTAGACTGGATTCCAGTCCTATATCTGTATCACACAGTAGGCCCTATACTGAACGATAATGTTAGACTGGATTCCAGTCCTATATCTGTATCACACAGTAGGCCCTATACTGAACGATAATGTTAGACTGGATTCCAATCTTATATCTGTATCACATAGTAACCTTGAACGATAATGTTAGACTGGATTCCAGTCCTATATCTGTATCACACAGTAGGCCCTATACTGAACGATAATGTTAGACTGGATTCCAGTCCTATATCTGTATCACACAGTAGGCCCTATACTGAACGATAATGTTAGACTGGATTCCAGTCCTATATCTGTATCACACAGTAGGCCCTATACTGAACGATAATGTTAGACTGGATTCCAATCTTATATCTGTATCACACAGTAGGCCCTATCTGAACGATAATGTTAGACTGGATTCCAGTCCTATATCTGTATCACACAGTAGGCCTTATACTGAACGATAATGTTAGACTGGATTCCAGTCTTATATCTGTATCACACAGTAGGCCTTACTGAACGATAATGTTAGACTGGATTCCAGTCTTATATCTGTATCACACAGTAACCTGGCCGATAATGTTAGACTGGATTCCAGTCCTATATCTGTATCACACAGTAACCTGACCGATAATGCTAGACTGGATTCCAGTCCTATATCTGTATCACACAGTAACCTGACCGATAATGCTAGACTGGATTCCAGTCCTATATCTGTATCACACAGTAACCTGACCTATAATGTTAGACTGGATTCCAGTCTTATATCTGTATCACACAGTAACCTGACCGATAATGTTAGACTGGATTCTTGTCTTATATCTGTATCACACAGTAACCTGAACGATAATGCTAGACTGGAATCCTGTCTTCTTGTTTGTGTAACACAAATACACAAGTTAGTGCTTATGTCACCGGTAAATATGACGGTATATCCAGATAAGCGTTTATTCTCTACTATTACTAGACTTAAATATATAAATTTAATCGGCAATAGGTGTATAATAAATATAACTACACATGTATGTCGAAACGAACTTACTCTTTCTCGTCGTATTGGATTTGCTGGAACATACTCTTGTGTTAATATTCATACTCCAAGCAAATGGTAATGCTTATGAAAGGGAGGTAACTATGTTTATACACACACACTTTGGTCATTTTCGTGACATATGCAGTATAATTATATTTTACTATATTTTACTATATTTTAGGTTTCGTTGGTGCTTGGACTCCGTTCTTCGTCATGCTGTATCTTAATATATTCCGCAACTATAGCGAGCCTACTGTAATGATATTTGTAACTACATACTACTGGAACTGTTCAGTGAACCCCATCATATTCTTTGTGTTCCATAGTCGGCGAGGGTCACGGTCGCAGTCGAGTTTATATTCCAGTGACACTCGATCGTGCAAATTAACGACAAGTGGAAGCTCAAAGAGGAATCTGCCTGCAATGACCATTGCAAACGCGAAAAGCATTCCGCTGACAGTGAGAAAAAGTAACCCATAGCGACTTGATTTGTAGAAGAACGTGCACACTCCATACTAATTACGGGTTCAACATCGAACATGAGTCACCCATTATTATACCATTTTTCGAAATGATTTGTTTGTTGTGTTTTTTCTGGGGGTGTTGTTGGGGATGTTTATTGGGGGGGGGGGTGCTTTAATGTCGCACCAACATATTAGGTTAAACGGCAACTCTTCAGCTATTATTTAAAAAATTTTTATTTTACAGCGATTGCGAAACAAGTTTCAACAACTTATTAACAATATTAATCACTCTCGTTGGCACAGATGAGAGCGTAAATGTGATCATTCGTGTGGGATGAAACCGGATTACCCGGAGAAAACCCACCTGTCCGATCTGGCGAGCAATGTACCATCTCACATACATACTTCCCGGTCCAAGGATCGAACCTGGGTTGCATTGGCGAGTTGCGAGCGCACTATAGTGCCAGCCAGCATGGCGACATATTGCCGTCATCGGTCCGATATACTGTCGATATCGGACCAAAGTCGTAAACGATATCGCTCCGATCATAGTTTTGCAAATCGACACTACATCGTACCGATATCATCTCGGATAGACGTCGGTCCGATATCGGGCCGTTATCAATTTTGAGAAGAATCCATCATGCATATGCCGACAAACCGATATGCCAATGTCGCTCCGATGTCGAAGCAATATCGGTCCGATGTCGAAACAATATAGCACCGATATTGTTCCACAGTTAAAACGATAACCAGGTCATATATCCAGGAAATGGGCGACTCCGCAATCGATGTAGACCCAGATTGCATTTTTCTACACAAACCAGTGCACAAATAAGGGATAAATTAAGTTAACACAACCCTAGATAAATTGTTGCATATATATATTTTATATTTCATACAGTATGTATATTCATAGAATTTGACTAATGGTTAAACATATAAATATAATTCATCAATTGACTAGATAGTAATTTAACTTGACTAATGGTTCAACATATAGTGCTCGTATGTATATTCATTGAATTTCATCAAAGGACTATAGTAACTTGACTAGATGGTTAAACATATAAATAAAATGTCATCAATGGAGACTAGATGGTAATTTAACTTGACTAATGGTTCAACATATAGTGCTCGTATGTATATTCATTGAATTTCATCAAAGGACTATAGTAACTTGACTAGATGGTTAAACATATAAATAAAATGTCATCAACGGAGACTAGATGGTAATTTAACTTGACTAATGGTTCAACATATAGTGCTCGTATGTATATTCATTGAATTTCATCAAAGGACTATAGTAACTTGACTAGATGGTTAAACATATAAATAAAATGTCATCAATGGAGACTAGATGGTAATTTAACTCGACTAGATGGTTCAACATATAGTGCTCCTATCAATGTTTTTCCCTTCCAAGGGGAGAGCGGATTTCGCAGGTAATTAAACAACCTAGTATTCACCATGGTGGGAACATTAGATATGTAAACTATTTTTCCAATACTGTCTGTCTATGGAGAGAGCCAATCCTGACCCTCAGGAATTAGATATATTAAATCCCCAACAGTCGGGAATTAGACAGTCAATTTTAACATTTGTTTAATTTCCCAGGGGTTGCCCGCCACAAATCAGACACCCACCCTCCCGGGGGTTGCCCGACACCCACCCTCCCATTGGGCGGGAAAGACATTGATAGATGCACAACTTGTTTAACAAAATGTTGAATGTGACTACAGCACACAGTCGATGCCAATGTAACTGTTTTTGCCACCTACCAAGATTATTGGTATTGTGCGCCTCGGTCGGCGATTACAATGTCTACGAAGGAGTAACATTAAGTTTGTCACTAATCTCATAACTCAATATTTACAATACTATATATTCAGTTCTGAAAATAGAACAACCTGATCTGGTGCCAGGTCCTCACAACACAAGCATCATTTAACCCCATCCCCCAAAAGTGATAGGATTAGAGCTAATCTTATACTTTGTATACAATAAAGACAAACGAAAACAGTATCCGAAGGCAAAGCCTTCAAATAAGGATGAACCCCATCGCTAAAATTGTTTTACTCGGCTTTTACGAGAAGCAGGATGAGGTTTATTCTTTCCTGGAATAGACATTGATCCACCCCAACACCACATAATATTTAGTGTATGCTAATCACTGCAGTGGTTTTTATTGCAGTGATGTAACATATTTGCTAACATAATTGCTCTGCAGGAGTTGCATAACGTCATTCAAAATTTTGCAGTAATACACTAGTTGAATAACAAACCACTGAATAACAATGCATGCGAGATCTGCGAATGTTTTGATTACGATACGCCAACACATGTGTTGTTGATACCACGTGATCAAACAGTGTAAGATCGACACTGACGCCAGTGATGGTAAAAGATTTTCTTCAGTGACTATACAAGACTGTATACTCGGGAAAAGTAAATTTTAAAACACACATACAGTAAATCATATTGGGTATGTAGGAAATAGTTTCATAGTGCATTCAGAGCATGGTATGCTTGCGTTTTACTGTGGCATTTATATAGTGGGTAAAAGATCATGCATTATGTATTGTGAGCCATATTCTGTGTTCATATGACACATTACACCAGATGAGGGTGAGTATCAATGATTTTACTCGTTGATTTTAGCTCAATACTCATTAATTTTAAAAAGTGAGAGTACAAAATACTCGCATCAATTTGAAAATACTCATTGATTTTCAAAATTAAGAGTACAAATTATCTCAAGATTTGAGAACCATTTACTACCGATTTCTTTATTGAAAATACTTATTACAAGCAGATAATCAATTGAAGGTGTCAGTGCATCAATTGAAGGTGTCAGTGCAACAAGGGGTCTAAGTCGACTAGCTCGAGTTCATTTGAGCAAAACACGAACAATGTCAACATTCTTATTAATGTTGATTTTGAATGCATACTATAATTATGTGTAATAAATAAACAAATTTAAGACATTTTGGTAATATATTGTTGATTTGAGTGGATTTATTGCACAAATACCATTCTTGTCAATGCCACAATGGGTCTAATGTTCATTTTTACATTATTTGAAGGCTAAATGGTTGCCATATTACTGAAATAATATAAACTTTTAATAACTGTTCAAAATGTGTTATCTCAAACACAGACCAAATGTTTTGAATATGATGAATCCATGAGTGGACTTTTAGTCCTTTTGTGATTTTTATAAAATGTCTTTTATGACATCATAAATGGCTTTTCTAGTATCAAAAACAATTACATGAACATATGTTGCACTGACACCTTCAATTTGCAAGAACAGAAATACTCATTGAATTTGAAATCAGCAAGTACAATAATCATTGCACACAGCTTATCTGGAGCTGTCAAATATCAATAACATCAAAATATCTGACGCACTGTAGAGTAACTATACTGGCATATGAATAATCTCCGCCTATGAACAGTCCCTGCCACTCGGTTTATTTCACAAAATCTCAGTTAATGTTCGTGAAAATTGTTTTGCAGTTTGCGTCCACTTAAATTGTGTTCTTCAAATCTTGAAAAATTCAGGGACTGTTTATCGGCGGAGGTTGTTCATATGCCAGTAGGGTAAATTGTCTTGTACACAGGACTAAACATCATCATCGTCTTCCATAGTATGGTCTTCGCTGAAGCCTGTGGAAGGCAGCCTCACACGCCGCAGTGAACGCCCCCCATCCCGATCCGAAGCCAGTCCTTAATTTCCCCTTCCGTCTCGTGGTTCGCACTCCCGAAAGATTTTCGAACAGCTTCTGTAAACAGTATTTAGTACATTACAATACATATTATTATGTGTACATTTGTCATTATGAAAACATTACAATACATCATGTACAGAGGTTATAAACCCATCCTAGAATTGCAAACTCAGCCTCAAGCACTTGATTGTTTGATGCCGAGCATAACCTCTGCAACATGCTTCAGTCCAAGTTTGATATTTGACAAGTTTTATTAGCTGGGAAGCAGGCCATGATTTTACTAGCTTGGGCCAAAATAAAATATACCTGTGGGGGTTCTCCAAACATGCCAAAATATTATATTTGAAGTACTTTTTTAAATATGCATGGAGTTTAACCACCTGTTCAGTTGTGACCGAACACGTCTTTGTATGTCAATATCCATGAATGTGGACAATGATTTCAGTTCATGTTCAAATTTAATGTTGCAACTGAACTGAGGACTGCCTATTCAATACGGTATATATAATCATTCATATGTTGCAATACCAAAAAGCAAAATCACTTAGCCATGTCACTTTTAGTTTTAATTCTGCAACAAGAAGTGGCTACTGTGGACTATTCTTATATGTGTACGCATCAGTGAAAGAAAGAGTTACAAAATTCAATTATCCCAGAAAATCAACCTTAGTATATTGTTTGCTACTGCGTGTTGCTCCGATTCACAAGAGCAAAAATTTGATTCCAGTCCACATTGTTCTAGGTATAAAACAAAAGTTTTGTATATCTGTGCTCGATAGAACTGGTTGAAGCAGTGCTCGTGCAGATGCAGATGGCACGTTCTTCACAGTCGCATTTTCTGATCATCAACTGCAATGTTTGCTTTGTGCGGTACAAAAATATGCTCGGACGCTGCACCTGCGACTATCACTGTATAATTTTAAGTTTAACATGAATATTACTCATTCGTGAGAATAGTAATTTTAATGCAGACTTTTACCCCACATACAAATCACAATATGAAATTCTTACTAAAGATTGCAGATGTTAAGATCAATTGCTGGAATGGTTTTTTATCCTTGGCCCCCATCCAGTTGAACTGCCTGGCCAGGGAATTTGTCAACACATGTGCACAAGTTGATTTAGTTCTGAAGTGGTAATATCATGTGATTTTGGGAGTGCAATATCTGCGGAAGATCTGTGTGCATATTTCTCACTAAATTGTATGGGAGAAATCAGCATTGAACTAATGATTGATTGATTAGTGATGTATTATGGCTCATAAATTATCAACCTAAGTCATTAGTCAAAAATACAGCTGTGCTTAGAAGAGAAGTGGCAATTCAGCCCTGTCACAATACCAGCAAGTTGAGTTTATTGAAACTACAATAACATGCATTAATTTATTATATGGCGATTTCTTACCACAACTTTCTTCAGGGTAGCATCTTGTAGCTTCAATTCCAAAGAATGAAGCTTCTCGTCTGATGTGATTGGAAATTCGACATCTTCTGGCAGTTCAACATCTTGCCTCTCAGTCGACATAAGACTGTTAAGCATGGCACTTTGGGTCTTTTGTTCCTGTCGTATTTCAGTCAAGAGGCTCAATATCTGGTTCATGCGAAATGATTGTCCTGTCAAAATGGGATGCATACACTTAATTAATATGATACAGTTGCATACATGTAATCAATATATTCAGGCCATTATAAATAATTGATAACAATTAAAATTGTAGTGGTGGCTTATTAGATTTTCATGGGGTTTTAGGCTTGAATATTTCAAAAACCGTCCAAATACATGTATTGTGCCCGCAGAGGCATTTGATAGAACAATTAGAAAATGTGTTCATAGAACACGGGATGCCCCACTTTGCGAGACAAATTTGGCATATTTAAAGCAAATTCATCGGACGATGGTAATCCTAGATGCCCCCTCCTCTTTGTGTTGGGTCAGGTTACCAAAATGGAGCTTTCCTACTAGATGGTCTGCAAAATAGGTGTGAATACACTATGATTGATAAAATTAGAATCAATGGACATCCAAACAGACATATGGTGACTGCGACACCAGTTTTTTTATGTGCATAAAAACATACCACTAATAGAGCCTGCAACATTAGGTTGACTGTTGGCCATTCTCCCAACTGACTGTGGACTGGCCATTCTCCCAACTGACTGTGGACTGGCCATTCTGCCAACTGACTGGCCATTCCCTCAACTGACTGGACTGGCCATTCTGCCGACCGACTGCGGACTGGACTGGTCGTTCTCCCGGCTGGCTGTGTACTGCTAAGATTGGTCATCCTAGCGGGTACTTTTGGCAAGCCTCTGGTTGCGGATGGCGCAACTCCAGTTGCGGATGCCGCCACTCCGGTTGCGGATGGCGCAACTTTTGGCGGTTGATCCACGTCGTCGTCACTGCTATCACTTTCATAGCGCTGGTTTGGCCTGAAAATTAAGTATAAATAGCATTGGTAAGGAACAGGGAACAAGGGCATCCATATCACTAATCGTATCCCCTCACTGGCAGCCTGAACCTCATACAAAAAGAAATTCGGAGATAAACACAACAACATTGACCGTAGCCACCTATTTAATGTCCAGTTAACCATCACACTAGAGGTCAGTCGCAGACTAATGCTGGGAAGATGGTAAGACCTTCAATTTCATATGTGTGTGACGTGCCATTAATGTGTACATGATGTATATGGAGACAGGTTTTATACTTCTTCCTCAGGCCATCCATCATTATATCTATTGTTTCCTGTAACCCGACAGACCCGATAAAATAGCCCCCTCGACCCAAAACTAGTGGTCACGGCCCGCCATGTACTGCTTGATATAAAAACCCGATAATACTGTCAGGAGTGCTCATGGTCGCACATTCGGTGCTCATGGCGCTTGTAATACTTTTAAAGCAAATCCGGACGAACACACGGATGCCATGTGCTGACTATATTGCGCTATATATATTTGTAGATTTCAGCCGAGAAACAGAAATAGCATGTATATTTAATAATTCTAAGAAAGAAAACTTCTGACAGACTGAAAAAATTCTGGGTCGGGTTTTTTTAAGGACTGCCTAAGCGACACTATCAGTCTTTGACTTTCGTCCGGAGGATACAATAATGATAGTCAGATAGTATAATACCGGCATTTCCGTTTATGGGGGAGATCCTCAGCAGCTGCCTCTGCATCTGTCTGTATGTCAGACTCAATCTCCGCCATGGCGAGCTTGGACCGACACTTCTTATAATCATCTGCAAAGGAAAGAATGGCATTGTTAACATACATGACACAGATTGTTTTGCAATATATATTGTTTAATCCAAATATAACTGAATTCTGTCAACGTACAAGCTTATGTATGAGGATCATCGCTATATCACCCCCCTGCATATGTGCAAGGGAATAATAATATCTATAGACAACATCAAAATTCTGAATGTACAGATTTGAAATGGCATAATTATGATGGAGAGAGGTGCTATTAAAGCTACTGAGTCACACTTGACAAGCAATTCCTGAAATTAAAAAAATATATGAAGAAATCATCCAGAAAATACATGTATATGAAATGCACTTTTATCTAGAATTTCAATATAATTCACCCAGTGTCATTGTAGACAAAATTTGGGAGTAACACGTGTCACTCCCATTATATTAATTATTAATTAATATGTCTATCAACGACTTATGATTTTTAAACCTGGTGGAATAGATGTGGCATTAGGTACTTAATTATTAATTTCAGGGAGCAAGCTAGCCCTTGAAAATAGGGAGAAGTTTTTTTTATTGTGAAAATATACAATTTTTCAGGAAATTTCTGTTTATATAGCGGAAAACTTCTCCCTCAACTCAAAATAGGGCGACAATATCGCCCACTTCACCTTGTAGCTTGTTCCCTAAAAAAATTTAGACAACAATTTTAGACCTAAAGTGTGACCCAGTAGCATTATTAAAGTTCTAAACAGTGGACCACCGCTGACTTACTAGCCACTCTCATTCAATGGGCTGTCGATACCACACTGCCTCCTAAATAAATTTCTGAGTACAGGCCTGATAAACTCAACGCACAAGTACAATGTTGATCTTACCATTTGTATACATCACTTTTATGGGGTGTGTACCCCATTCGCCTGTGGGAGGATGTCTATCAATCACCATCCTCAACAACTTTGAATCTGATTTAGTTGGCGGCCAAACAGCACAGGAGGTCCCTTCCAGCCAGTTTGATGGCAGTACAGCCAGCTCTTTTTCGTCTGTGAACTCGACTAATTTGTACATCTTTGTTTCTACACAACAATTTACAGTGATATTATTGAAATAGGTTTAAAATAGCACATATGAATTTATACAAATGCATCAATGTCGTTATATGTACTAGATCTAGCAATTAAACAACTGGTAAGCATGAACAGATAGGTCTACATTAAATACTGATAATAATGACAGATTTGTGGTTACAGCAAGGACAATAACTGTTTTTGTCAGAAAAATGGTTCCTGCATGGACCCATATTGGGTCATTCCGTATCATTTCAACCAATTATGAATATCTTTTTAGGATTTTGACAACAGGAAGTCACTCTGACAATAAATACAATTGTACATTTATGTAACAGTTCAAAAAAAGGGATTCTAGAGAGACTCAGTATTTCTCAAGTGTAGCACTGAAATGTTCAGAACAAGTACAACTTCAATCTACTGAAACATGTACATGTACCGGTATGTAAATTGATGATTCATATCATTTGATCAACTGAGTTTCTCTCGAAAATACAGAAGCATATATATGCTCAAAAGTTGGAGTACACTATTGGGTCGCACGTGAGGAGTATTCCTGAAATTTTAAAAATTTAATGACATTTCATTTAATAAGAAAATACATTTGACACGCACCAAGGTGATTTACCGCTGAAAAAGAAGGTAGAGTGAAACAGACAAATTGCATTGTCTCCTATGGTAGTGGACGTATGTATAACAAAATATTCCAGAAAATATAAGACATGCAATTTTAAATCGAGAATTTCAATATAATTCACTCAGTGTTGTTATGGAAGAAAGTCGGTAATAACGCTGTGGCACCCACACGATGTTAATTAATAGGTTTATAAACGACTTATTATTTTTAAAGCTGGAGGAATAGGTATTGATTTAGAAAAAAAAACAATTCAAAACTTAAGTGCACCCCAGTAGCTATAACTACTCCAAATTATGAGTTCAATAATTTACATTCTAAGGATGGATGTACGAAGTTACAAACTACATGTATGCAGGAAGTAATTTACAAGGCATCTTGCACAACTTTCTCTACCTAAATTGTGGTACATTTCCGTGTTGAGTTGAGGTATTTCACTATATTATAATTTATATAATAGTTTGTTTATATGAATGTATAAGAAATAGTTACATTGTATATTTCCACATTTTTAGAGAAAACGTCTCCATGAATGTGTCATGTTTCACGGTGATAGGACAAAAGAGCCTAAAGATTAAGGTAAACCAAAATGGAGCGATGGAATGACGTCAGATTCATACATGTACAATGCAGTATTCCCCTCACCTTGCGTCTGGGGGATTAAACGAGCAGCTTACATATCATTTATAAATTATGAACAAGTGGAATGCACACACATTTCTCTGATGAAGGCAATAATACACACTTGCATTGTATCTCAGAAAACTTTGAAACGCACAAATTCCCACTCAGATTAGAAACTATTTGAATGCGAAGATCCGACGACTGCAATGGATACACAAAAAAGTCAGTGACATACATAAATTGCTCATACACCACCATATGTTCATCGTCATCATTCAGCGTTAAAATATTCCTCAAAACCACCACCTTATCATCTAAGAGAAAACAATTATCTCCCCGAAATATGGAGAGACAGTAATGTGGAAAATGTACCTCTTTAAACTGGGAGGTTGTCCGTGTTCTGAATTGTCTTGGAATTGGCCCATTTTCGTGTTGCTTTTTCAAAGTACTACATTCAATTTTTGGCACTTTAACTGGATCAAAAATGCTGCCTTTGCTTTCAGAAACCCTACGTATTAGCTGTTGCAAGGACAAGGTTGGTTTACGAATTAAACGTTTCATGTTTCCTAGAAAACTTTCAAAAGCAAAAGCAGAAAAATTGTCCAGAGGACCAAACTGTTGCACATCATTTGCTAAATGAACTAAACCATGGACATTATAAACGAGCATGTCTTCTCCATACAACTCTCCAAACTGACGTACAAACAGGCATATCAACTCGTGGGCATACCGTACTCATTATATGTTGTACAGAATACATTACAACACAAACAAAAAATGCTAACAAATAATAACAGAAAGTGCTTGTACATTTCAGGTGGCAGATGACCTTTCAACACAACCGGACCAGTATACAATAAAAACTGGCGAAATTCTGTAGCTTTCCAACGCTCCACTTCATTTAGAGACCGTCCTTTCCTTGTAAATTCCCGTGGCATGTATTTCTTGACCCTAGACAAACCATCTGAAATCCGCTTAAGAGTACCAACGCCTTGTCTGCATAAGTTAATTAATGGCCCCTTCATCCACAAATTGATCAACCGCTTGACAACACCTAGACAAACAAGATGCACGAAGTCGATGGGAAACTGTGATACCATGCCTACCGCAACATTCCTGAATGGAGACGGTCCTAAATGATGCAGAGCATCAGACATTTCATTGAATGCAATGTCAGTTCTTAGTTCTGCATTTGTTTCGGGAAAAGTCATTTTCTGTTTCCAGACACCACGCTGTTTACATAAATTTGTCACAGCCATAGTAACCACTGTGGCTTTTAATTTGCTTGACAAAGGCTCGGGCAGGAGCATCACAAATGATGCACGATAATGAAAATGGTATGCGGTGTTCATGTTGTCCTTCAGATATGGCAAAACCATTCTGAATCAGCTCATCAAGTTCGTCCACCAACATGTGGGTATATTCATAGACATCTGTCGGCTTTTGATTTCCAGAGTATATACCTATTATAAATGGTTTTGAACAAGTTGGTTGTATCACTCTGCCTAAAATGGGCCAAAGCTGCACACTTGAACTTTTAAATAAGGGTAGACCATCAATATTAATTTGGAGTGAAACTGCCTCAATGTTTTCAACAGGCACAGACAATGATTCAATAACTGTTTTCATTCAGGATGAAATACCAAAATGGTGGTAACTTCCTCCAGCTATATTGACAATGTCGTAACGCATGGCAGTCTTCAACAACGTCCTGGAATCCTTGGGCAGGAAGGGATGTTTTTCTCTTAAAATGCCTAGAAGTGCATTCAATGCAGCATGGCTGATATTGAACTGCGAGACCCAGCCCGCCAAGTTATCGGACAAATCAAAAGTGTCATCATCTTCTTCAGATGACGAGGAATCTGAATTAATACTCTGTGCATCAATCTGTTCGTCTGTGAACTGGTTGTTTTGGTCAGCCCCATCCCCATCAACTAATGTATGTGCCTGATCAACATCACCAGTGGCACGATCTGCATCATCATCCAACGTATCACCAACATGTGAAATGTCACTATATATATCATCAACCTCAATTTCATCACCAGCATGATCAGAGAAAGATCTTTCGGAAATAATATCTGACTCAGCTACAAGAGCATCATGTGATGCAGAATGTATGGCAGTCAAGTGTTCGTTGACTTTAGAATTAACTTTTCTTTGTTTTGTCCAGTATGCTTCAGGTACATAACGTGACATATTATATTGTACAATATAATAACCTTCAAATGTTATTGTATTTATATTACAGCCTAAAGTGGTGTAATTCAAAGTGTTTTAAATGTTCAAATAAATGAGAATATCATACAAGCTGTATATATACAAGCTGTATATATATATCAGTTACATTTGTACTAGTATCTATTAGCATACAAGACGGAGTTCTAACTTCAGGCCTCGCAGATCACACTGTTGTAAGTGACGTCATGCGTGCCAAGAGTGTACCTCTGCTCTAAAGGGAGAAGTGCCACAAATTAGGGGGATTCTTGTATAAATTGGCCTGTAATTTCACCCTAAATACAGAATGCTGGCTACCATGTTATACATATAGCATGACACAATTCAGTCAGAAGTTAACACAAACATATTGAATGCGTTCATATAGAACACGAGATGACCCACCTACCGCTTTGTCAGTATTAAAACCAAATTTTATTGAAATCTAAGTCAAAGAGAAACTAAAATTAATGCCGATTTGAGAAACGTGAACCTACTGAATATTTCGAGACGGATGGACAAGGGAAATCTTAAAAAGCCTCATCCACTACCATAAAAATAACGAAATGTAGAGTTAAACTGAAACTATCAGAGATGAAGGAAAACAAACATTATGTTTATGTTTTTTCACTCGATCAAGTTCGAATTTAATATTATGTTCAGATAAATAAACTGGCTCTTTGCAAAATCGAATTCCAGCTCCTATCAATTATGTTAATTGTAGGTTACAATATAGTGATATATACAGCACAAGTAATATTACAATCGACCTAAATATAATAATAACCAAACATAATACAATTTGTAAAACAGTCGCGAAAACACATGATATGGATTGACAATCATTGAAATAATCGCTATTTCATTGCTAATTGGACATGCTTACCAATTGTTTTGGCGCAAATATAATTAGGATAATGTATACAGTAGTGAATTTTGATTGTAGGCGTTAATTAATATAGATAAATTGTTAATATGGTCAGACGGTGTTATTGATATAGTGGTCTGGGATTGGTTGAAAAAGTGTAGGGAAGCCCTTAAGAGTTATTGATACATGAACTGATTGGCTGAGTAGGTATTGTCACAAATAGTGAACATGACTTCTAAATATTAAAATACAATATATGAGCTGCATTTTGGAATATTTAAAAATATTTGCAGACAATATGGTGACAAATAAATAGCATATTATAAATGCAGGTGTCAGTGCAACATTCACCACTAAATTACCTTCAGAGTAGGGGGTGGGTGCCTTTAGTGGGAACTTAAAAAAACCGCAATCGGTCAACCCCATTGAAATTTGACATTTTCCTGTGGCTTTTTAATACTGACAAAGCGGTAGGTGGGTCATCTCATCTCGTGTTCTATATGAACGCATTCAATATGTTTGTGTTAACTTCTGACTGAATTGTGTCATGCTATATGACGCGCGTGAATTTTAAACGTAGACCGCAGTAAATTACTATTGAGTTGCTGATTCGCAATTATTATTATTATAAGTTATTTCATTCCCATCCATTTCGTTGTAGTTTTGATGACAGACAAAAATGGCATTTTATTAAAATTAAAACTAGAATTGTAGATCTATTAATATATTACAAAAGAATATGTTTCCGTCTCTCAGTTACTGCCGCGAGTTTGGTGAATGTTCGACGTCGGGCCGATCTTGGCCCGTTATCGGATATATATGTGTCCTTATATTCTGAGTGAACGACAAGAAATTTTATAATTATTATGAAACTGTAATACATTTATGTAAAATAACACACATTACTGGATAAACATAACCACCTAATGATAAATAGTTGGATATCGGCCGATGACGGCCCGTCATCGAGCCGATATGACGATATGGCGATTGCAATCCGATATCTATCCGATATGGTCATGCTGGCTGGGATATATATATATATATATATATATATAACAACTGCTCTAATTGGACAGCCATTATTGGTGGAGGATGCCACTCAGAACAGTATTTCAGGCACCCATGTAGAACCACTGACAGTAGTGTGTTGTGCTGTGAGGTTGCCGTGAGTGAGGAGGAAGTGTTCTTGAACAAGGTCATCATTTCTGAAAATAGATTTCTGGAAATTCTAAAAATAGATTATTCTGGTTTTCCCATTTTAAAATAGATCATTCACATGACTGTTTTTACTTGACGTGGGTTTCCTTTTGACATATGGTGTGTGTTTTACGTTTATTTACCGTGCTACCGAAGAGATTAGTCGTTTTAGATATTTGGAGGTTAGTGCAATGATATAGACAGAGACCCATTCCAGAGTCTCCTCTGGTTCTTTTACGTACACGGTGTAAAGCACCGACACGAGACTTCGGTTTAATTATAACGTCCCATCTGAAAGACTATTAATTTTATTAGGGTCAGACGGGGGATCGAACCTGCGATCCCTGGATTACCAGTGCAGCGTGTAACCACTGGACTACAGATCCGTCTATCTTTGACCTATACATTGTACATGTATTTTTTATCAATACATGTAATGTATACACAGGGATGTGATTGTAAAATAATGGTTGGGGCTGAAAATACGATTCAATGGCCGAAGGCTAGGGAGGTCTGGGGGCATGCCCCCCCCCATGAAAATTTTAACTTCTATGATGCAATATGGCGCATTCTGGGAGGGTGATTTGCAGATCTATTTCATCTATTTTTTTACTCTGAACCATGAAATATTTGTGCAGGCTACTGTCCTAGTCTACTTGATAGTTACCTGTCCATACTACTGAGTGTCAGCCACTGATTTGGTCAACTATATGGCCATACAAATAGTACACAGCCTATTGATATGTACACCCCGGTAATACCGACAGTCAATTGAAAGTGTCCATTCTACTCCGTCAGCAGTTCACACCTGAGATTGAACTGTTCACAAAACTGTCAACAAATTACACACTTCACTGAGTCGGCAGTCTCCATAAACACTAAACAAATACTTATGTAAAGTCCCACTATACACGGATGCAGTCACAAATATATACAAAATGTACATAGTCTATTCCCTCTGAGGGCCCTCTTCATGTCTATCTCTTGTGTGAATGTCCCACTTTCTTTTGTAGCTGGCGCATTTTTTCACGATAAAATTGTATACGACTCTTAGCACAATTTCTAGCCAGCTCGGCATTACCTGTCTTCTTTGACACAACCACTTTTTTTACACGACATTTGTGTTCTTTCTCCTCCTTTACTCGCCTTCTTTCAGCAAGGATAGTCCTGTATGCCTTACTGGCTCCCTGCATATTTCTGCATAAAGCAGGGTTGACAGGCTCATGCTTGATATCTTTTCTTCTTGAAAATTCAATTGCAGTCTTGCCAACAGCCCTCAGGTGAAACTTCACCGTTTGGTACGAACCATACGTATCCACACTAGTGTTGCTGGACTTCACATGGAGAATATCACCCATGGTGTTGAATGATGATTCAACTTGTGGACCATGGAACACAGAGAGGGCTGCCAAAGCAAGCTTACATAAGCTTGGATACCTCTCTGTTTTCTTGACAGCACTCCACCATACGTCCACCTTTGAGTCTTCAGTGAATGGAGGGAGGTCCATGTCTGCAACATATCGATAACACTCAAGCTGAAGGTCATCTGTCTCTACCTGTGCTAGACGAGACTGTCCTATAACAGCGGGAAGGCCCTGCAAAAACTTCAAGGTCAAATGATGTCCACGTGCCGCTGGGTCAAGACTGGACAGTGTTCGAAGTGTGGCATTGTCAAGTGGCAATTTCATCTGCAAATAGCCTCCACAATCTCTGTACGCCTGGCCAACACGTTTCCGGAAGTTCAAAACAATGCTGTCCTTCATGCCTGTCTCTGTCATAATCTCCTTGGCTTTGGCACCTACATATGGGTGGGTAAGGAAGGTGCCGTATTGTAGACTCAATTGCTTCATCTGTCGACCGGTGATATTATTTCCATTTTTGTTGACGAGCACCTCGGGATTGACATAACATGACAGGAAGTCACGAAAGACACCCTCCTGTCGGTCGTGGAGCTTGTGGACAAGTGGCTCTTTAGTCTGGAACAGGACGACGTAGTCCTTTATCATCGGCAAGGTAGACACATAAAAATGCAGTGTCAGAAGTGTTTTCTTGTCCTCGAATAGCAGTTTCTGTGTTATGCGGACCTTCCTCTTTCTGCCGTCTTCAGTGAAGTTCTTAGACTTCTTGCCAAGATGACTCCAAATCTCCTTCACCCTTTCACGTCCTGCTAAACTCACACCTTGCTTCCTAAAAATGGATCTCACAACATCATAGTACAAACGCTTATCATCTTCCTTCAAGAAAGCGTAGTAGAAGACTACATAAGCATCCCATAAACGGAGGGTACTCAAGCCAACATCATGTGTAGAAAGCCACCTGTGTGGCACAAACCGCTCTGGCATCGTGAATTGCAATCCAATGTTACTGCATATTTCTGCTAGCATGTCTCGCATATCCACAGACCACTTGTGGTCTGTGTGCAAGTCGCTAAACAGTTTCTCCACCCAGTTATCAAAAGGAGAACATAGCCTCTTGCTGGCATTGTGAAGGTGGTGGCATGCATCACCATCAATGTCCAATAACTGCGGTGCCAACTCCTCTCTGATCCGTTTCTCCAATCTGTTCTTTGAGCCACGCATTACAGCACAGGAGTCCATTAATATGGACACCAAGTTGCCCCAGGGAATGTTATTTGTGTCGAATAGTTCCTTGAGAGATTCTAACAACGATTCAGTATTCACAGTCACAAGTTCAATTGCAGCAAGATGTTCACTTTGACTCCAGTAACTGACAAGTACTCCGAGTACCCTCACATTGGTCTTGCTTGTTGCTTCGTCAATGTTGAGGGAGAAGGGTTGATTTTGGAGTTCCGTCAGAATGTCATCCATTATCGTCTTCCGCAAACCATACGTCAACTTATACGATGCAGACGTCCTGTCAATTGATAGGGATTCAAGGGCTTGTGGGTCCTTTGCTAACTATTTTGCCAGGTCCACGAGTACAGGAGCCATAGACAGGGCCATGGAGTGTTCAGCAATCACACCAAGCACCATTGCCTGCAACAGAAATAGTAATAATAAATTATGTGTGTGCGCACGCATGTACGTTTATCGATCAATCTATTTTAAACATTAAAATGGATTAAGCACTTTCTAGATAACAGACTCCAGTCAGTTGTCCTTAATGGCACCAGCTCAGATGCCATTCCTGTCTTCATCTGGTGTATTACAACACTTTTCTCGTATTATTATGACGGTTATTAAACGACAAACTTTTGTTTTGTAATATTTGCTTTCGGATTGATTTATATATGATCAAAGCTACTATGCTAGAAGTAGAGAGTATTAAATGATTTAAGACATCGTATGCACAACATTTAATATACATAGCGTTATGTTTACTATACTGGCTAAATATAGTTTGACCTCTCTAAGCTAAATATACATGTTTAGAGGACGTTCATTGCGTTTACATACCTGTACACTGATGACTTTATGTATTACTGTTGCAAGTCGTATGTTAATATATCTAATATGTAATGCTATTAAAATAACCATTGACATATTTAAATGTTTATATAATCTAGTCTCCAACCATGGTTTTAAACATCCTGTCGATAGTATATGCGCGTTGTGTTTACCATGCTCAAATAGTCTGACCTAATGAAAAATACACTTCTTGTTAGTTAAAAAATCCACAGGTCGGTGTATTTCAACCACAGCTCTGAATATAGGAAACGGGTTTTCTTTAGGTTTGCGCTGGTGTTTGGTACAATCTCAAGGAAATTGAAATTATTTGAAAACATTCGCTCCCCATAGTTTTCCAGGTTCCTGCTGAAGGAAATGGTCCATCCATCGACCAGAAACTGGAGTATCAGTACCGCGCTGTTGTTAGGAGAAATAGGAGGGAGAAGAGATAGAGGAGGGCGAAGAGGAGGGGGCCCTCGTCATACGTCATCATTATGGGAACCGTCCATGGAGATACCATGAACGATAAATCGATGCAGTGCGTAGTGAATTATCTCCCCTTATCTCTGTATTAAATGCTTGACACAGCATATCTTCATAAGTATTAATAGTATGGATGGAGAGCAATGAGGGGCAGTGTAGAGCAAGATGTATGGATGGAGAGAAATGAGGGGCAATGCAGAGCAAGATGTATGGATGGAGAGCAATGA
>CM026401.1:14463200-14485635 GCA_014843695.1 Archivesica marissinica
ATATATGCTGGTCATACGTATACATATCGTACAGTAGGGCACTATATATATATGCTAGTCATACGTAGACATATCGTACAGTAGGGTACTATACATATATGCTAGTCATACGTATGCATATCGTACAATAGGGCACTATACATATATGCTGGTCATACGTATACATATCGTACAGTAGGGCACTATACATATATGCTAGTCATACGTATACATATCGTACAGTAGGGCACTATACAGGTATTCTAGTCATACGTATGCATATCGTACAGTGGGGGCACTATACATATAAGCTTGTGATACGAATGCATATCGTACAGTGGGGGCACTATACATAGATGATGGTCATACGTATACATATGGTACAGTAGGGGAATTATATATATATGCTAGTCATACGTATACATATCGTACAATAGGGCACTATACATATATGCTGGTCATACGTATACATATGGTAGAGAAGGGGCACTATATATATATGCTGGTCATACGTATAAATATGGTACAGTAGGGCACTATACATATATGCTAGTCATACGAATACATATCGTACAGTGGGGCACTATACATATATGCTGGTCATACGTATAAATATGGTACAGTAGGGCACTATACATATATGCTAGTCATACGTATACATATCGTACAATAGGGCACTATACATATATGCTGGTCATATGTATACATATCGTACAGTATGGTACTATACATATATGCTAGTCATACGTATACATATCGTACAGTAGGGCACTATACAGGTATTCTAGTCATACGTATGCATATGGTACAGTGGGGGCACTATACATATAAGCTAGTCATACGTATATATATCGTACGGTGGGGGCACTATACAGGTATACTAGTCATACGTATACATATGGTACACTATGGCACTATACAGGTATACTAGCCATACGTATACATATCATACAGTGGGGGGCACTATACAGGTATACTAGTCATACGTATACATATCGTACAGTAGGGCACTATACATATATGCTGGTCATACGTATGCATATGGTAGAGTAGGGGCATTATACATATATGCTAGTCATACGTAGACTTGTCGTACACTAGGGGCACTATACATATATGCTAGTCATACGAATACATATCGTACAGTGAGGGCACTATGCATATATGCTGGTCATACGTATACATATGGTACAGTGGGGGCACTCTTCATATATGCTAGTCATACGTATACATATCGTACAATAGGGCACTATACATATATGCTGGTCATATGTATACATATCCTACAGTGGGGCACTATACATGTATACTAGTCATACGTATTCATATGGTACACTAGGGCACTATACAGGTATACTAGTCATACGTATACATATCGTACAGTAGGGCACTATACATATATGCTAGTCATACGTATACATATCGTACAGTATGGGCTCTATACATATATGCTGGTCATACGTATACATATCGTACAGTAGGGCACTATATATATATGCTGGTCATACGTATACATATCGTACAGTAGGGGCACTATATATATATGCTGGTCATACGTAGACATATCGTACAGTAGGGCACTATACATATATGCTAGTCATACGTATGCATATCGTACAATAGGGCACTATACATATATGCTGGTCATATGTATACATATCGTACAGTAGGGCACTATACATATATGCTAGTCATACGTATACATATCGTACAGTAGGGCACTATACAGGTATTCTAGTCATACGTATGCATATCGTACAGTGGGGGCACTATACATATAAGCTAGTGATACGAATTCATATCGTACAGTGGGGGCACTATACATATATGATGGTCATACGTATACATATGGTACAGTAGGGGCATTATATATATATGCTAGTCATACGTATACATATCGTACAGTAGGGCACTATACATATATGCTGGTCATACGTATACATATGGTAGAGTAGGGGCACTATATATATATGCTGGTCATACGTATAAATATGGTACAGTAGGGCACTATAAATATATGCTAGTCATACGAATACATATCGTACAGTGGGGGCACTATACATATATGCTGGTCATGCGTATAAATATGGCACAGTGGGGGCACTATATATATATGCTAGTCATACGTATACATATCGTACAGTAGGGCACTATACATATATGCTAGTCATACGTATACATATCGTACAGTAGGGCACTATACAGGTATTCTAGTCAAACGTATGCATATCGTACAGTGGGGGCACTATACATATAAGCTAGTCATACGTATATATATCGTACCGTGGGGCACTATACAGGTGTACTAGTCATACGTATACATATGGTACACTAGGTCACTATACAGGTATACTAGCCATACGTATACATATCATACAGTGGGGGCACTATACAGGTATACTAGTCATACGTATACATATCGTACAGTAGGGCACTATACATATATGCTGGTCATACGTATACATATGGTAGAGTAGGGGCACTATATATATGCTGGTCATACGTATAAATATGGTACAGTAGGGGCACTATACATATATGCTAGTCATACGAATACATATCGTACAGTGGGGGCACTATACATATATGCTAGTCATACGTATACATATCGTACAGTAGGGCACTATACAGGTATTCTAGTCATACGTATGCATATCGTACAGTGGGGGCACTATACATATAAGCTTGTGATACGAATGCATATCGTACAGTGGGGGCACTATACATAGATGATGGTCATACGTATACATATGGTACAGTAGGGGAATTATATATATATGCTAGTCATACGTATACATATCGTACAATAGGGCACATACATATATGCTGGTCATACGTATACATATGGTAGAGAAGGGGCACTATATATATATGCTGGTCATACGTATAAATATGGTACAGTAGGGCACTATACATATATGCTAGTCATACGAATACATATCGTACAGTGGGGCACTATACATATATGCTGGTCATACGTATAAATATGGTACAGTAGGGCACTATACATATATGCTAGTCATACGTATACATATCGTACAATAGGGCACTATACATATATGCTGGTCATATGTATACATATCGTACAGTATGGTACTATACATATATGCTAGTCATACGTATACATATCGTACAGTAGGGCACTATACAGGTATTCTAGTCATACGTATGCATATGGTACAGTGGGGGCACTATACATATAAGCTAGTCATACGTATATATATCGTACGGTGGGGGCACTATACAGGTATACTAGTCATACGTATACATATGGTACACTATGGCACTATACAGGTATACTAGCCATACGTATACATATCATACAGTGGGGGGCACTATACAGGTATACTAGTCATACGTATACATATCGTACAGTAGGGCACTATACATATATGCTGGTCATACGTATGCATATGGTAGAGTAGGGGCACTATATATATATGCTGGTCATACGTATACATATGGTACAGTAGGGGCACTATACATATATGCTAGTCATACGAATACATATCGTACAGTGGGGGCACTATACATATATGCTGGTCATACGTATACATATGGTACAGTGGGGGCACTATACATATATGCTAATCATACGTATACACATCGTACAATAGGGCACTATACATATATGCTGGTCATATGTATACATATCGTATAGTAGGGCACTATACATATATGCTAGTTATACGTATACATATCGTACAGTAGGGCACTATACAGGTGGTATTCTAGTCATACGTATGCATATCGTACAGTGGGGCACTATACATATAAGCTAGTCATACGTATATATATCGTACGGTGGGGGCACTATACAGGTATACCAGTCATACGTATACATATGGTACACTAGGGCACTATTCAGGTATACTAGCCATACGTATACATATCATACAGTGGGGGCACTATTCAGGTATACTAGTCATACGTATACATATCGTACAGTAGGGGTACTATACATATATGCTAGTCATACGTATGCATATCGTACAGTAGGGACACTATGCATATATGCTAGTCATACGTATACATATCGTACAGTAGGGGCACTATGCATATATGCTGGTCATACGTATACATATCGTACAGTAGGGCACTATATATATATGCTAGTCATACGTATACATATCGTACAGTAGGGCACTATACATATATGCTAGTCATACGTAGACTTGTCGTACAGTAGGGTCACTATACATATATGCTAGTCATACGTAGACTTTTCGTACAGTAGGGCACTATACATATATACTAATCATGCGTAGACTTTTGGTATTGTAGGGGCACTATACATATATGCTGGTCATACGTATGCATATCGTACAGTAGGGGCACTATACATATATGCTAGTCATACGTAGACTTTTCGTACAGTAGGGCACTATACATATATGCTAGTCATACGTATGCATATCGTACAGTAGGGGCACTACACATATATGCTAGTAATACGTATGCATATCGTACAGTAGGGGCACTATACATATATGCTGGTCATAGGTATACATATCGTACAGTAGGGGCACTATACATATATGCTAGTCATACGTATGCATATCGTACAGTAGGGGCACTATACATATATGTTAGTCATACGTAGACGTTTCGTACAGTAAGGGCACTATACATATATGCTAGTCCTACGTATACATATCGTACAGTAGGGGCACTATATATATATGCTAGTCATACGTAGACTTTTCGTACAGTAGGGCACTATATATATATGCTAGTCATACGTATAGTCGTATACATATCGTACAGTAGGGGCATTATACATATATGCTGGTCATACGTATGCATATCCTACAGTAGGGCACTATACATATAGGCTGGTCCTACGTATACATATCGTACAGTAGGGGCACTATACATATATGCTAGTCATACGTAGACTGTTCGTACAGTAAGGCACTATACATATATGCTGGTCCTATGTATACATATCGTACAGTAGGGGCACTATATATATATGCTGGTCATACGTATACATATCGTACAGTGGGGGGCACTATACATATATGCTGGTCCTACGTATACATATCGTACACTAGGGCACTATAATTTACGTATGCATATCCTACATTGTGGGCAATGTTATATAATTATATAGTTTATCTACTTTTCAGATTTTATATTGCAATATAATTCCACATGTGCAGTTTTCTCGTATAGTCTTATCTCTTGATTGCATTTTATTTGTATATATGTTGAGTAGATTAAATGTTGTTAAATGAATGCTCTCGTTATAATAAGGTCTTTAATATTATTATTATATTATTATTATTAGGAAATTAGATCAAGTGATGTACACAATCATAAGACGAGATGCATTAACTATTTAGTCGATTGAAAACTGCTTAGACTATTGGTCATTTCCAACTTCAGTAGATATATATTTTTAAAAGAATTAATATATGCAGTTACGGTTGTAAAACAATACATATATTGCCTATTAAATGCATAGTAAAAAGTGAAAACAGCCAGTCTCTTCATTTATATTTCCAAGCTATCATTTCTTCTGATACAACATCCATTGTAAAGAGGTATTCAAATCAAACTGTAAAAGTAAAAACTATCTTTCAATTATAATGTTTCCCATACCCAGTTTTCACCTGTGAATAACGTCACTGTGTTTACACACTGCCAACTAATACAATATACCAACCTTCAGTTTGCAATGGCCTGAATTCCTTATACCACATATGTTTTACACATCAACTAGTCTGAAGTCTTCTCAAGTAAATATAATTTCTCAAAATACACAGAAACTATACACTGCCTTTCATGAAAATGCATTTTTACCAAAAAGAAAAATTAACTATATTAGTTAGTGGGACTACATTCGACCGCGGATGCACTTCTGCCTATTTACGTATATACAACCGTAATTATAATGCTTTCTTGTTTCCCTTTGACTTTCTCAGAATCAAACCACCATCTCTACAGCCCTTCAGATTTCGTCATCCAATATTACCACCGACACCTGAAGTGGATATAGAATCAACAACCGACGGATCGCATACAACTGAGATTGTGGAGTAAGTTGAGTTGATATGAACACGATCACACTCAGCATTTCCATCAAACCTCCTCTGCCTGCTCGATTTATAATAGTAAAACATGATCGGACAGATGGTTTCCTCCCACACGAATAACCACACTAAGGGATGTCCGATTAGCGCAGTGATTAACACGCTCGCTTCCCACCAATGTAACCCGGGTTCGATCCTCGGACCGGAAAGTATGTGAGATGGTACAATGGTGGTGATGATGAGGGTGATGATGATGGTGGTCATGATGGTGATGATGAAGATGATGAGGGTGGTGATGATGATGCTGCTGATGATGATATTGATGATGATGAGGGTGATGATGATGATGATGATGACTTGAATTTAATTATTTGTTACAAATCTCACATGGATTTTATTTTCAGTGTGTACATTTATATATTAACAATGATTACCTGTCCATTTACAGTTACTCTCGAGTAGTCGAACTTTATTATAAAGGTGTGAATGTATAATAATCATTGTTGTAACCATTACCATTGCTAACATTACAGTCATAAATACCATGCCATGCTTAAAATGACTGAATGTCATATTGTTGATGTAATCATTGTGACTTCTATATGATGTTTATATGTATAACAATTTAATATGTAGGTGACTTATAGATCCATTGGAACTGTTACGATTGTGCCCTTAGGCAAGGCATTTAAATTCCACGTTACGTATTATCTCTCCCTCGTGGCGATGGACACATCAGGAATGAGGTCTCGAGAGTGATTACTATAAGTTGTAAGAACTTGTTTCGCAATCGAGCTCAAATAACTTTGTATAAACTAAACTTCGATATTGCATAATTACATTACAAATGTGGGGTTTCTTCTGTTATAGCGAACAAAGCAACAATAATGAAGATATACCAAACAATGGATACATAAGGTATTAATTAATACTGTTACGCTGGCATAGTTCTGTATGATAGACACATTTCTGTTACGCTGGCATAGTTCTGTATGATAGACACATTTCGGATACGCTGGCATAGTTCTGTATGATAGACACATTTCTGTTACGCTGGCATAGTTCTGTATGATAGACACAATTCTATTACGCTGACATAGTTCTGTATGATAGACACAATTCTGTTACGCTGGCATAGTTCTGTATGATATACACATTTCTGTTACGCTGGCATAGTTCTGTATGATAGATACATTTCTGTTATGTTGTCCAAGGAATAATAGAGATTTCTCAGTGAATGAAAACTCCATCTTCCACTGTTTTGAAACAGTGAAATATGGCATGTTCTCTGTCACTGCGGAGTTCTCTATTCCTCCGCGGTTGGATGTACACTTGTATTTAAGCTATTTTCTGATAATCATGAACAGTTAATTAGCATGTAATATGTTCTGTTGTTATTTGTTACGTTTATTGATCGTCGCTACCGGTTGCCCATATGAGCGACGCCTCCTGAAGAGATTAGTAATTTTATATTTTGGAGGATAGTGCAATAATACAGACAGAGACCCATTCCAGAGTCTCCTCTGGTTCTTTTACGTGCACGATGTAAAGCACAGACACGAGACCTCGGTTTAACGTCCCTTCTGAAAGACGGTTAATTGTATTAGGGTCAGACGGGTGATCGAACCTGCGATCCCTGGATTACCAGTCCAGCGTGTTACCAATGGACTACAGATCCGTCTGTAATATGTTCTAATGAATTTGTTATGTTTTTATACTGGAACTATTTCTTACAAGGGATGTTCACACTAACATGAGTACTTAAAATGTTTACATTTGTTGTTTTTATTTTCACATTCTTTTTTAACATTTTGTTTTATTTGTTCCACATTTCATACATGTACAAACATTACAACCGCATATAAAAGAATGTGAAAATAAAAACAACAAATGTAAATTGTGTAAGTGCCAGTGGAGTTCGAACCATTGTCCATCTGAAAACAATCTGAAAACAAATCATTCAAGAGTGGGTATCCTATCCACTGCGCTAATCAGACACATATACACTGTTTAGTCGGTTTATCTGTATTTTATACCCCTAAATATCCAATATTGATGTGTTTACATGTGTGATCTATTTTTAAAACCCATAACACTGCCAATTTAATCATGTTCGACCGTAATAATAGTAGAAATGTGTGATTAGTTTGTAGTGTTCGTCGCTACCGGTAGCCAATATCAGTGACGCCTCCTGAAGAGATTAGTCATTTTCGATTGTTGGATTATAGTAATAATACAGACATATACTTATTCCAGAATCTCCGTTGGTTCTTTACGTGCACGATGTAAAGCACCGACCTAGGTTTAAATTCCCATCTGAAAGACAATATTGTTAGGGTCAGATGGGGGATCGAACCTGCGATCCCTGGATTCACAGTCATGTATTGTGTTATTGTGAGTATGCCAATATGAAATCACTAGCTTGAGATAATGGTACAATATTCTTATTTTTATTCCATTTTTTATATTGTTCCTGCGAACTGACATTTTCTGAAATGTTAATAGCTCATGATGAAATATATCATGCTAACAGCTTGAGCATCAGCTTACCTCCATCGCCACTCATCACTTCCTGGGAGTTGTAAAATGTAATTAAATGTAAACCTACTTTCTGTTTAGTGTTTACCCAGCCAGGCGAGTTTGGCATGAGAAGTTCTGAACTGTGAGAACGCTAGGCTTATCATAGCTAAAGTGTAATCAATTCTAAATAGCCATATTGGCCGTGCTAGCTCAATACTGGCCGAGTTAAGCATCGATACTGAAGAGTTTACGCTCGTATTGGACTAGCAAATGTATACAATATTCTATAACCAATTAATAATGCACCATATAAATATACAGCAGAGCATACCTATTATACGAATGGGACACCGGCGTATTGACAATGCTGTACTTGTATAATTATGAACATTTCTCAGAATACTTAGCTTAACACACACATGTTTACTTAGGCCTGACGAATGGAAACACAGAGAGGAAGGTATACCTGTCACTCGCGGAATAGTAGAATATGAAAACTGTATTTTATACCCCCAATATCCAATATTGATGTGTTTACATGTGTGATCTATTTTTAAAACCCATAACACTGCCAATTTAATCATGTTCGACCGTAATAATAGTAGAAATGTGTGATTAGTTTGTAGTGTTCGTCGCTACCGGTAGCCAATATCAGTGACGCCTCCTGAAGAGATTAGTCATTTTCGATTGTTGGATTATAGTAATAATACAGACATATACTTATTCCAGAATCTCCGTTGGTTCTTTACGTGCACGATGTAAAGCACCGACCTAGGTTTAAATTCCCATCTGAAAGACAATATTGTTAGGGTCAGATGGGGGATCGAACCTGCGATCCCTGGATTCACAGTCATGTATTGTGTTATTGTGAGTATGCCAATATGAAATCACTAGCTTGAGATAATGGTACAATATTCTTATTTTTATTCCATTTTTTATATTGTTCCTGCGAACTGACATTTTCTGAAATGTTAATAGCTCATGATGAAATATATCATGCTAACAGCTTGAGCATCAGCTTACCTCCATCGCCACTCATCACTTCCTGGGAGTTGTAAAATGTAATTAAATGTAAACCTACTTTCTGTTTAGTGTTTACCCAGCCAGGCGAGTTTGGCATGAGAAGTTCTGAACTGTGAGAACGCTAGGCTTATCATAGCTAAAGTGTAATCAATTCTAAATAGCCATATTGGCCGTGCTAGCTCAATACTGGCCGAGTTAAGCATCGATACTGAAGAGTTTACGCTCGTATTGGACTAGCAAATGTATACAATATTCTATAACCAATTAATAATGCACCATATAAATATACAGCAGAGCATACCTATTATACGAATGGGACACCGGCGTATCGACAATGCTGTACTTGTATAATTATGAACATTTCTCAGAATACTTAGCTTAACACACACATGTTTACTTAGGCCTGACGAATGGAAACACAGAGAGGAAGGTATACCTGTCACTCGCGGAATAGTAGAATATGAAAACTGTATTTTATACCCCCAAATATCCAATATTGATGTGTTTACATGTGTGATCTATTTTTAAAACCCATAACATTGCCAATTTAATCATGTTCGACAGTAATAATATGTTTACAATAATTATAAATGTGTGATTAGTTTGTATTGTTCGTCGCTACCGGTAGCCAATATCTGTGACGCTTTGTAAAGCTTCTAACTAGTAAAGTTCTGCAAAATAATTTCGTCAGGTAATCTCATACAGGCAGGGTCCAACAACCAATGAGATTTTGACGTTTTCATGCAGGCCCCATAAATCCCATATTGGCCGTGCTAGCTCAATACTGGCCGAGTTAAGCATCGATACTGAAGAGTGCACGCTCGTATTGGACTAGCAAATGTATACACTATTCAATAACCAATTAATAATGCACCATACATATCATACGAATGGGACACCGGCGTATTGACAATGCTGTACTTGTATAATTATGAACATTTCTCAGATTACTTAGCTTAACACAAACATGTTTACTTAGGCCTATCGAATGGACACACAGAGAGGAACGTATAACTGTCGCTCGCGGAAGAGAAGAATATGGATACATCGAAAGGTAAGATGTTATCTATTATAAGTACAGTTTCAATAACGCTCACTTGACTGAATGATTTGTCGAGTTTGAGATTGGCTCCTGGCTCAGCGAGATGGCTCCTGGCTCTGCTAATCAGAAAGCTAGAAATATAGTTTGAAATTGGAAAACAGTTCTATAACATCAGGCCTTGATGTTTAAAGCGACACTTAGTGAAAACGCATATTTCTATACAGAATGTATTACAATCCTGTATAACACGATTTATGCAACATATGTACCGTTATATCTCACATGTGTGCCTATGCATATATATTTGTAGACTAGTCTTAGTTAAATTACCTATACACGATATTATCTCGCGTTTAGTATTGACTCCGATGACAAACAAACGTCAATTGAGGAGCGTGGCTGATCGTTATGTGAAATCCCACTTTCAATTTTGAAGGTTTGTAGATCACAAAAACACTGTTTATTGATTCAATGTTAGTGTTCGAATGTCTTCTGAAGAATTTGTAGTAGCAATCCATTTATACATAGAACAATGCATTGTATTTGCTTTTTGCGATGTAATGTCGCTTTAACGAACTTGTTTAGGAAAACAGTATCAATTGAAATATTGAAATATGAAATTGCACCGTACTGAATAAAAATGTTTGTGTGAATGTTAAAATGTTTTGCACAATGAACAAGTATGGCGTGTATATTGGACATGTATGTACATTGTGGATGCTAGTGTTCTGCACAATGAACAAGTACGGCGTATTTCGTGTGAGGAAGCTATCCAGGTGGTTCTACCCGGGTGTCCGTCCACGGCTGAATTACTGCTCGGATCCTTGCCCTATATCTACCAATACTAACCATCGACGTAGCCACGTTTGCCCTATATCTACCAATACTAACCATCGACGTAGTCACGTTTGCCCTATATATACCAATACTAACCATCGACGTAGCCACGTTTGCCCAATCTCTACCAATACTAACCATCGACGTAGCCACGTTTGCCCTAACTCTACCAATACTAGCCATCGACGTAGCCATGCGTGCCTTAATTCTACCAACAATAGCAATCGACGTAGCCACGTTTGCCCTATCTCTACTAATACTAACCATCGACGTAGCCACCTTTGCCCTATATCTACCAATACTAGCCATCGAGATAGCCACTTCTGCCCTAACTCTACCAATACTAGCCATCGACGTAGCCACGTTTGCCCTATATCTATCGATACTAGCCATCGACGTAGCCACGGTTGTCCTAACTCCACCAATACTAACCATCGACGTAGCCACGTTTGCCCTAACTCTACCCATACTAGCCATCGACGTAGCCACGTTTGCCCCTATCTCTACTAATACTAGCCATCGACGCAGCCACGTTTGCCATAACTATACCAATACTAGCAATCGACGTAGCCACGTTTAGCCCTATCTCTACCAATACTAGCCATCGACACAGCCACGTTTGCCATAGCTATACCAATACTAGCAATCGACGTAGCCACGTTTAGCCATATCTCAGCCAATACTAGCCATGGACGTAGCAACGTTGTGGCACACCGAGGCAGTGCTAGCCATCGACGTAGCCACGTTGTGGCACACCTACGCAGTGCTAGCCATATAGCCATTGAATGTTAGACATTAGACCACAACATAATTTAACAACATTACTTCTAATTAACATTTGGTTTGGGAGAGATAATGCGGATGATACTCCAGACGTGTCTGATGAACGTGACGCGACTGAAGCACGTGATGATATAGAAACTCTACCTTCACTGGATTTTCCGAGTACATTAAACAATTGTACAGAAAAACGCCCGTGAGTATCTATTGCCTATAATTTCTGTTAAATATTTAACCTACAAACTTAACAGTGGCCAAGCCGCGCGCTTCAGTTAAGACGAAGTATATTAATCGAGTTTAACTAGTAGATTACAGATACAGTGGGGCCACTATACATATATGCTGGTCATATGTAGACATATCGTACAGTGGGGCCACTATACATATATGCTGGTCATACGCATTCATATCCTACAGTGGGGGCACTATACATATATGCTGGTCATACGTATTCATATCGTACAGTAGGGGCACTATACATATATGCTGGTCATACGCATTCATATCGTACAGTGGGAGCACTATACATATATGCTGGTCATACGCATTCATATCGTACAGTGGGGGCACTATACATATATGTTGGTCATACGTATACATATGGTACAGTAGGGGCAGTATGCATATATGCTGGTCATACGCATTCATATCGTACAGTGGGGGCACTATTCATATATGCTGGTCATACGCATTCATATCGTACAGTGGGGGCACAATACATATACGCTAGTCATACGTATACATATCGTACAGTAGGGGCACTATATATATATGCTGGTCATATGTATACATATCGTACAGTGGGGGCACTATACAGGTATATTAGTCATACGTATACATATCGTACAGTAGCGGCAATATACAGGTATATTAGTCATACGTATACATATTGTACAGTAGGGCACTATACAGGTATACTAGTCATACGTATACATATTGTACAGTAGGGCACTATACAGGTATACTAGTCATACGTATACATATAGTTTATACACATTTATTTGAGCTCGATTGCGAAACTAGTTCTTTCAACTTATATTAATCACTCTCGAGACCTCATTCCTGATGGAAACCATCGCCATGAGGGAGAGAGAAGAGCCAACGTGGAATTTAAATGCCTTGCCTAAGGGCACAATCGTAACGGCTCCAGCAGGGCTCGAGCTCCGGACATTTCGCACATGAAGCGAACGCGCATCCACTGCGCTATACGTATACATATCGTACAGTAGGGCACTATACAGGTATACTAGTCATCCGTATACACATCGTACAGTATGGCACTATACAGGTATACTAGTCATACGTATACATATCGTACGGTAGGGCACTATACAGGTATACTAGTCCTACATATACATATCGTACGGTAGGGCACTATACAGGTATACTAGTCCTACGTATAAATATCGCAGAGTAGGGCACTATACAGGTATACTAGACATACGTATACATATCGTACGGTAGGGCACTATACAGGTATACTAGTCATACGTATACATATCGTACGGTAGAGCACTATACAGGTATACTAGTCCTACGTAGTCATATCGTACAGTAGGGCACAATACAGGTATACTAGTCATACGTATACATATCGTACAGTAGGGCACTATACAGGTATACTAGTCATACGTATACATATCGTACAGTAGGGCACTATACAGGTATGCTAGTCATCCTTATAGATATCGTACAGTAGGGCACTATACAGGTATACTAGTCCTACGTATACATATGGTACAGTAGGCACTATACAGGCATGCTAGTCCTACGTATACAAATCGTACGGTAGAGCACTATACAGGTATACTAGTCCTACGTATTCATATCGTACAGTAGGGCACACTACAGGTATACTAGTCATACGTATACATATCGTACAGTAGGGCACTATACAGGTTTACTAGTCATACGTATACATATCGTACAGTAGGGCACTATACAGGTATACTAGTCATACGTATACATATCGTACAGTAGGGCACTATACAGGTATGCTAGTCATCCTTATAGATATCGTACAGTAGGGCACTATACAGGTATACTAGTCCTACGTATACATATGGTACAGTAGGCACTATACAGGCATGCTAGTCCTACGTATACATATCGTACAATGTGGGCAATGTTATATATAGTTTCTAAAATTTTCAACTTTTACACTACTATATAATTCCACATGTGCAGTTTTCACTTATAGTCTTATCTCTTGATTGTATTTTATTTGTATATATGTTGAGTAGATTAAATGTTGTTAAATGAATTCTCTCGTAAAATAAAGTCTTTAATATTATTATTATATTATTATTATTAGGAAATTAGATCAAGTGATTTACACAATCATAAGACGAGATGTATTGACTATTTAGTCGATTGAAAACTGCTTAGACTATTGGTCATTTCCAACTTCAGTATTGTATTATTTGGCGGAGGCATACGGTGTGTAAATACAGTGACGTTATTCACAGGCGAGCACTGGCTATGAGCAACATTATAATTGGACCAATCTTCAGTTTGCAATGGCCTGACTTCCTTATACCACATACTTATGTTTTACACATCAACTAGTCTGAGTATATTAGTTATTGGGACAACATTCGACCGCGGATGCACTTCTGCCTATTTAACAATAGGCAATATTAAACAATAACTATTTATACAAACGTAATTATAATGCTTTCTGGTTTCCCTTTGACTTCAGTTTTAATCACAATACATGATTAGAAACATTTTTCAGAATCCGAGTTTGTTCAGCAAACGAACCACCATCTCTACCGCCCTTCAGAAATCTTCAGCCAATATTACCACCGAAACCTGAAGTGGATATAGAATCAACAACCGACGGATCGCATACAACTGAGTGTGTGGAGTAAGTTGAGCTGATATGAACACGATCACATTCAGCATTGCCATCAAACCTCCGCTGCCTGCTCGATTTATAATAGTAAAAAATGATCGGACAGATGGGTTTTCTCCGGGTACGCCGGTTTCCTCCCACACGAATAACCACACCAAGGGATGTCCAATTAGCGCAGTGATTAACACGCTCGCTTCCTACCAATGTAACCCGGGTTCGATCCTCGGACCGGAAAGTATGTGAGATGGTACAATGGTCGCCATATCGGACAGGTGGGTTTCCTCAGGGTACTCTAGTTTTCTCCCACACGAATGACAGACCACATATACGCTTCCATCCGCGCCAACAAGAGCGATTAATATAGGTTGTGAAATGTTGTTTCACAATCCTTGTAAGATAACAATAGATTAAATCAAATAATAAACAAATGTCACTTCCGGCGCTTAGACAGTGATCATGTGGTAAACAATTTGATATTGCAAAATATTCAAATTATTTCAGAAGAATGTCACGGTGTATTATCAATGCTATTTATACGGTGAAATATATGTTTGTGCTATTTTATTACATTTTAAACTGTTTCCATGTTTGTTCAATCGTTTTACTTATATAAAATGTTTCGGTGATGTTAATGAACATTAACATGTTTTATTGCAAATACATAAATATTATTATGCATTGCATGAGAAACAAAATATATACAAATTTAATTCATTAATAATACATGACATCGTGTATATCAATTTAGTTTTCACTGGAAATGTTCAAAAAAAATTCAAACTTCCACCTTGCTTCTCACGCATGCGCATGATATGTCAATATTACCCTCACACATTTATTTTTCAGCTACGACTCTATCGGCACATATTTATATTTCAGCTACGACTCTATCGGCACACATTTATTTTTCAGCTACGACTCTATCGGCACACATTTATTTTTCAGCTACGACTCTATCGGCACACATTTATTTTCAGCTACGACTCAATCGGCACACATTTATTTTTCAGCTACGACTCTATCGGCACACATTTACTTTTCAGCTACGACTCTATCGGCACACATTTATTTTTCAGCTACGACTCAATCGGCACACATTTATTATTTTCAGCTACGACTCTATCGGCACACATTTATTATTTTCAGCTACGACTCTATCGGCACACATTTATTTTTCAGCAATGACTCTATCGGCACACATTTATTTTTCAGCTACGACTCTATCGGCACACATTTATTTTTCAGCTACGACTCTATCGGCACACATTTATTTTTCAGCTACGACTCTATCGGCACACATTTATTTTTCAGCTACGACTCTATCGGCACACATTTATTTTTCAGCTACGACTCTATCCGCGACCATGTACGGCCAATTTCTGCCGTTAGTGATAATTGTAGGCTGAATCAAACACCATGGCAACCACGACAACAACAAGAACAAATAGCTGAGTATGGAAACATTCTTTTTATGCATGCCCTGTATCGTGCCACGGAGGACACCATTTATTTACATACTGTTAAATAATTAAGAAATAATAAGTATCAACCGTGGTATAACGAAGAATAACCCGAGATTGAAGTTCGTATGCGTAGAAATATATCATGAAGGCCGGCCGAAGCCTTCGTGATATATTTATACGCATAAGAACTTCAAACTCGGGTTATTCTGCGATATACCACGGTTGATACTCATTATTTCGATTCTAGCACGACTTACTTCTAATAATTTTAAAGGAGTATTTTCTTCAAACGCCGCTGCATTTGGTTTTCGAAATTTCCTCCCGCGTAAGGGGTGATGATGTTATTTTGTATGGAAAATATCAATCTAGTGCATAAATGAACAAAAGTTGTAACTGATCAATAATTTTATTTATTTTGTCAAATAAAACTGTACAGAATAGTAACTGAAACGTTACTTAACAGAAAAACAAGACGGACAAGAGATTATCTGATTCTAAAAATAGCTCACTTCCGTGAATTCCCACGGTATTTATTACAAACATCACGTGACTTTCATTCATAAAACTTTACACGCATTGTATAAATGGAATAGTCAAAACGCGGTGCGCGCGCAGCATAGTTCAAGGTAGGTATATCGCAGAATAACCCGAGGTAGGTTTTACTCTACAAGTATGTATGTTATTAGCTGGGTCGTGTTAGAATGTTAAATAAACATAACAATTAAAAATGTGAAATAAGACAAATAGAGACAAAATAATTTGTAACATCGTCATATAAATGTTTCAATATAATAACATGATTCTTAGCATTTAATTTACGCATCAGCACCTTTACAGTATGTCCAAGCTCTTAATGCATGTGCACATATGACGATCTTGACAATATGGAAACATTCTAACACAAACGAACACTAACACTGCATTACATAGATAATATGCGTTTGTTTTCCTGTATTATCGAAAAACATTTCACCGACTGATCAATGGATGGACTATTATTATGAAGTAGCTCTTCAAAAGTAAAAATGGCAACGTTTCAAATCTGGTCTGGTGTAACAAATATGTATCTTACGGCAGGTAATTAGCATAATAATGTCTGGACGACAGATAATTAGCATAACCATATTTGGACGACAGATAATTAGCATAACAATGTTAGGACGATTGGTAATTAGCATAATGATGTTCGGACGACAGATAATTAGCATAACCATGTTCGGACGACAGATAATTAACATAACCATATTCGGACGACAGATAATTAACATAATCATATTCGGACGACATATAATTAGCATAACCATGTTCGGACGACATATAATTAGCATAACCATGTTCGGACGACATATAATTAGCATAACAGTGTTAGGACGACATATACCTAGCATAACAGTGTTAGGACGACAGATAATTAGCATAACCGTATGCATCCATTATTATTAGGGTAATACACATGTCCAACACTGAATGAAAGGCATCCCACTGAATCGCCGTCATTTTCTTCAGGAGAAACCGGTTTGAAGAGCTATTTTATTATTCATATTGACCGTTAGGAGAATTTGAATTGCAGTTACAGGCAACATGAGGCTTTTCTATAACCTCCATTGGCAAATAAAGTCCGATTTATCTCGATATGAATAGCGGTCCTGTCAGTTGGAATCCTTTGTGTTTCCTGTTTGTCTTTCCTTATGATAAATGTGATATCATCAAAATCATTTTATTTAATTGATACACAATATTTACAGATAAGAATCCATTGGATATACTGTAGGATATAAGTATCAACTTTAGTAAGTGGATGAAAACTGATAGCATGATGTGCAAAGGAAACAACGATAAAAACAGAGGAAACCACTAAGAGGACCTACATACTTTTAGGGAGTATTCAGGAGCAGTAACTCACCGATGACACTCATTGGACAGAAAAACATTTTCGATAACAATCAAACACCTCACAGGGTGCACCAACTCTCCCAGTTAATGTCCGGAGTTGTGGAAGGTCATTGATTCTGTCCGACTGTGTCTGAAATCAACACTTGGAGGATTGCATATTGGGTCTGCAAAAGCGGCACATTGCTAAAATTGCAACCTTCGAGTGGAGTGGGGAGGGGGATCCGTGGCCGAGTAGTTAAGGTCATTGATTCAAATCACTTGCCCCTCACCACTACTGGTTCGAATCCCACTAGTGGTGTCGAATTATTTCAAGTGAGGAAGCCTATTCAACTGGCTTACGGAGGTCGATGGTTCTACCATGTGAGCGCTCGCGCCTGAAATACTGCTCGGATGGGCACCAGGGGTCTTCCTCCACTAATAATAACTGAAACGTCGCAATATGACTCGTTGGTGCAGCGGTAACACCTCCAAACAAACAAACAACCAAAAAGCAACCTTCTATAAATAAGATGTACTTACTGTCCTGTAATGATAACGAAAATCGCGGGAAAATATTAGACATGTCCACATAAGATAATTTAGGTGGGTCGTTTATGCCTACGATATATATGGATATCGGTCCTGACAACTGGGCTATATACACTTACCTATCCAGGTAAATAATATGGTCGAATGCATATGTTTACAAATATCAAATTATCATAATATGTCGTATATTTCTAAAGGTCTAGGATGGATCCTGAATATGCAATTGAGGCGTTTACACGACACGACATAGTATCACAAACCGGTGCACGTATACTAAGAGAGAACGATTACAGTAAGCTCGATAGGTAAACAATTGCTATATTTATTTCAGATGCCAATTGTGTAAATTATTAACCATCGCCACTAGCCAGATGTTGTCTGCGACTGTCTGTCTGTCATGGTGTATGTGCTTGTGCGCGCGAGTGAGTGATGGTGTATGTCTTCATGTGTGCGCGAGTGAGTGATGGTGTGTGCGCGTGTATGTGCACAAGTGAGTGATGGTGTTGTGTCCGCGTGTGTGCGCGCGAGTGAGTAATGGTGTGTGTGCGTGTGTATGTGTGTATGCGCGCGAGTGATGGTGTGTGTGCGCGAGTGAGTGATGGTGTATGTGCGTGTGTGCGCGTGTGAATAATGGTGTGTGTCTGCGTGTGTGCGCCCGAGTGAGTGATGGTGTATGCGGGTGTATGTGCGCGAGTGAGTGATGATGTGTGTCCGCGTGTGTGCGCGCGAGTGAGTGATGGTGTGTGCGCGCTAGTGAGTGATGGTGTGTGTCCGCGTGTGTGTGCGCGAGTGAGTGATGGTGTGTGTCCGCGTGTGTGTGCGCGAGTGAGTGATGGTGTGTGTGCGCGTGTTTGTTCCACCACGTGCGACTTTAAACCCCCAGAACAAAGGTCTAGGTCCCCGCAAGGGGTTTGACATTAATGGAACATACATACATACATAACTGATAGTGCGCATGTCAGCTACATACCATTAGCGAGAAAGACATACACGATGATGTGTGTATTGAAGAACGAATCCCTACACTGGATGTGCTGCTGGCTATTATCAAAGAGCAGTACCGTAGCCAGGGGCATGTTTTCACTTAAAATTGTTGGGACATTGAAGCGATTTCCTGCGTTTTCTGATTTAATGAGTTTAGACGTATAATTATGTACTGACCAGCTCTCTAGCAGTTTACATTTTATAGAGCAAAGGGATTTTTTTGGACATTTCCCCCCCCCCCATTTAATTCTTTTTTGCTTTGGCAAATTTAACCGAGGCAGCTGCCTCTGTGTGCCTCAGTGTGGCTACGGGCCTGAAGATAGTCATCATTTATTTCGTTTCTTATACGATACATGGACATAAGTGTGACTTTCAAAATATATTATTGCAGGTTAGATGATATAAATAACAGCCATTATTACGACAGCTATGATCCAAAATTTCAACACAAGACACAAAAAGTAACAGCTTGAAAATACGTGTCCACGGATTATCGTGAAACCTATGCTATCAATAAATAATTAAATAATGCCCTATTTACAATAGTCTCACGATGACTCGTTCACGTATTTTACTGTATTTGTAATTATGCACTTAAACACTGTCGTGACGTCACACCTTTGTACTTGCAGTCCATTATTATTAATATTGGACTGCTGTCAAAAGGCCAGAGTATTATATTAAATCCTACGAGTACATGTACGAAATTAACAATTTTAATTAGACTTAGTAGGATCTTGTTATATAAGTGTGTGCCTTAAGTAAGATATAAGCCTTATACGGATTCAATATGTAATTATGTATATAATACGGCGCTATATACATATCAAATTACTTTTCGCGAATAAAATGCGTGTGTATAGTAAACTGTCCGGAAGCTGGACAGGTAATCCAGGGATCACAGGTTCAAACCCCCGTCTGACCATAATACAATTAACAGTCTTTCAGATGTGACATTAAACCGTGGTCTCGTGTCGGTGCTTTACACTGTAGGAGACTCTGGAATGGGTCTTTGTCTGTATCATTGCACTATCTTCCAAAACTCTAAAATTACTAATCTCTTCACTCATATGGGCAACCGGTAGCGACGATAAATAAACGTAAAAAAACAAACAAACTACCAGTTTGGCGACTGGCCTACAGGCATAGGATTTGTGAAGTACAGTTGTTCATAAAAAAGGTGTCTCATAAGTCAGTAATGGCTGGAATGTTCAATAGGGGTGACATTATAATAAACAAACACTTTACTTTTGTATTGTTGCATCATGCATTCGAATAATAGTACCACAGTGCCAGATCGATACTAGTACCACCTTCACAGATCGATACTAGTACCACATTCCCAGATCGATACTAGTACCACCTTCACAGATCGATACTAGTACCACATTCACAGAGCGATACTAATACCACATTCCCAGATCGATACTAGTACCACATTCCCAGATCGATACTAGTACCACATTCCCAGATCGATACTAGTACCACCTTCTCAGATAGAGATACTAGTACCACATCCCCAGATCAATACTAGTACCACATTCCCAGATCGATACTAGTACCACATTCCCAGATCGATACTAGTACCACATTCCCAGATCGATACTAGTACCACATTTCCAGATCAATACTAGTACCACATTCCCAGATCGATACTAGTACCACCTTCTCAGATCGATACTAGTACCACATTCCCAGATCGATACTAGTACCACATTCCCAGATCGATACTAGTACCACATCCACAGAGCGATTCTAGTACCACATTCCCAGATCGATACTAGTACCAAATTCCCAGATCGATACTAGTACCACATTCCCAGATCGATACTAGTACCACATTCCCAGATCGATTCTAGTACCAAATTCCCAGATCGATACTAGTACCACATCCACAGAGCGATTCTAGTACCACATTCCCAGATTGATACTAGAACCACATTCCCAGATCGATACTAGTACCACATTCCCAGATCGATTCTAGTACCACATTCCCAGATCGATACTAGTACCACATTACAGAGCGATACTAGTACCAAATTCCCAGATCGATACTAGTACCACATTCCCAGATCGATACTAGTACCACATTCCCAGATCGATACTAGTACCACATTCCCAGATCGATACTAGTACCACATTCCCAGATCGATACTAGTACCACATTCCCAGATCGATACTAGTACCACATTCCCAGATCGATACTAGTACCACATTCCCAGATCGATACTAGTACCACATTCACAGAGCGATACTAGTACCACATTCCCAGATCGATACTAGTACCAAATTCCCAGATCGATACTAGTACCACATTCCCAGATCGATACTAGTACCACATTCCCAGATCGATACTAGTACCACATTCACAGATCGATATTAGTACCACATTCCCAGATCGATACTAGTACCACATTCCCAGATCGATATTAGTACCACATTCCCAGATCGATACTAGTACCACATTCCCAGATCGATACTAGTACCACAT
>CM026401.1:14486635-14550647 GCA_014843695.1 Archivesica marissinica
CAATATAATATAATATAATTGGTGGTTTTCTGTCATACCAAGCGTAAAAACAGAATGTGAACAATAGGAATGAATAATAAATATAATGAAACACTATAGTATTTTTTTTCAATTGATTGGTTCCTTGTTGAAATGTTTGCCAAAAACTAATGTTGACAACATTTGTAATGTTAAAAACAAAACATAGAACACCGCAGTCGAACCAACCCCCTCCTTTAACATTTTAAGGATAGTGTAACTTGGTAAGAAAGTAAAGTCATTAAAGCGACACTACATCATTGAAAAATGCAAATTTATGCAGACTGTAATTTCCTATTATATGGTATCACCTTTTCCAAATATTAGGCCCCACTAACTGAATAGTTCCAATAATAAATAAGCCTCGTATACACGGTTTGTTGACATAACGAAATAATGTAAACAGGGTCGACATACATGTGTAGTACAACCTGTATATCCGAATGACGAGATTTTTGGCACATATTTACAGTATATCTCACATCCGTGATTCTGCATATTTGTTTAGTAGTGACTACAATGACAAAGGAATGTCAACCTAGGAGCGTGGGTGACCGGTATATGAAATCCTACATTCACCTTCGAAACACACTGCCCATTGATTCAGTATCTGTGTTCGAATGCATCTGGAAGAATTTGTAGTAGGAATGCATTTATACGTGAACAATGCATGTTATTGGCTTTGTGCGATATAATGTTGCTTTAAAGTTGATTTCATGTTAAATTATCAATCAACAATTTGCATACAGACTTTAGAATAACGTTTGATATACAGTTCACCCTTATCATTGATAAGAACATTTTACAATGTAAGGGTGCGTGAGAGGGTGTGTTCGCGCATGTGTGAGTATTTAATAACCCCGTTATTTGACTCTTGGCCGAAATCAACAACAACAACAACAAACATAACGAAACACCAAGAATGTACATACGGGTAAGCATAGCCTCTGTGTTCAAAATTTTAAAATATTTTAAAAAACATGGGGACAATGTAATCGACATTGCTTGACTCGATCTCCGTAATTCAGACATCTACACATTCGCGGTATATACAATATATATGGTCAGAAGTTATTGAACATATTGTAGTTAGTAATTTCAGAGTTTGATTTCCGCTTGAAGAGTAAACTACTCACGTGATGAAAACAGAAAAGTAACATAATTTTTCATAGTACTCTTGTGTCAATATTTACTCTTGACATACATATATTATCGTTGGCAGAGTATCTGGTAGAAATCAAAATTAGTCTTAATTCAAAACCTACACTTAATAGAGACTATGTTTTTTATTCACTGTATGGTCGACTTACACTTCTTCAAATGACCACGAAAACTATCACCAGTGAACTAGTGAATGATCACTAGCGATATATAGTTCATTCATATACTCAGAAAGAACACAAGTATTGAATTATTGTTTTGCTGTGAAAAATATGTTTTTATAATAGGAAAACGATACCACCATGTACTTCATAATGTACCATTTTCGCTTTCGTGAATCCTTATGTTGTTTTAGATGGTTGTATATTTATTATTAAGCCCGAGAATAACTATTGACACTTTCCTTGATTTTAGGCCAAGGTTATGTTGTTGTATTGTTGTTGTTTTCTTCATTCTTAAGTATCTGTACGTATGTTATGTTGTATGTATATTCTAATTCGTACATGATCTATAGTTGTGTTTATAATTATGTTCCGTACTTTTGTATCTTTCTTGATGATTGTATGTAACTCTTCAGAAATGGAGGAATAAAAGATAATATATAATATATAGTCTTATGATTGGTTATGGTCAATATCAGAACAGGAGTTTGACAGCATCATAGATGACACACAGACGGAATGAATTCCGGTTCATATTAGTATAAACAGCATACTTATATGGTGATACTAAATATTTTGCTGGTGGAACCGAATGATAACTCATTATATAGTGGGATCCAACTTGATAATTGTGTCGTTTTTAAACAGTGTAGTAACATTTTTTTCTCACATAGTTCCTACTGATCTTTGGAATACTATAAACAATATAGCATCACACATTTACATACCTCAACAAAATATTGCACTTCTTACAGAATATATGTATGCTTATGTAAATTCAATCATATGGTTATGCAACGATTTACCAAAAACAAGCTTCAGTGCAATTAACTGACATAATATACATATACCAAACACATTAGTGGACCTGGGTACTTTGGATAGTAACACATGTTAAGATGTATATATCTATTTCCACCCGCTATAATTGGCGTATGTATTAATTTATACAAATTTATTTTAGCTCGATTGTGAAACAAGCTCTTATAACTTATATTGATCACTCTCGAGACCTCATTCTTGATGTAATCCATCGCCACGAGGGAAAGAGAAGGCAACAAGCTTCAGTGCAATTAACTGACATAATATACATATACCAAAAACATTATATATTGCTATAGTGGTTACATTATTAGAACATATGATATGCTTACAACTTTCTGAACACAGGTATGTTAAAATAGTATACAATCATGTTTTAATAATAAATCATCGTTGCCAATATTGTGTATAAATTCTGAATAATGATAAATATGTTTGTAGTTTATGCATAAACTATGAACAATTGTCTATGCGTAAATTACGCTTCAGAATTTATACTACATATATGTGCTTTCTAGTATTATATTCGTACACTTTTACATACGAAGATCTTCTACTTGGCTATGATGTAAGCATGATACATCAGTGGACCTGGGTAGTAACACATGTTAAGATGTACAGATCTATTTCCACCCGCTATAATTGGCGTATGTATTAATTTATACAAATTTATTTTAACTCGATTGTGAAACAAGCTCTTATAACTTATATTAATCACTCTCGAGACCTCATTCTTGGTGGAATCCATCGCCACCAGGGAAAGAGAAGGCATATGTATTTATATAAAACACTAGTATAAATACAATGTGTTTTCACTACAATACACTACATGTGTACAGAGGTAAACCCCCGACATGGTCACAAATAAAACAGCAGCACAAATGTATGCAAATAATATACATTTATACTGTGGTTCACCTGCAAAGAAATCGCCACCCGATCCCCCCTACACCTGAATGAGCTAGGTATACATTAAATATAAGAGCACATTAATTGATCAGTTTTGTTACTTGCTAATAATTGTATATGTCCCTGTATAATACAATCTGTGACGGTACAGTGACGCTCGATTTAATCTTTTCCTTGTGATAGTCGTCGTAATTGTAATTTCGCAATATAAAAATACACTGCTCGCAAATCGCAATATAAAAATACACTGCTCGCAAAACAGTTAGTCGGCACTAGAAACTGTATTGTGTACACCAATTTGTACAGGGCCGGTGTGATTAGGAATGTTTTGATGGGGCCACGGGAGATCGATCCACTCACGATATTCGGGATATCTGACCCTGTGTATTTTGTCCTGTTTGTCTTTGTACATGATAGCACCATTTCTCGTCCACACTTCTTGGACCTCATCGGGTGTTTTCTTCTTGACACACATCAATACATGGTTATTAGTTCGAGTCAGATCTTCGTTGATGAAAATACCGGACCCATGAAGTTTCTTCCTGTTCCACATTATGCTATCTTGCACATACCTAGATACAAATTTCACTATAATGTCCCTGTTTTTATTGATTTTGTTTGGAAGACGATGTGCAATATCAATATCTTGTATTTTTAGGTTAAAGATTTTGTATTGCTGCAACACTTTTGCAACATGTTCACCAGTTTGATATGCTGTTTCTCTAGGGTTATGATCCGGGATACCTCGTATTTTAATATTATTTCTCCTGCTGTATTGTTCTGATTCATTCTCAAACTGCTTTCTGTCATCGTTAAATGTTTGAATTGTCTCTTTGAGATCATCATTCTCGTATACCTTATTCGTACCGGCATATGTTGGATTTGTCTTCACACATATTACGATGTAGAACGGCATATGTTGGATTTGTCTTCACACATATTACGATGTAGAACGGAATATGTTGGATTTGTCTTCACACATATTACGATGTAGAACGGCATATGTTGGATTTGCTTCCATACAATATATTATGATGTAGAACGGCATATGTTTGATTTGTCTTCACACATATTACGATGAAGAATGTTGGATTTGCTTCCATACAATATATTACGATGTAGAACGGAATATGTTGGATTTGCTTCCATACAAATATTAGATGTAGAACGGAATATGTTAGATTTGCTTCCATACAAATATTATGATGTAGAACGGAATATGTTGGATTTGCTTCCATACAAATATATGATGTAGAACGGAATATGTTGGATTTGCTTCCATACAAATATTACGGTGTAGAACGGATTATGTTGGATTTGCTTCCATACAAATATTAGATGTAGAACGGAATATGTTGGATTTGCTTCAACATATTAGATGTAGAACGGTATATGTTGGATTTGCTTCAACATATTAGATGTAGAACGGAATATGTTGGATTTGCTTCCATACAATATATTACGGTGTAGAACGGAATATGTTGGATTTGCTTCCATACAATATATTATGATGTAGAACGGAATATGTTGGATTTGCTTCCATACAATATATTATGATGTAGAACGGTATATGTTGGATTTTCAACAGAGAGAAGTTCACTGCTCTTGCCAGATTATATAATGGAACAGCATTTCTGAAATGAAAACAACAGTAATTAAGAACAAAGTCCGCTAAACATGAACAGCCCTGTACTCAGTGCACGTTGTCGTAATTTGATAACAGTCGTATGAAATCTCGCCAATAAATAAAAACCTTACCCCACCCATCCGTGACAAGTAACACTAAAATGAACCCTGATTATGCTATTCCTTTTTTCTAATAAAAGATTGATATAGAAATGTGGTACTAGTATCGATCTGGGAATGTGGTACTAGTATCGATCTGGGAATGTGGTACTAATATCGATCTGGGAATGTGGTACTAGTATCGATCTGGGAATGTGGTACTAGTATCGATCTGGGAATGTGGTACTAGTATTGATCTGGCAATGTGGTACTAGAATCGATCTGGGAATGTGGTACTAGTATCGATCTGGGAATTTGGTACTAGTATCGATCTGGGAATGTGGTACTAGTATCGATCTGGGAATGTGGTACTAGTATCGATCTGGGAATGTGGTACTAGTATCGATCTGGGAATGTGGTACTAGTAGCGATCTGGGAATTTGGTACTAGTATCGATCTGGGAATGTGGTACTAGTGTCGATCTGGGAATTTGGTACTAGTATCGATCAGGGAATGTGGTACTAGTATCGATCTGGGAATTTGGTACTAGCATCGATCTGGGAATGTGGTACTAGTATCGATCTGGGAATGTGGTACTAGTATCGATCTGGGAATGTGGTACTAGTATCGATCTGGGAATGTGGTACTAGTATCGATCTGGGAATGTGGTACTAGTATTGATCTGGGAATGTGGTACTAGTATCAATCTGGGAATTTGGTACTAGTATCGATCTGGGAATGTGGTACTAGAATCGATCTGGGAATATGGTACTAGTATTGATCTGGGAATGTGGTACTAGTATCGATCTGGGAATGTGGTACTAGTATCAATCTGGGAATGTGGTACTAGTATCGATCTGGGAATGTGGTACTAGTATCGATCTGGGAATGTGGTACTAGTATCGATCTGGGAATTTGGTACTAGTATGGCTCTTTGAATGTGGTACTAGTATCGATCTGGGAATGTGGTACCAGTATCGATCTGGGAATGTGGTACTAGTATCGATCTGGGAATGTGGTACTAGTATCGATCTGGAAATTTAGTACTAGTATCGATCTGGGAATGTGGTACTAGAATCGCTCTGTGGATGTGGTACTAGTATCGATCTGGGAATTTGGTACTAGTATCGATCTGGGAATGTGGTACTAGTATCGATCTGGGAATGTGATACTAGTATCGATCTGGGAATTTGGTACTAGTATCGATCTGGGAATGTGGTACTAGAATCGCTCTGTTGATGTGGTACTAGTATCGATCTGGGAATGTGGTACTAGTATTGATCTGGGAATGTGGTACTAGTATCGATCTGGGAATGTGGTACTAGTATCGATCTGGGAAGCTGGTACTAGTATCGATCTGGGAATGTGGTATTAGTATCGATCTGTGAATGTGGTACTAGTATCGATCTGTGAATGTGGTACTAGTATCGATCTGGGAATGTGGTACTAGTATCGATCTGGGAATGTGGTACTAGTATCGATCTGGGAATGTGGTACTAGTATCGATCTGGGAATGTGGTACTAGTATCGATCTGGGAATTGGTACTAGTATCGTCTGGGAATTGGTACTATATCGATCTGGGAATGTGGTACTATATCGATCTGGGAATGTGGTATAGTATCGCTGATGTGGTACTAGTATCGTCTGGATGTGGTACTAGTATCGATCTGGGAATGTGGTACTAGTATCGATCTGGGAATGTGGTACTAGTATCGATCTGGGAATGTGGTACTAGTATCGATCTGGGAATGTGGTACTAGTATCGATCTGGAATGTGGTACTAGTATCGATCTGGGAATGTGGTACTAGTATCGATCTGGGAATGTGGTACTAGTATTGATCTGGGAATGTGGTACTAGTATGATCTGGGAATGTGGTATAGTAGTGGTACTAGTATCGATCTGGGAATGTGGTATAGTATCGATCTGGGAATGTGGTACTAGTATTGATCTGGGGATGTTGTACTAGTATCTCTATCTGAGAAGGTGGTAATAGTATCGATCTGGGAATGTGGTACTAGTATTGATCTGGGAATGTGGTACTAGTATCAATCTGGGAATTTGGTACTAGTATCGATCTGGGAATGTGGTACTAGAATCGATCTGGGAATGTGGTACTAGTATTGATCTGGGAATGTGGTACTAGTATCGATCTGGGAATGTGGTACTAGTATCGATCTGGGAATGTGGTACTAGTATCGATCTGGGAATGTGGTACTAGTATCGATCTTGGAATGGGGTACTAGTATCGATCTGGGAATGTGGTACTAGTATCGATCTGGGAATGTGGTACTAGTATCGATCTGGGAATTTGGTACTAGTATGGCTCTTTGAATGTGGTACTAGTATCGATCTGGGAATGTGGTACCAGTATCGATCTGGGAATGTGGTACTAGTATCGATCTGGGAATGTGGTACTAGTATCGATCTGGAAATTTGGTACTAGTATCGATCTGGGAATGTGGTACTAGAATCGCTCTGTGGATGTGGTACTAGTATCGATCTGGGAATTTAGTACTAGTATCGATCTGGGAATGTGGTACTAGTATCGATCTGGGAATGTGATACTAGTATCGATCTGGGAATTAGTACTAGTATCGATCTGGGAATGTGGTACTAGAATCGCTCTGTTGATGTGGTACTAGTATCGATCTGGGAATGTGGTACTAGTATCGATCTGGGAATGTGGTACTAGTATCGATCTGGGAAGCTGGTACTAGTATCGATCTGGGAATGTGGTATTAGTATCGATCTGGGAATGTGGTACTGGTATCGCTCTGTGAATGTGGTACTAGTATCGATCTGTGAATGTGGTACTAGTATCGATCTGGGAATGTGGTACTAGTATCGATCTGGGAATGTGGTACTAGTATCGATCTGGGAATGTGGTACTAGTATCGATCTGGGAATGTGGTACTAGTATTGATCTGGGAATGTGGTACTAGTATCGATCTGAGAATGTGGTACTAGTATCGATCTGGGAATGTGGTATTAGTATTGATCTGGGAATGTGGTACTAGTATCGATCTGGGAATGTGGTACTAGTATCGATCTGGGAATGTGGTACTAGTATTGATCTGGGAATGTGGTATTCGTATCGATCTGGGAATGTGGTACTAGTATTGATCTGGAAATGTGGTACTAGTATCGATCTGGGAATGTGGTACTAGTATCGATCTGGGAATGTGGTACTAATATTGATCTGGGGATGTGGTACTAGTATCTCTATCTGAGAAGGTGGTAATAGTATCGATCTGGGAATGTGGTACTAGTATTGATCTGGAAATGTGGTACTAGTATCGATCTGGGAATGTGGTACTAGTATCGATCTGGGAATGTGGTACTAGTATTGATCTGGGGATGTGGTACTAGTATCTCTATCTGAGAAGGTGGTAATAGTATCGATCTGGGAATGTGGTACTAGTATCGATCTGGGAATGTGGTACTAGTATCGATCTGGGAATGTGGTACTAGTATCGATCTGGGAATGTGGTACTAGTATCGATCTGGGAATGTGGTACTAGTATCGATCTGAGAAGGTGGTACTAGTATCGATCTGGGAATGTGGTACTAGTATTGATCTGGGAATGTGGTACTAGTATCGATCTGGGAATGTGGTACTAGTATCGATCTGGGAATGTGGTACTAGTATCGATCTGGATGTGTACTAGTATCGATCTGGGAATGTGGTACTAGTATTGATCTGGGGATTGTACTAGTATCTCTATCTGAGAATGTGGTACTAGTATCGATCTGGGAATGTGGTACTATATCGATCGGGAATGTGGTACTAGTATCGATCTGGGAATGTGGTACTAGTATCGATCTGGGAATGTGGTACTAGTATCGATCTGGGAATGTGGTACTAGTATCGATCTGGGAATGTGGTATTAATATCGCTCTGTGAATGTGGTACTAGTATCGATCTGGGAATGTGGTAATAGTATTGATCTGGGAATGTGGTACTAGTATCGATCTGGGAATGTGGTACTAGTATCGATCTGGCACCGTGGTACTATTATTCGAATGCATGATGCAACAATACAAAAGTAAAGTGTTTGTTTATTATAATGTCACCCCTATTGAACATTCCAGCCATTACTGACTTATGAGACACCTTTTTTATGAACATCTGTACTTCACGAATCCTATGCCTGTAGGCAAGTCGCCAAACTGGTAGTTTGTTTGTTTTTTTACGTTTATTTATCGTCGCTACCGGTTGCCCATATGAGTGAAGAGATTAGTAATTTTAGAGTTTTGGAAGATAGTGCAATGATACAGACAAAGACCCATTCCAGTGTCTCCTATAGTGTAAAGCACCGACACGAGACTACGGTTTAATGTCGCATCTGAAAGACTGTTAATTGTATTATGGTCAGGTCAAACGGGGGTTTGAACCTGTGATCCCTGGATTACCAGACCAGCTTCCTGACAATTTACTATACACACGCATTTTATTCGCGAAAAGTAATTTGATATGTATATAGCGCCGTATTATATACATATTGAATCCGTATAAGGCTTATATCTTACTTGAAGCACACACTTATATAACAAGATCCTACTAATTAAAATTGTTAATTTCGTACATGTACTCGTAGGATTTAATATAATACTCTGGCCTTTTGACAGCAGTCCAATATTAATAATAATGGACTGCAAGTACAAAGGTGTGACGTCACGACAGTGTTTAAGTGCATAATTACAAATACAGTAAAATACGTGAACGTGTCATCGTGAGACTATTGTAAATAAGGCATTATTTAATTATTTATTGATAGCATAGGTTTCACGATAATCCGTGGACACGTATTTTCAAGCTGTTACTTTTTGTGTCTTGTGTTGAAATATTGGTTCATAGCTGTCGTTATAATGGCTGTTATTTATATCATCTAACCTGCAATAATATATTTTGAAAGTCACACTTATGTCCATGTATCGTATAAGAAACGAAATAAATGATGACTATCTTCAGGCCCGTAGCCACACTGAGGCACACAGAGGCAGCTGCCTCGGTTGAATTTGCCAAAGCAAAAAATAATTAAATGGGGGGGGGGGGGGAAATGTCCAAAAAAATCCCTTTGCTCTATAAAATGTAAACTGCTAGAGAGCTGGTCAGTACATAATTATACGTCTAAACTCATTAAATCAAAAAACGCAGGAAATCGCTTCAATGTCCCAACAATTTTAAGTGAAAACATGCCCCCGGATTTCAGGCGCGAGCGCTCACATGGTAGAACCATCGACCTCCGTAAGCCAGCTGAATAAGCTTCCTCACTTGAAATAATTCGACACCATTAGTGGGATTCGAACCAGTAGTGGTGAGGGGCAAGTGATTTGAATCAATGACCTTAACTACTCGGCCACGGATCCCCCTCCCCACTCCACTCGAAGGTTGCAATTTTAGCAATGTGCCGCTTTTGCAGACCCAATATGCAATCCTCCAAGTGTTGATTTCAGACACAGTCGGACAGAATCAATGACCTTCCACAACTCTGGACATTAACAGGGAGTATTGGTGCACCCTGTGAGGTGTTTGATTGTTATCAAAAATGTTTTTCTGTCCAATGAGTGTCATCGGTGAGTTACTGCTCCTGAATACTCCCTAACAGTATGTAGGTCCTCTTAGTGGTTTCCTCTGTTTTTATCGTTGTTTCCTTTGCACACCATGCTATCAGTTTTCATCCACTTACTAAATTTGATACTTATATCCTACAGTATATCCAATGGATACTTATCTGTAAATATTGTGTATCAATTAATTAAAAGGATTTTGATGATATCACATTTATTATAAGGAAAGACAAACAGGAAACACAAAGGATTCCAACTGACAGGACCGCTATTCATATCGGGATAAATCGGACTTTATTTGCCAATGGAGGTTATAGAAAAGCCTCATTGTGCCTGTAACTGCAATTCAAATTCTCCTAACGGTCAATATGAATAATAAAATAGCTCTTCAAACCGGTTTCTCCTGAAGAAAATGACGGCGATTCAGTGGGATGCCTTTCATTCAGTGTTGGAAATGTGTATTACCCTAATAATAATGGATGCATACGGTTATGCTAATTATATCTCGTCCTAACACTGCTATGCTAGGTATATGTCGTCCGAACATGGTTATGCTAATTATATGTCGTCCGAACATGGTTATGCTAATTATATGTCGTCCGAACATGGTTATGCTAATTATATGTCGTCCGAACATGGTTATGCTAATTATATGTCGTCCGAACATGGTTATGCTAATTATATGTCGTCCGAACATGGTTATGCTAATTATATGTCGTCCGAACATGGTTATGCTAATTATATGTCGTCCGAATATGATTATGTTAATTATCTGTCGTCCAAATATGGTTATGTTAATTATCTGTCGTCCGAACATGGTTATGCTAATTATCTGTCGTCCGAACATCATTATGCTAATTACCAATCGTCATAACATTGTTATGCTAATTATCTGTCGTCCAAATATGGTTATGCTAATTATCTGTCGTCCGAACATGATTATGTTAATTAGTTGTTGTCCAAATATGGTTATGCTAATTATCTGTCGTCCAGACATGATTATGCTAATTACCTGCCGTGAGATACATATTCGTTACACCAGACCAGATTTGAAACGTTGCCATTTTTACTTTTGAAGAGCTACTTCATAATAATAGTCCATCCATTGATCAGTCGGTGAAATGTGATTCGATAATACTGGAAAACAAACGCATATTATCTATGTAATGCAGTGTTAGTGTTCGTTTGCGTTAGAATGTTTCCATATTGTCAAGATCGTCATATGTGCACATGCATTAAGAGCTTGGACATACTGTAAAGGTGCTGATGCGTAAATTAAATGCTAAGAATCATGTTATTATATTGAAACATTTATATGATGATGTTACAAATTATTTTGTCTCTATTTGTCTTATTTCACATTTTTAATTGTTATGTTTATTTAACATTTTAACACGACCCAGCTAATAACATACATACTTGTAGAGTAAAACCTACCTCGGGTTATTCTGCGATATACCTACCTTGAACTATGCTGCGCGCGCACCGCGTTTTGGCTATTCCATTTATACAATGCGTGTAAAGTTTTATGAATGAAAGTCACGTGATGTTTGTAATAAATACCGTGGGAATTCGCGGAAGAGAGCTATTTTTAGAATCAGATAATCTCTTGTCCGTCTTGTTTTTCTGTTAAGTAACATTTAAGTTACTATTCTGTACAGTTTTATTTGACAAAATAAATAAAATTATTGATCTATTACAACTTTTGTTCATTTATGCTCTAGATTGATATTTTCCATAAAAAATAACGTCATCACCCCTTACGCGGGAGGAAATTTCGAAAGCCAAATGCAGCGGCGTTTGAAGAAAATACTCCTTTAAAATTATTAGAAGTAAGTCGTGCTAGAATCGAAATAATGAGTATCAACCGTGGTATTTCGCAGAATAACCCGAGTTTGAAGTTCTTATGCGTAGAAATATATCACGAAGGCTTCGGCCGGCCTTCATGATATATTTCTACGCATACGAACTTCAATCTCGGGTTATTCTTAGTTATACCACGGTTGATACTTATTATTTCTTAATTATTTAACAGTATGTAAATAAATGGTGTCCTCCGTGGCACGATACAGGGCATGAATAAAAAGAATGTTTCCATACTCAGCTATTTGTTCTTGTTGTTGTCGTGGTTGCCATGGTGTTTGATTCAGCCTCCAATTATCACTAACGGCAGAAATTGGCCGTACATGGTCGCCGATAGAGTCGTAGCTGAAAAATAAATGTGTGCAATAGAGTCGTAGCTGAAAAATAAATGTGTGCCGATAGAGTCGTAGCTGAAAAATAAATGTGTGCCGATAGAGTCGTAGCTGAAAAATAAATGTGTGAGGGTAATATTGACATATATCATGCGCATGCGTGAGAAGCAAGGTGGAAGTTAGAATTTTTAGCTCTCAGGAATTTTGAACATTTCCAGTGAAAACTAAATTGATATACACGATGTCATGTATTATTAATGAATTAAATTTGTATATATTTTGTTTCTCATGCAATGTATAATAATATTTATGTATTTGCAATAAAACATGTTAATGTTCATTAGCATCACCGAAACATTTTATATAAGTAAAACGATTGAACAAACATGGAAACAGTTTAAAATGTAATAAAATAGCACGAACATATATTTCACCGTATAAATAGCATTGATAATACACCGTGACATTCTTCGGAAATAATTTGAATATTTTGCAATATCAAATTGTTTACCACATGATCACTGTCTAAGCGCCGGAAGTGACATTTGTTTATTATTTGATTTAATCTATAGTTATCTTACAAGGATTGTGAAACAACATTTCACAACCTATATTAATCGCTCTTGTTGGCGCGGATGGAAGCGTATATGTGGTCTGTCATTCGTGTGGGAGAAAACTAGAGTACCCTGAGGAAACCCACCTGTCCGATATGGCGACCATTGTACCATCTCACATACTTTCCGGTCCGAGGATCGAACCCGGGTTACATTGGCCGGAAGCGAGCGTGTTAATCACTGCGCTAATTGGACATCCCTTGGTGTGGTTATTCGTGTGGGAGGAAATTGGCGTACCCGGAGAAAACCCATCTGTCCGATCATTTTTTATTATTATAAATCGAGCAGGCAGCGGAGGTTTGATGGCAATGCTGAATGTGATCGTGTTCATATCAACTCAACTTACTCCACACACTCAGTTGTATGCAATCCGTCGGTTGTTGATTCTATATCCACTTCAGGTGTCGGTGGTAATATTGGCTGACGATTTCTGAAGGGCGGTAGAGATTGTGGTTCGTTTGCTGAACAAACTCGGATTCTGAAAAACGTTTCTATTCATGTATTGTGATTAAAACTGAAGTCAAAGGGAAACCAGAAAGCATTATAATTACGTTTGTATATACGTAAATAGGCAGAAGTGCATCCGCGGTCGAATGTAGTCCCAATAACTAATATACTCAGACTAGTTGATGTGTAAAACATAATTATGTGGTATAAGGAAGTCAGGCCATTGCAAACTGAAGATTGGTCCAATTATAATGTTGCTCATAGCCAGTGCTCGCCTGTGAATAACGTCACTGTATTCACACACCGTATTCCTCCGCCAAATAATACAATACTGAAGTTGGAAATGACCAATAGTCTAAGCCGTTTTCAATCGACTAAATAGTCAATACATCTCGTCTTATGATTGTGTAAATCACTTGATCTAATTTCCTAATAATAATAATATAATAATAATATTTTATTAAGACTTTATTTTACGAGTGAATTCATTTAACAACATTTAATCTACTCAACATATATACAAATAAAATACAATCAAGAGATAAGACTATAAGTGAAAACTGCACATGTGGAATTATATAGTAATGTAAAAGTTGAAAATTTTAGAAACTATATATAACATTGCCCACATTGTACGATATGTATACGTAGGACTAGCATGCCTGTATAGTGCCTACTGTACCATATGTATACGTAGGACTAGTATACCTGTATAGAGCCGTACTGTACGATATGTAAACGGATGACTAGTATACCTGTATAGTGTCCTACTGTACGATATCTATAAGGATGACTAGCATACCTGTATAGTGCCCTACCGTACGATATGTATACGTATGACTAGTATACCTATATAGTGCACTACTTTACCATATATATACGTAGGACTAGTATACCTGTAGTGTGCCCTACTGTACGATATGTATACGTATGACTAGAATACCTGTATAGTGCCCTACTGTGCGATATGTATACGTATGACTAGTATACCTATATAGTGCCCTACTGTACCATATACATACGTAGGACTAGTATACCTGTAGTGTGCCCTACTGTACGATATGTATACGTATGACTAGAATACCTGTATAGTGCCCTACTGTGCGATATGTATACTTATGACTAGTATACCTATATAGTGCCCTACTGTACCATATACATACGTAGGACTAGTATACCTGTAGTGTGCCCTACTGTACGATATGTATACGTATGACTAGAATACCTGTATAGTGCCCTACTGTGCGATATGTATACTTATGACTAGTATACCTATATAGTGCCCTACTAGTGAGAGTAACTATAACATAATAGCTCGTTTAATTCTAAATCCAAGATGGCCGCCAAGATGGTCGACGTTTATAGATAAATATATAAATAGTTGTATTTCTTATTTATTAGCACATATAAACAAATAAAAATAATAGCATCCTGTTCTGAAAGGAAATGTTCAAAATTGAAATCCGTCAATGATGATCTAATGTCAAGGACATGGTCATTTTCAAGGTCACATGATCAAAATTTGAAGAAATTTATTTTAACATATATAATTATGAATGTGTTGGATTATTTATACTAAATATTATACTGATTTGCACATCAACTTACAGCACAATCTATCTTCTTTCAAATAGAGTACTGCTATCACATAATACATTGCCATGGTAATAAGAGGTGGTTCATAAGATGGACGTTTTGTTTAACATGTGTGTTGAAAGTAGTCTATACAGTAACTGCACTTCTATTAACATATTTTCTTTTTAATATATACATAATATCGCTTTATATAGTTATACTATGGTATATTATTTAAAGTTAGGTAGGTTTCACCATAATGGCGACTAATAACCAACATGTTTTACAATTCAAAAGCCATCAGTGATACAATTGTACTTAAAGCCTATCACAGTGTCCATTGTATTTACATAAGGCGGTGCATGGAAGCTCAGCCTTCACACATTTACATCGACCACGATAACCCTTATCCTTGTAACAGCCACACTTCAATAACTCCATGCAGGAATTTGATGCTGGTAACAACATTGTCCACAGTGGTTTCCATGGTGAGTGTAGGTCGGTTTCCTTTGTCTATCCATGTTCTGCTGGAGATGGTAGTGTTGGCGATGGACATAGTGCTTGACCCCAGCAGTAGCCTGCCTGGTAGGTTCCATGCTATGTGTGCTGGTAAAGAGCAGCAGATGTTGGTGGTATAGCATCTATTACACGGCCTTTCTGTGTGAATAGATCCTGACGGACATCATTGGTGTTTTCACATTGACTTGACCTGTCATACATTAACACAACAAACCTTTCAACAACAGGGATACAGTCATTGATCTGCTGTTCACCTGGTGTGTGCCCAATGTTGTAAATGCCTGATAGTTGTGACCATTGCTGTGTATGGGTATATATCTTAGAAGTTTTCCTGTGCTAAATTCAAACCATAACTCATCCAGGCCACACTTACTGAACATTCCTGCCGCTATCACAATAACGTCAGTATCAACTGTCTTAATCATAACACTCTTCATTTCAAATTTGTCGGCATGAGCTGTGTGAAGTAGAAGCCTGCTGTATGCTTCCTCGTGTGAACATGGTGCAATGGAATCTCTATTTTCGATTGCTGTGGTTCCAATAACCGATCCCTTTTGTGGAAATGATATATTTTCCATATGGAACTGTCATATTGCTACATTCAGTTGCCAAGAAGTCAAATAATGCATTCTTGTTCTTATCATATCGTAGGAAGGTGTCACAATTAGATGAAATTGTCGTATTTCCCGTGCCCCAGTTTCCAAGCTATTGCCAATGTATCTATCCCAAACTAAATCAACTCTATGGACATTAGTCAAATGCCCTTGTACATATGGCAGAAACACGTCTACAGCATAATCCTGAAATGTCCTGCATTTTTTCCGTGGCTTCAGCATGTTAATAATCTCAGCACCATCAAACAACAGCGCGTCTACCACTGGCTTTACATATGTTGGTTCACATGACTGGCAGAGCTGTTCCAGACAGGGCGTCAGTTCAGACTTTTTCCAGTGCGCAATTTAAGTGTGAGAGTGATGGGGGATATTTAGTGTTTTCATGTGAGAAGAACTCACTATATAAGGTCTCCTTTTCGAACCTGACACGACACATAGAGCCTCGATAATAAAGCGCAAGTCTCTTTAAGGGACACAAGTTCAAGTTTTTGTTTTGATTGGTAATTTGGTTTGTTTAATTGTGCCTGTCACTGATTTTTCACATGTTACAAGCCTCTCCTGTGCATATGTCTCATAGTGCTGCTTCCCTAAGTCTGTTAAGTGTGTTATGCTCTCTGCTACACTTGGGTCAACACTATATCTTGTGTGTCAAGAACTAGTAGATCATCCAATATATCAGCAAACGGGTTTCCTAGGTTTTGTATCACAGATCATTTACTTGCTGCTGAAATGTATGTTGGATACTCTTGGTTTGTTCGTGATGTTTGTAATTGGATTCAGCTGTAGAGACAATATTTGAATCTTCAAATTCATTAACCAGCCTGGCTATTTCAGGGCCACATAGCATCCAACGTAAACGTTGTGTAGTTGTGTCAAGCATTTAGTATCCACTTGAGCCGCGGCATCAACACTACTAAGACGTGTTACCTTTCTTGGAGTTGCTGTTGGGTCATTCCTGCTTGAAGTTCCATGACGTTATTGTCGTTCATATTACATAACCCAACATTATTTCTACATGTTGTATGCCATTTTTGCACCATATACTTTAGCAGTATCACCAACTAAGCAGCAATGGAGTTGATATGGACAAAGACCAGACCTATAATAGTGGTTGATGTCCTGTAGGAATGTTTCATATTTAACTGGACACACAAGATGAGCATTGTTTTTTCCCCTGGCACAATACACATTTTGCCCAATCAATTTCATATTCCTCTATACTATTTGTCGACTGTGTTTCTAAATCTATGTTTTCAGTTTTAGCTATGATAACTTTTTTGACATTGTTGCTACGTTGGGTATATGTACGTTAGTATATCTCATGCTAGTAAAGTTAGTAATGCATTCTTGTGATGAATCTTGTGTTATTTTCTGGAATCTGCTGCAATCAACCATTACATCCACCTGACATACAAATTTCATATATTATCAAATATACTAGTAACAAGAGCTATGCATTATCAAAACAAATGCTCCGGGAATTTGAATTTTTATGACAGTACATACACTATAATAATTAGTGTGTGTGCATTTAACTAAATTATAAAAATGTAATCCATTTAGTACTGCAACAATTTTAATATCCGAATCAATACCATATCCGGATATACGGCTACTACTATATATATATATATACATATTTCATAGCAGTTATAAAATATTAACATTGTTTTAGAGTTCATGTATGTTGATTATATGTGTATCAAACATTTAAACGTTTATTTTAATCTAAAAAGAAAAAATATATAACCATTCTATTGCACAATACATATTTGGATTCCACTGGGAAAATGGCGGCCAACTTGGAAATCATCTTGTATATCTATGGATACAAAACAGAAGTCAGTAATCAACATATCAAATTAAAGAGCATACATCATGCATTGCATTAATGTAAATAACATACTATTTAAACCTATAGTTTTCAAAATAAAGGTACTTATGCATGGTAAAAATGTGTTTTTTATGTAAATTTCACATTTGACCTTGACTATGACCTTGGCTCTGACCAATGAGCACACATAATGTATTTCATTTTAAGCATACCTTTAATATCTATGATTTCCAGTTTATTTGATTTAAATCTGTCAAGTAATAAAAGTATAATACAATTATATGTCCAACTCACTGACACGGCAAAAACGGCAGCCATCTTGGCGGCCATCTTGGATTGTGGGGGACCCATTGACCCAGAACCTAGGGTCTCGTTAGGAAAAGGTCCACACATTATCATTCTATCAGTACACCAAGTGGCTAAATTCTAGAATTAAGCGAGCAATTAATGCAAAACACCCTTGTAGTGACTCTCACTATACTGTACCAAATATATACGTATGACTAGTATACCTGTATAGTGCCCTACTGTACGATATATATATACGTATGACTAGTATACCTGTATAGTGCCCTACTGTACGATATGTATACGTATGACTAGTATACCTGTATAGTGCCCTACTGTACGATATGTATACGTAAGACTAGTATACCTGTATAGTGCCCTACTGTACGATATGTATACGTATGACTAGTATACCTGTATAGTGCCCTACTGTACGATATGCATACGTATGACTAGTATACCTGTATAGTGCCCTACTCTACGATATGCATACGTATGACTAGTATACCTGTATAGTGCCCTACTGTACGATATGTATACGTATGACTAGTATACCTGTATAGTGCCCTACTGTACGATATGTATACGTATGACTAGTATACCTGTATAGTGCCCTACTGTACGATATGTATACGTATGACTAGTATACCTGTATAGTGCCCTACTGTACGATATGTATACGTATAGCTCAGTGGATGCGCGTTCGCTTCAGGTGCGAAATGTCCGGAGCTCGAGCCCTGCTGGAGCCGTTACGATTGTGCCCTTAGGCAAGGCATTTAAATTCCACGTTGGCTCTTCTCTCTCCCTCATGGCGATGGTTTCCATCAGGAATTAGGTCTCGAGAGTGATTAATATAAGTTGAAAGAACTAGTTTCGCAATCGAGCTCAAATAAATGTGTATAAAATATATGTATACGTATGACTAGTATACCTGTATAGTGCCCTACTGTACAATATGTATACGTATGACTAGTATACCTGTATAGTGCCCTACTGTACAATATGTATACGTATGACTAATATACCTGTATATTGCCGCTACTGTACCATAGTTATACGTATGACTAACATATATGTATAGTGCCCCTACTGTACGATATGTATACGTATGACTAGTATATATGTATATTGCCCCTACTGTACTATATTTATACGTATGACTAGCATATATGTATAGTGCCCCTACTGTACGATATGTATACGTATGACCAGCATATATATATAGTGCCCCTACTGTACGATATGTATACGTATGACTAGCATATATTTATTGTGCCCCCACTGTACGATATGAATGCGTATGACCAGCATATATGAATAGTGCCCCCACAGTACGATATGAATGCGTATGACCAGCATATATGCATACTGCCCCTACTGTACCATATGTATACGTATGACCAACATATATGTATAGTGCCCCCACTCTACGATATGAATGCGTATGACCAGTATATATGTATAGTGCTCCCACTGTACGATATGAATGCGTATGATCAGCATATATGTATAGTGCCCCTACTGTACGATATGTCTATGTATGACTAGCATATATGTATAGTGCCCCTACTGTACGATATGAATACGTATGACCAGCATATATGTATAGTGCCCCCACTGTAGGATATGAATGCGTATGACCAGCATATATGTATAGTGGCCCCACTGTATGATATGTCTACATATGACCAGCATATATGTATAGTTGCCCCACTGTATCTGTAATCTACTAGTTAAACTAGATTAATATACTTCGTCTTAACTGAAGTGCGCGGCGCGGCCGCTGTTATGTTTGTAGGTTAAATATTTAACAGAAATTATAGGCAATAGATACTCATGGGCGTTTTTCTGTACAATTGTTTAATGTACTCGGAAAATCCAGTGAAGGTAGAGTTTCTATATCATCACGTGTTTCAGTCGCGTCACGTGCATCAGACACGTCTGGAGTATCATCCGCATTCTCTCTCCCAAACCAACTGTTAATTAAAAGTAATGTTGTTAAATTATGTTGTGGTCTAATGTCTAACATTCAATGGCTGTATGGCTAGCACTGCATAGGTGTGCCACAACGTGGCTACGTCGATGGCTAGCACTGCCTCGGTGTGCCACAACGTTGCTACGTCCATGGCTAGTATTGGCTGAGATATGGCTAAACGTGGCTACGTCGATTGCTAGTATTGGTATAGCTATGGCAAACGTGGCTGTGTCGATGGCTAGTATTGGTAGAGATAGGGCTAAACATGGCTACGTCGATTGCTAGTATTGGTATAGCTATGGCAAACGTGGCTGTGTCGATGGCTAGTATTGGTAGAGATAGGGCTAAACATGGCTACGTCGATTGCTAGTATTGGTATAGTTATGGCAAACGTGGCTGCGTCGATGGCTAGTATTAGTAGAGATAGGGCAAACGTGGCTACGTCGATGGCTAGTATTGGTGGAGTTAGGACAACCGTGGCTACGTCGATGGCTAGTATCGATATATATAGGGCAAACGTGGCTACGTCGATGGCTAGTATTGGTAGAGTTAGGGCAGAGGTTGCTACCTCGATGGCTAGTATTGGTAGATATAGGGCAAAGGTGGCTAAGTCGATGGTTAGTATTAGTAGAGATAGGGCAAACGTGGCTACGTCGATTGCTATTGTTGGTAGAATTAAGGCACTCATGGCTACGTCGATGGCTAGTATTGGTAGAGTTAGGGCAAACGTGGCTACGTCGATGGTTAGTATTCGTAGAGATAGGGCAAACGTGGCTATGTCGAATGCTAGTATTGGTATAGCTATGGCAAACGTGGCTGCGTCGATGTCTAGTATTGGTAGAGAAAGGGCAAACGTGGATATATCTAATGCTAGTATTGGTATAGCTATGGCAAACGTGGCTGCGTCGATGGCTAGTATTAGTAGAGATAGGGCAAACGTGGCTATGTCTAATGCTAGTATTGGTATAGCTATGGCAAACGTGGCTGCGTCGATGGCTAGTATTGGTAGATAGGGCAAACATGGCTACGTCGATGGTTAGTATTAGTAGAGATAGGGCAAACATGGCTTCATCGATGGTTAGTATTGGTAGAGTTAGGGCAAACATGGCTACGTCGATGGCTAGTATTGGTAGAGTTAGGGCAAACGTTGCTACGTCGATGACTAGTATTGGTAGAGTTAGGGCAAACGTGGCTACGTCGATGGCTAGTATTGGTCGAGTTAGGGCACGCGTGGCTACGTCGATTGCTAGTATTAGTAGAGATAGGGCAAACGTGGCTACGTCGATGGTTAGTATTGGTAAAGTTAGGGCACGCGTAGCTACGTCGATGGTTAGTATTGTTAGAATTAGGCAAACGTGGCTACGTCGATGGTTAGTATTGGTAGAGTTAGGGCACGCGTGGCTACGTCGATGGCTAGTATTGGTAGAGTTAGGACAAACGTGCTACGTCGATGGTTAGTATTGGTAGAGTTAGGCAAACGTGGCTACGTCGATGGTTAGTATTGGTATAGTTAGGACAAACGTGGCTACGTCGATGGCTAGAATTGGTAGAGTTAGGGCACGCGTGGCTACGTCGATGGTTAGTATTGGTAGAGTTAGGGCAAACGAGGCTACCTCGATGGTTAGTATTGGTAGATATAGGGCAAACGTGGCTACGTCGATGGTTAGTATTGGTAGATATAGGGCAAACGTGGCTACGTCGATGGTTAGTATTGGTAGATATAGGGCAAACGTGGCTACGTCGATGGTTAGTATTGGTAGATATAGGGCAAACGTGGCTACGTCGATGGTTAGTATTGGTAGATATAGGGCAAGGATCCGAGCAGTAATTCAGCCGTGGACGGACACCCGGGTAGAACCACCTGGATAGCTTCCTCACACGAAATAAGGCAACACAATATAACGCAATAACATGGTACACACATGTTCAATATACACGCCATACGTGTTCATTGTGCAGAACACTAGTATCCACATGGTACATACATGTTCAATATACACGCCATACTTGTTCATTGTGCAGAACACTAGTATCCACATGGTACATACATGTTCAATATACACGCCATACTTGTTCATTGTGCAGAACACTAGTATCCACATGGTACATACATGTTCAATATACACGCCATACTTGTTCATTGTGCAGAACACGTTAGTATCCAAATGGTACATACATGTTCACTATACACGCCATACGTGTTCATTGTGCAGAACACTGGCATCAACATTGTACATACATGTTCACTATGCACTCCATACGTGTTCATTGTGCAGAACACTAGCATCCACATTGTACATACATGTTCACTATGCACGCCATACGTATTCATTGTGCAGAACACTAACATCCACATTGTACATACATGTTCAATATACACGCGATACTTGCTCATTGTGCAGAACACGTTAGTATCCAAATGGTACATACATGTTCACTATACACGCCATACGTATTCATTGTGCAGAACACGTTAGTATCCACATTGTACATACATGTTCAATATACACGCCATACTTGTTCATTGTGCAGAACACGTTAGTATCCAAATGGTACGTACATGTTCAATATACACGCAATACTTGTTCATTGTGCAGAACACTTCAGTATCCACATTGTATATACATGTTCAATATACACGCCATACGTGTTCATTGTGCAGAACACTTCAGTATCCACATTGTACATACATGTTCAAAATACATGCTATACTTGTTCATTGTGCAGAACACTAGTATCCACATTGTACATACATGTTCAAAATACATGCTATACTTGTTCATTGTGCAGAACACTAGCATCCACAATGTACATACATGTCCAATATACACGCCATACTTGTTCATTGTGCAAAACATTTTAACATTCACACACACATTTTTATTCAGTACGGTGCAATTTCATATTTCAATATTTCAATTGATACTGTTTTCCTAAACAAGTTCGTTAAAGCGACATTACATCGCAAAAAGCAAATACAATGCATTGTTCCATGTATAAATGGATTGCTACTACATATTCTTCAGAAGACATTCGAACACTAACATTGAATCAATAAACAGTGTTTTTGTGATCTACAAAGCTTCAAAATTGAAAGTAGGATTTCACATAACGATAAGCCACGCTCCTCAATTGACGTTTGTTTGTCATCGGAGTCAATACTAAACGCGAGATAATATCGTTTATAGGTAATTTAACTAAGACTAGTCTACAAATAAATATGCATAGGCACACATGTGAGATATAACGGTACATATGTTGCATATATCGTGTTATACAGGATTGTAATACATTCTGTATAGAAATATGCGTTTTCACTAAGTGTCGCTTTAAGCATCAGGCCCTGATGTTATAGAACTGTTTTCCAATTTCAAACAATATTTCTAGCTTTCTGATTAGCAGAGCCAGGAGCCATATCGCTGAGCCAGGAGCCAATCTCAAACTCGACAAATCATTCAGTCAAGTGAGCGTAATTGAAACTGTACTTATAATAGATAACACTTACCATTCGACGTATTCATAGTCTTCTATTCCGCGAGTGACAGGTATACCTTCCTCTCTGTGTTTCCATTCGTCAGGCCTAAGTAAACATGTGTGTGTTAAGCTAAGTATTCTGAGAAATGTTCATAATTATACAAGTACAGCATTGTCAATACGCTGGTGTCCCATTCTTATAATAGGTATGCTCTGCTGTATATTTATATGGTGCATTATTAATTGGTTATAGAATATTGTATACATTTGCTAGTCCAATACGAGCGTAAACTCTTCAGTATCGATGCTTAACTCGGCAAGTATTGAGCTAGCACGGCCAATATGGCTATTTAGAATTGATTACACTTTAGCTATGATAAGCCTAGCGTTCTCACAGTTCAGAACTTCTCATGCCAAACTCGCCTGGCTGGGTAAACACTAAACAGAAAGTAGGTTTACATTTAATTACATTTTACAACTCCCAGGAAGTGATGAGTGGCGATGGAGGTAAGCTGATGCTCAAGCTGTTAGCATGATATATTTCATCATGAGCTATTAACATTTCAGAAAATGTCAGTTCGCAGGAACAATATAAAAAATGGAATAAAAATAAGAATATTGTACCATTATCTCAAGCTAGTGATTTCATATTGGCATACTCACAATAACACAATACATGACTGTGAATCCAGGGATCGCAGGTTCGATCCCCCATCTAACCCTAACAATATTGTCTTTCAGATGGGAATTTAAACCTAGGTCGGTGCTTTACATCGTGCACGTAAAGAACCAACGGAGATTCTGGAATAAGTATATGTCTGTATTATTACTATAATCCAACAATCGAAAATGACTAATCTCTTCAGGAGGCGTCACTGATATTGGCTACCGGTAGCGACGAACACTACAAACTAATCACACATTTCTACTATTATTACTGTCGAACATGATTAAATTGGCAGTGTTATTGGTTTTAAAAATAGATCACACATGTAAACACATCAATATTGGATATGTAGGGGTATAAAATACAGATAAACCGACTAAGCAGTGTATATGTGTCTGATTAGCGCAGTGGATAGGATATCCGCGCTTGAATGATTTGTTTTCAGATTGTTTTCAGATGGACAATGGTTCGAACTCCACTAGCACTTACACAATTTACATTTGTTGTTTTTATTTTCACATTCTTTTATATGCGGTTGTAATGTTTGTATATGTATGAAATGTGGAACAAATAAAACAAAATGTTAAAAAAGAATGTGAAAATAAAAACAACAAATGTAAACATTTTAAGTACTCATGTTAGTGTGAACATCCCTTGTAAGAAATAGTTCCAGTATAAAAACATAACAAATTCATTAGAACATATTACAGACGGATCTGTAGTCCATTGGTAACACGCTGGACTGGTAATCCAGGGATCACAGGTTCGATCACCCGTCTGACCCTAATACAATTAACAGTCTTTCAGATGGGACGTTAAACCGAGGTCTCGTGTCTGTGCTTTACATCGTGCACGTAAAATAACCAGAGGAGACTCTGGAATGGGTCTCTGTCTGTATTATTGCACTATCCTCCAAAATATAAAATTACTAATCTCTTCAGGAGGCGTCGCTCATATGGGCAATCGGTAGCGACGATAAATAAACGTTTAAAATAACAACAGAACATATTACATGATAATTAACTGTTCATGATTATCAGAAAATAGCTTAAATACAAGTGTACATCCAACAGCGGAGGAATAGAGAACTCCGCAGTGACAGAGAACATGCCATAGTTCACTGTTTCAAAACAGTGGAAGATGGAGTTTTCATTCACTGAGAAATCTCTATTATTCCTTGGACAACATAACAGAAATGTATCTATCATACAGAACTATACCAGCGTAACAGAAATGTGTATATCATACAGAACTATGCCAGCGTAACAGAATTGTGTCTATCATACAGAACTATGCCAGCGTAACAGAATTGTGTCTATCATACATAACTATGCCAGCGTAACAGAAATGTGTCTAGCATACAGAACTATGCCAGCGTATCCGAAATGTGTATATCATACAGAACTATGCCAGCGTAACAGAAATGTGTCTATCATACAGAACTATGCCAGCGTAACAGAAATGTGTCTATCATACAGAACTATGCCAGCGTAACAGTATTAATTATTACCTTATGTATCCATTGTTTGGTATATCTTCTTTATTGTTGCTTTGTTCGCTATAACAGAAGAAACCCCACATTTGTAATGTAATTATGCAATATCGAAGTTTAGTTTATACAAAGTTATTTGAGCTCGATTGCGAAACAAGTTCTTACAACTTATAGTAATCACTCTCGAGACCTCATTCCTGATGGGTCCATCGCCACGAGGGAGAGATAATACGTAACGTGGAATTTAAATGCCCTGCCTAAGGGCACAATCGTAACAGTTCCAGTGGATCTATAAGTCACCTACATATTAAATTGTTATACATATAGAAGTCACAATGATTACATCAACAATATGACATTCAGTCATTTTAAGCATGGCATGGTATTTATGACTGTAATGTTAGCAATGGTAATGGTTACAACAATGATTATTATAAATTCACACCTTTATAATAAAGTTCGACTACTCGAGAGTAACTGTAAATGGACAGGTAATCATTGTTAATATATAACTGTACACACTGAAAATAAAATCCATGTGAGATTTGTAACAAATAATTAAATTCAAGTCATCATCATCATCATCATCATCATCACCCTCATCATCATCAATATCATCATCAGCAGCATCATCATCATCATCACCACCCTCATCATCTTCATCGTCACGATCATGACCACCATCATCATCACCCTCATCATCACCACCATTGTACCATCTCACATACTTTCCGGTCCGAGGATCGAACCCGGGTTACATTGGTGGGAAGCGAGCGTGTTAATCACTGCGCTAATCGGACATCCCTTAGTGTGGTTATTCGTGTGGGAGGAAACCATCTGTCCGATCATGTTTTACTATTATAAATCGAGCAGGCTGAGGAGGTTTGATGGAAATGCTGAATGTGATCGTGTTCATATCAACTCAACTTACTCCACAATCTCAGTTGTATGCGATCCGTCGGTTGTTGATTCTATATCCACTTCAGGTGTCGGTGGTAATATTGGCTGACGATATCTGAAGGGCTGTAGAGGTGATGGTTTGATTCTGAGAAAGTCAAAGGGAAACAAGAAAGCATTATAATTACGGTTGTATATACGTAAATAGGCAGAAGTGCATCCGCGGTCGAATGTAGTCCCACTAACTAATATAATTAATTTTTCTTTTTGGTAAAAATGCATTTTCATGAAAGGCAGTGTATAGTTTCTGTGTATTTTGAGATTATATATTTACTTGAGAAGACTTCAGACTAGTTGATGTGTAAAACATATGTGGTATAAGGAATTCAGGCCATTGCAAACTGAAGGTTGGTATATTGTATTAGTTGGCAGTGTGTAAACACAGTGACGTTATTCACAGGTGAACACTGGGTATGGGAAACATTATAATTGAAAGATAGTTTTTACTTTTACAGTTTGATTTGAATACCTCTTTACAATGGATGTTGTATCAGAAGAAATGATAGCTTGGAAATATAAATGAAGAGACTGTCTGTTTTCACTTTTTACTAAGTATTTAATAGGCAATTTATTTGTTATTTTACAACCGTAACTGCTTATATTAATTCTTTTAAAAATATATATCTACTGAAGTTGGAAATGACCAATAGTCTAAGCAGTTTTCAATCGACTAAATAGTTAATGCATCTCGTCTTATGATTGTGTAAATCACTTGATCTAATTTCCTAATAATAATAATATAATAATAATATTAAAGACCTTATTATAACGAGAGCATTCATTTAACAACATTTAATCTACTCAACATATATACAAATAAAATGCAATCAAGAGATAAGACTATACGAGAAAACTGCACATGTGGAATTATATTGCAATATAAAATCTGAAAAGTAGATAAACTATATAATTATATAACATTGCCCACAATGTAGGATATGCATACGTAAATTATAAAGCCCTAGTGTACGATATGTATACGTAGGACCAGCATATATGTATAGTGCCCCTACTGTACGATATGTATACGTAGGACCAGCATATATGTATAGTGCCCTACTGTAGGATATGCATACGTATGACCAGCATATATGTATAGTGCCCCTACTGTACGATATGTATACGTATGACTAGCATATATATATAGTGCCCCTACTGTACGATATGTATACGTAGGACTAGCATATATGTATAGTGCCCTTACTGTACGAAACGTCTACGTATGACTAACATAAATGTATAGTGCCCCTACTGTACGATATGCATACGTATGACTAGCATATATGTATAGTGCCCCTACTGTACGATATGTATACGTATGACTAGCATATATGTGTAGTGCCACTACTGTACGATATGTATACCTATGACCAGCATATATGTATAGTGCCCCTACTGTACGATATGCATACATATGACTAGCATATATGTGTAGTGCCCCTACTGTACGATATGCATACGTATGACTAGCATATATGTATAGTGCCCTACTGTACGAAAAGTCTACGTATGACTAGCATATATGTATAGTGCCCCTACTGTACGATATGCATACGTATGACCAGCATATATGTATATTGCCCCTACAACACCAAAAGTCTACGTATGACTAGTATATATGTATAGTGCCCTAATGTACGAAAAGTCTACGTATGACTAGCATATATGTATAGTGCCCTACTGTACGATATGCATACGTATGACTAGCATATATGTATAGTGCCCCTACTGTACGACAAGTCTACGTATGACTAGCATATATGTATAGTGTCCTACTGTACGATATGTATACGTATGACTAGCATATATGTATAGTGCCCTACTGTAAGATATGTATACGTATGACTAGCATATATATATAGTGCCCTACTGTACGATATGTATACGTATGACCAGCATATATGCATAGTGCCCCTACTGTACGATATGCATACGTATGACTAGCATATATGTATAGTACCCCTACTGTACGATATGTATACGCATGACTAGCATATATATATACAGTGCCCCTACTGTAACATATGTATACGTATGACTAGTATACCTGAATAGTGCCCCCAATGTATGATATGTATACGTATGGCTAGTATACCTGAATAGTGCCCTAGTGTACCATATGTATACGTATGACTGGTATACCTGTATAGTGCCCCCACCGTACGATATATATACGTATGACTAGCTTATATGTATAGTGCCCCCACTGTACGATATGCATACGTATGACTAGAATACCTGTATAGTGCCCTACTGTACGATATGTATGGGTATGACTAGCATATATGTATAGTGCCCTACTGTACGATATGTATACATATGACCAGCATATATGTATAGTGCCCTATTGTACGATATGTATACGTATGACTAGCATATATGTATAGTGCCCCCACTGTGCCATACGTATACGTATGACCAGCATATATGTATAGTGCCCCCACTGTACGATATGTTTTCGTATGACTAGCATATATGTATAGTGCCCCTACTGTACCATATTTATACGTATGACTAGCATATATATAGTGCCCCTCCTCTACCATATGTATACGTATGACCAGCATATATGTATAGTGCCCTACTGTACGATATGTATACGTATGACAAGTATACCTGTATAGTGCCGCCACTGTATGATATGTATACGTATGACTAGTATACCTGTATAGTGCCCCCACTGTATGATATGTATACGTATGGCTAGTATACCTGTATAGTGACCTAGTGTACCATATGTATACGTATGACTTGTATACCTGTATAGTGCCCCTACTGTACGATATGCATACGTATGACAAGTATACCTGTATAGTGCCGCCACTGTATGATATGTATACGTATGGCTAGTATACCTGTATAGTGACCTAGTGTACCATATGTATACGTATGACTAGTATACCTGTATAGTGCCCCCACCGTACGATATATATACGTATGACCAGCATATATGTATTGTGCCCTACTGTACGATATGTATACCTATGACTAGCATATATATATAATGCCCCTACTGTACCATATTTATACGTATGACCAGCATATATGTATAGTGCCCCTACTGTACGATATGTATACGTATGACTAGTATACCTGTATAGTGCCCCCACCGTACGATATATATACGTATGACTAGTTTATAAGTATAGTGCCCCCACTGTACCATATGCATACGTATGACTAGAATACCTGTATAGTGCCCTACTGTACGATATGCATACGTATGACTAGCATATATGTATAGTGCCCTACTGTACGATATGGATACATATGACCAGCATATATGTATAGTGCCCTATTGTACGATATGTATACGTATGACTAGCATATATGTATAGTGCCCCCACTGTGCCATATGTATACGTATGACCAGCATATATGTATAGTGCCCCTACTGTACGATATGTATACGTATGACAAGCATATATGTATAGTGCCCCTATTGTACCATATTCATAGGCATGACTAGTATATCTGTATAGTGCCCCTACTGTACGATATGTATACGTATGACTAGTATACCTGTATAGTGCCCCCACCGTACGATATATATACGTATGACTAGCATATATGTATAGTGCCCCTACTGTACGATATGCATACGTATGAACAGCATATATGTATATTGCCCCTACAACACCAAACGTCTACGTATGACTAGTATATATGTATAGTGCCCTAATGTACGAAAAGTCTACGTATGACTAGCATATATGTATAGTGCCCTACTGTACGATATGCATACGTATGACTAGCATATATGTATAGTGCCCCTACTGTACGATATGTATACGTATGACTAGCATATATGTATAGTGCCCTACTGTACGATATGTATACGTATGACTAGCATATGTATAGTGCCCTACTGTACGATATGTATACGTATGACTAGCATATATGTATAGTGCCCTACTACTGTACGATATGTATACGTATGACCAGCATATATTATAGTGCCCTACTGTACGATATGTATACGTATGACCAGCATATATGTATAGAGCCCATACTGTACGATATGTATACGTATGACTAGCATATATGTATAGTGCCCTACTGTACGATATGTATACGTATGACTAGTATACCTGTATAGTGCCCTAGTGTACCATATGAATACGTATGACTAGTATACATGTATAGTGCCCCACTGTAGGATATGTATACATATGACCAGCATATATGTATAGTGCCCTATTGTACGATATGTATACGTATGACTAGCATATATGAAGAGTGCCCCCACTGTACCATATGTATACGTATGACCAGCATATATGCATAGTGCCCTCACTGTACGATATGTATTCGTATGACTAGCATATATGTATAGTGCCCCTAGTGTACGACAAGTCTACGTATGACTAGCATATATGTATAGTGCCCTACTGTACGATATGTATACGTATGACTAGCATATATATATAAGGCCCATACTGTACCATATGTATACGTATGACCAGCATATATGTATAGTGCCCCCACTGTACGATATGCATTCGTATGACTAGCATATATGTATAGTGCCCCTACTGTACCACATTTATACGTATGACTAGTATACCTGTATAGTGCCCCCACTGTACGATATGTATACGTATGACCAGCATATATGTATAATGCCCCCACTCTACGATATGTATACGTATGACTAGCATATATGTATAGTGCCCCTACTGTACCATATTTATAGGCATGACTAGTATACCTGTATAGTGCCCCTACTGTACGATATGTTTGCGTATGACCAGCATATATGTACAGTGCCCCCACTGTACGATATGCATACGTATGACCAGCATATATACATAGTACCCCCACTGTACGATATGTATACGTATGACTAGCATATATGCATAGTGCCCCTACTGTACGATATGTATAGGTATGACCAGCATATATGTATAGTGCCCCCACTCTACGATATGTATACGTATGACTAGCATATATGTATAGTGCCCCTACTGTACCATATTTATACGTATGACCAACATATATATATAGTGCCCCTACTCTACCATATGTATACGTATGACCAGCATATATTTATAGTGCCCTACTGTACGATATGTATACGTATGACTAGCATATATATATAAGGCCCCTACTGTACCATATGTATACGTATGACCAGCATATATTTATAGTGCCCCCACTGTACGATATGCATTCGTATGACTAGCATATATGTATAGTGCCCCTACTGTACCACAAATATACGTATGACTAGTATACCTGTATAGTGCCCCCACTGTACGATATGTATACGTATGACCAGCATATATGAATAATGCCCCCACTCTACGATATGTATACGTATGACTAGCATATATGTATAGTGCCCCTACTGTACCATATTCATAGGCATGACTAGTATATCTGTATAGTGCCCCTACTGTACGATATGTTTGCGTATGACCAGCATATATGTATAGTGCCCCCACTGTACGATATGTATAAGTATGACCAGCATATATGTACAGTGCCCCCACTGTACGATATGTATACATATGACCAGCATATATGCATAGTACCCCCACTGTACGATATGTATACGTATGACTAGCATATATGCATAGTGCCCCTACTGTACGATATGTATAGGTATGACCAGCATATATGTATAGTGCCCCCACTCTACGATATGCATAGGTATGACTAGCATATATGTATAGTGCCCCTACTGTACCATATGTATAGGTATGACTAGTATACCTGTATAGTGCCCCTACTGTACGATATGTTTGCGTATGACCAGCATATATGTATAGTGCCCCCACTGTACGATATGTATTCGTATGACTAGCATATATGTATAGTGCCCCTACTGTACCATATTTATACGTATGACTAGTATACCTGTATAGTGGCCTAGTGTACCATATGTATACCTATGACTAGTATACCTGTATAGTGCTCCCACTGTACGATATGTATACGTATGACTAGCATATATATATAGTGCCCCACTGTACGATATGCATACGTATGACTAGCATATATGTATAGTGCCCCCACTGTACGATATGCATACGTATGACCAGCATATATATATAGTGCCCCACTGTACGATATGTATACCTAGGACCAGCATATATATATAATGACCTTCCACAACTCCGGACATTAACTGGGAGTGTTGGTGCACCCTGTGAGCTGTTTGATTGTTATCGAAAATGTGTTTCTGTCCAATGAGTGTCATCGGTGAGTTACTGCTCCTGAATACTCCTCTTAGTGGTTTCCTCTGTTTTTATCGTTGTTTCATTTGCACACCATGCTATCAGTTTTCATCCACTTACTAAAGTTGATACTTATCTGTAAATATTGTGATTCAATTAATTAAAATGATATTGATGATATCACATTTATTATAAGGAAAGACAAACAGGAAACACAAAGGATTCCAACTGACAGGACCGCTATTCATATCGGGATCAATCCGACTTTATTTGCCAATGGAGGTTATAGAAAAGCCTCATTTTGCCTGTAACTGCAATTCAAATTCTCCTAACGGTCAATATGAATAATCAAATAGCTCTTCAAACCGGTTTCTCCTGAAGAAAATGACGGCGATTCAGTGGGATGCCTTCCATTCAGTGTTGGACATGTGTATTACCCTAATAATAATGGATGCATACGGTTATGCTAATTATCTGTCTTCCTAACACTGCTATGCTAGGTATATGTCGTCCTAACATGGTTATGCTAATTATCTGTCGTCCTAACACTGCTATGCTAGGTATATGTCGTCCGAACATGGTTATGCTAATTATCTGTCGTCCTAACACTGCTATGCTAGGTATATGTCGTCCTAACATGGTTATGCTAATTATCTGTTGTCCGAACATGGCTATCCTAATTATATGTCGTCCGAACATGGTTATGCTAATTATATGTCGTCCTAACATGGTTATGCTAATTATATGTTGTCCGAACGTGGTTATCCTAATTATATGTCGTCCTAACATGGTTATGCTAATTATCTGTTGTCCGAACATGGTTATCCTAATTATATGTCGTCCTAACATGGTTATGCTAATTATCTGTTGTCCGAACATGGTTATCCTAATTATATGTCGTCCTAACATGGTTATGTTAATTATCTGTTGTCCGAACATGGTTATCCTAATTATATGTCGTCCTAACATGGTTATGCTAATTATCTGTTGTCCGAACATGGTTATCCTAATTATATGTCGTCCGAACATGGTTATGCTAATTATATGTCGTCCGAACATGGTTATGCTAATTATATGTCGTCCGAACATGGTTATGCTAATTATATGTCGTCCGAACATGGTTATGCTAATTATATGTCGTCCTAACATGGTTATGCTAATTATCTGTTGTCCGAACATGGTTATCCTAATTATATGTCGTCCTAACATGGTTATGCTAATTATCTGTTGTCCGAACATGGTTATCCTAATTATATGTCGTCCGAACATGGTTATGCTAATTATATGTCGTCCGAACATGGTTATGCTAATTATATGTCGTCCGAACATGGTTATGCTAATTATATGTTGTCCGAACATGGTTATGCTAATTATCTGTTGTCCGAACATGGTTATCCTAATTATATGTCGTCCGAACATGGTTATGCTAATTATATGTCGTCCGAACATGGTTATCCTAATTATATGTCGTCCGAACATGGTTATGCTAATTGTCTGTTGTCCGAACATGGTTATGCTAATTATCTGTCGTCCGAATATGAATATGTTAATTATCTGTCGTCCGAACATGGTTATGCTAATTATATGTCGTCCGAACATCATTATGCTAATTACTTGCCGTGAGATACATATTCGTTACACCAGACCAGATTTGAAACGTTGCCATTTTTACTTTTGAAGAGCTACTTCATAATAATAGTCCATCCATTGATCAGTCGGTGAAATGTGTTTCGATTATACAGGAAAACAAACGCATATTATCTATGTAATGAAGTGTTAGTGTTCGTTTGTGTTAAAATGTTTCCATATTGTCAAGATCGTCATATGTGCACATGCATTAAGAGCTTGAACATACTGTAAAAGTGCTGATGCGTAAATTAAATGCTAAGAATCATGTTATTATATTGAAACATTTATATGATGATGTTACAAATTATTTTGTCTCTATTTGTCTTATTTCACATTTTTAATTGTTATGTTTATTTAACATTCTAACGCGACCCAGCTAATAACATACATACTTATAAAACCTACCTCGGGTTATTCTGCGATATGCCTACCTTGAACTATGCTGCGCGCGCACCGTGTTTTGGCTATTCCATTTATACAATGCGTGTAAAGTTTTATGAATGAAAGTCACGTGATGTTTGTAATCAATACCGTGGGTGGAAGTCGTGATAGCGAAGGTCCGGAGTTCGAGCCCCGCTGGCGCCGTTACGATTGTGCCCTTAGGCAAGGCATTTAAATTCCACATTGCCTCTTCTCTCCTTCATGGCGATGGATTCCATCAGGAATGAGGTCTCGAGAGTGATTAATATAAGTTGAAAGAACTTGTTTCGCAATCGAGCTAAAATAAATTTGTATAAACTAATACCGTGGGAATTCGCGGAAGTGAGCTATTTTTAGAATCAGATAATCTCTTGTCCGTCTTGTTTGTCTGTTAATTAACGTTTCAGTTACTATTCTGTACAGTTTTATTTGACAAAATAAATAAAATTATTGATCAGTTACAACTTTTGTTCATTTATGCACTATATTGATATCTTCCATAAAAAATAACGTCATCACCCCTTACGCGAGAGGAAATTTCGAATGCCAAATGCAGCGGCGTTTGAAGAAAATACTCCTTTAAAATTATTAGAAGTAAGTCGTGCTAGAATCGAAATAATGAGTATCAACCGTGGTATATCGCAGAATAACCCGAGTTTGAAGTTCTTATGTGTAGAAATATATCACGAAGGCTTCGGCCGGCCTTCATGATATATTTCTACGCATACGAACTTCAATCTCGGGTTATTCTTCGTTATACCACGGTTGATACTTATTATTTCTTAATTATTTAACAGTATGTAAATAAATGGTGTCCTCCTTGGCACGATACAGGGCATGAATAAAAAGAATGTTTCCATACTCAGCTATTTGTTCTTGTTGTTGTCGTGGTTGCCATGGTGTTTGATTCAGCCTCCAATTAACACTAACGGCAGAAATTGTCCATACATGGTCGCCGATAGATTCGTAGCTGAAAAATAAATGTGTGCCGATAGAGTCGTAGCTGAAAAATAAATGTGTGCCGATAGAGTCGTAGCTGATAAATAAATGTGTGCCGATAGAGTCGTAGCTGAAAAATAAATGTGTGCCGATAGAGTCTTAGCTGAAAAATAAATGTGTGCTGATAGAGTCGTAGCTGAAAAATAAATGTGTGCCGATAGAGTCGTAGCTGAAAAATAAATGTGTGCCGATAGAGTCGTAGCTGAAAAATAAATGTGTGCCGATAGAGTCGTAGCTGAAAAATAAATGTGTGCTGATAGAGTCGTAGCTGAAAAATAAATGTGTGCCGATAGAGTCGTAGCTGAAAAATAAATGTGTGCCGATAGAGTCGTAGCTGAAAAATAAATGTGTGCCGATAGAGTCGTAGCTGAAAAATAAATGTGTGCCGATAGAGTCGTAGCTGAAAAATAAATGTGTGCCGATAGAGTCGTAGCTGAAAAATAAATGTGTGCCGATAGAGTCGTAGCTGAAAAATAAATGTGTGCCGATTGTGTCGTAGCTGAAAAATAAATGTGTGCCAATATGTCGTAGCTGAAAAATAAATGTGTGCCGATAGAGTCGTAGCTGAAAAATAAATCGAATGTGTCGTAGCTGAAAATAATAAATGTGTGCTAATATAGTCGTAGCTGAAAAATAAATGTGTGCCGCTATAGTCGTAGCTAAAAAATAAATATGTGCTGATAGAGTCGTAGCTGAAAAATAAATGTGTGAGGGTAATATTGACATATATCATGCGCATGCGTGAGAAGCAAGGTGGAAGTTTGAATTTTTAGCTCTCAGGAATTTTGAACATTTCCAGTGAAAACTAAATTGATATACACGATGTAATGTATTATTAATGAATTAAATTTGTATATATTTTGTTTATCATGCAATGTATAATAATATTTATGTATTTGCAATAAAACATGTTAATGTTCATTAACATCACGAAACATTTTATATAAGTATAACGATTGAACAAACATGGAAACAGTTTAAAATGTAATAAAATAGCACGAACATATATTTCACCGTATAAATAGCATTGATAATACACCGTGACATTCTTCTGAAATAATTTGAATATTTTGCAATATCAAGTTGTTTACCACATGATCACTGTCTAAGCGCCGGAAGTGACATTTGTTTATTATTTGATTTAATCTTTTGTTATTTTACAAGGATTGTGAAACAACATTTCACAACCTATATTAATCGCTCTTGTTGGCGCGGATGAAAGCGTATATGTGGTATGTCATTCGTGTGGGAGAAAACCAGAGTACCCGGAGGAAACCCACCTGTCCGATCTGGCGACCACTGTACCAGCTCACATACTTTCCGGTCCGAGGATCGAACCCGGGTTACATTGGTGGGAAGCGAGCTTGTTAATCACTGCGCTAATCGGACATCCCTTAGTGTGGTTATTCGTGTGGGAGGAAACCATCTGTCCGATCATGTTTTACTATTATAAATCGAGCAGGCAGAGGAGGTTTGATGGAAATGCTGAATGTGATCGTGTTCATATCAACTCAACTTACTCCACACACTCAGTTGTATGCGATCCGTCGGTTGTTGTTTCTATATTCACTTCATGTGGTAATATTGGCTGAAGAATTCTGAAGAGCAGTATAGATGGTGGTGTTTGCTGAACGAACTCGGATTCTGAAAAAGTCAAAGGGAAACCAGAAAGCATTATAATTACGGTTGTATATACGTAAATAGGCAGAAGTGCATCCGCGGTCGAATGTAGTCCCAATAACTAATATAGTTAATTTTTCTTTTTGGTAAAAATGCATTTTCATGACAGGCAGTGTATAGTTTCTGTGTATTTTGAGAAAATATGTTTACTTGAGAAGACTTCAGACTAGTTGATGTGTAGAACATATGTGGTATAATAATTCAGGCCATTGCAAACTGAATATTGGTATATTGTATTATTTGGCGGAGGAATACAGTGTGTAAATACAGTGACGTTATTCACAGGCGAGCACTGGCTATGAGAAACATTATAATTGGAAGATAGTTGCTCTTTTACAGTTCGATTTGAATACCTCTTTACAATGGATGTTGTATCAGAAGAAATAAAAGTTTGGAAATATAAATGAAGAGACTGTCTGTTTTCACTTTTTACTATGTATTTAATAGGCAATTATTTGTTGTTTTACAACCGTAACTGCTTATATTAATTCTTTTAAAAATATATATCTACTGAAGTTGGAAATGACCAATAGTCTAAGCAGTTTTCAATCGACAAAATAGTCAATACATCTCGTCTTATGATTGTGTAAATCACTTGATCTAATTTCCTAATAATAATAATATAATACTAATATTTTATTAAGACTTTATTTTACGAGTGAATTCATTTAACAACATTTAATCTACTCAACATATATACAAATAAAATACAAGCAAGAGATAAGACTATAAGTGAAAACTGCACATGTGGAATTATATAGTAATGTAAAAGCTGAAAAGTTTACAAACTATATATAACATTGCCCACATTGTAGGATATGTATACGTAGGACTAGTATACCTGTATAGTGCCCTCCTGTACCATATGTATACGTAGGACTAGTATACCTGTATAGTGCCCCTACTGTATGATATATATACGTAAGACTAGTATACATGTATAGTGCCCTACTGTACGATACGATATGTATATGTACGAATAGTATACCTGTATAGTGCCCTACTGTTCGATATATATATATAGGACTAGTATACCTGTATAGTGCCCTACTGTACGATATGTATATGTAGGACTAGTATACCTGTATAGTGCCCTACTGTACGATATGTATATGTAGGACTAGTATACCTGTATAGTGCCCTACTGTACGATATGTATATGTAGGACTAGTATACCTGTATAGTGCCCTACTGTACGATATTTATATGTAGGAATAGTATACCTGTATAGTGCCCTACTGTACGATATGTATATGTAGGACTAGTATACCTGTATAGTGCCCCTACTGTACGATATGTATACGGATGACTAGTATACCTGTATAGTACCCTACCGTACGATATGTATACGGATGACTAGTATACCTGTATAGTGCCCTACTGTACGATATGTATACGGATGACTAGTATATCTGTATAGTGCCCCTACCGTACGATATGTATACGGATAACTAGCATACCTGTATAGTGCCCCTATTGTACGATATGTATACGTAGGACTAGTATACCTTAATAGTGCCCTACTGTACAATATGTATACGTAGGACTTGTATACATGTATAGTGCCCTACTGTACAATATGTATACGTAGGACTAGTATACCTGTATAGTGGCCCTACTGTACGATATGTATACGTAGGACTAGTACACCTGTATAGTGCCCTACTGTACGATATGTATATGTATGACTAGTATACCTGTATAGTGCCCCTACTGTACGATATGCATACGGATGACTAGTATACCTGTATAGTGCCCTACTGTACAATATGTATAGGTAGGACTAGTATACCTGTATAGTGCCCTACTGTAAGATATGTATACGTAGGACTAGTATACCTGTATAGTGGCCTACTGTACGATAGGTATACGGATGACTAGTATACATGTATAGTGCCCTACTGTACGATATGTATACGTAGGACTAGTATACCTGTATAGTGGCCCTACTGTACCATATGTATACGTAGGACTAGTATACCTGTACAGTGCCCCTACTGTACGATATATATACGTAAGACTAGTATACCTGTATAGTGCCCTACTGTACGATACGTATATGTAGGACTAGTATACCTGTATAGTGCCGCTACTGTACGATATGCATACGGATGACGAGTATACCTGTATAGTGCCCTACCGTACGATATGTATACGTAGGACTAGTATACCTGTATAGTGCCCTATCGTACGATATGTATACGGATGACTAGTATACCTGTATAGTGCCCTACTGTACGATATGTATACGTAGGACTAGTATACCTGTATAGTGCCCTACTGTACGATATGTATACGTAGGACTAATATACCTGTATAGTGGCCCTAATGTACCATATGTATACGTAGGACTAGTATACCTGTATAGTGCCCTACTGTACGATATGTATACGTATGACTAGTATACCTGTATAGTGCCCTACTGTACGATATGTATATGTAGGACTAGTATACCTGTATAGTGCCCTACTGTACGATATGTATACGTAGGACTAGTATACCTGTATAGTGCCCTACTGTACGATATGTATACGTAGGACTAGTATACCTGTATAGTGCCCTACTGTACGATATGTATACGTAGGACTAGTATACCTGTATAGTGCCCTACTGTACGATATGTATATGTAGGACTAGTATACCTGTATAGTGCCCTACTGTACGATATGTATATGTAGGACTAGTATACCTGTATAGTGCCCTACTGTACGATATGTATATGTAGGACTAGTATACCTGTATAGTGCCCTACTGTACGATATGTATACGTAGGACTAGTATACCTGTATAGTGCCCTACTGTACGATATGTATACGGATGATAGTATACCTGTATAGTGCCCTACCGTACGATATGTATACGGATAACTAGCATACCTGTATAGTGCCCCTATTGTACGATATGTATACGTAGGACTAGTATACCTTAATAGTGCCCTACTGTACAATATGTATACGTAGGACTTGTATACATTTATAGTGCCCTACTGTACAATATGTATACGTAGGACTAGTATACCTGTATAGTGGCCCTACTGTACGATATGTATACGTAGGACTAGTATACCTGTATAGTGCCCTACTGTACGATAGGTATACGGATGACTAGTATACATGTATAGTGCCCTACTGTACGATATGTATACGTAGGACTAGTATACCTGTATAGTGGCCCTACTGTACCATATGTATACGTAGGACTAGTATACCTGTATAGTGCCCCTACTGTACGATATATATACGTAAGACTAGTATACCTGTATACTGCCCTACTGTACGATATGTATATGTAGGACTAGTATACCTGTATAGTGCCCTACTGTACGATATGCATACGGATGACGAGTATACCTGTATAGTGCCCTACCGTACGATATGTATACGTAGGACTAGTATACCTGTATAGTGCCCTATCGTACGATATGTATACGGATGACTAGTATACCTGTATAGTGCCCTACTGTACGATATGTATACGTAGGACTAGTATACCTGTATAGTGCCCTACTGTACGATATGTATACGTAGGACTAATATACCTGTATAGTGGCCCTACTGTACCATATGTATACGTAGGACTAGTATACCTGTATAGTGCCCTACTGTACGATATGTATATGTAGGAGTAGTATACCTGTATAGTGCCCCTACTGTATGATATGTATACGGATGACTAGTATACCTGTATAGTGCCCTACCGTACAATATGTATACGTAGGACTAGTATACCTGTATAGTGCCCTACCGTACGATATGTATACGGATGACTAGTATACCTCCTATAGTGCCCTACCGTACGATATGTATACGGATGACTAGCATACCTGTATAGTGCCCTACCGTACGATATGTATACGTATGACTAGTATACATGTATAGTGCCCCCACTGTACCATATTTATACGTATTACCAGCATATATCTATAGTGCCCCTGCTGTACAATATTTATACGTATGACCAGCATATACTTATAGTGCCCCCACTGTACCATATTTATACGTATGACCAGCATATATGTATAGTGTCCCACTGTACGATATGCATACGTATGACCAGCATATATGTATAGTGCCCCTACTGTACAATATGTATACCTATGACTAGCATATATGTATATTGCCCCTACTGTACGATATGTCTACGTATGACCAGCATATATGTATAATGCCCCCACTGTACGATATGTATACGTATGACTAGTATACCTGTATAGTGCCCTGCTGTACCATATATTTATACGTATGACCAGCATATATGTATAGTGCCCCCACTGTACGATATGTATACGTATGATTAGTATACATGTATAGTGCCCTACTGTACCATATGTATACGTATGACTAGTATACATGTATAGTGCCCTACTGTACCATATGTATACGTATGACCAGTATACCTGTATAGTGCCCCCACCGTACGATATGTATACGGATGACTAGTATACCTGTATAGTGCCCTACTGTACCATATGCATACGTATGACTAGTATACCTGTATAGTGCCCCACCGTACCATATATTTATACGTATGACCAGCATATATGTATAGTGCCCCCACTGTACGATATGTATACGTATGATTAGTATACATGTATAGTGCCCTGCTGTACCATATATTTATACGTATGACCAGCATATATGTATAGTGCCCCTACTGTACGATATGCATACGGATGACTAGTATACCTGTATAGTGCCCTACTGTACCATATGCATACGTATGACTAGTATACCTGTATAGTGCCCTACTCTACCATATGTATACGTATGACTAGTATACCTGTATATTCCCCTACTGTACGATATGTATACGTATGACTAGTATACCTGTATAGTGCCCTACAGTACCATATGTATACGTATGACTAGTATGCCTGTATAGTGCCCCTACTGTACGATATGTATACGTATGACTAGTATACCTGTATAGTGCCCCTACTGTACGATATGTATACGTATGACTAGTATACCTGTATAGTACCTACTGTACGATGTGTATACGGATGACTAGTATATATTTATAGTGCCCCCACTCTACGATATGCATACGTATGACTAGTATATATGTATAGTGCCCCCACTGTACGATATGTATACGTATGACTAATAGTTATGTATAGTGGCCCCACTGTACGATATGTATACGTATGACTAGTATATATGTATAGTGGCCCCACTGTACGATATGTATACGTATGACTAGTATATATGTATAGTGCCCCCACTGTACGATATGTATACGTATGACTAGTATATATGTATATTGCACCCACTGTACGATATGTATACGTATGACTAGTATATATTTATAGTGCCCCCACTGTACGATATGTATACGTATGACTAGTATATATTTATAGTGCCCCCACTGTACGATATGTATACGTATGACTAGTATATATGTATAGCGCCCCCACTGTACGATATGTATACGTATGACTAGTATATATTTATAGTGCCCCCACTGTACGATATGTATACGTATGACTAGTATATATGTATAGCGCCCCCACTGTACGATATGTATACGTATGACTAGTATATATTTATAGTGCCCCCACTGTACGATATGTATACGTATGACTAGTATATATGCATAGTGCCCCCACTGTACGATATGTATACGTATGACCAGCATATATGTATAGTGGCCCCACTGTAACTGTAATCTACTAGTTAAACTAGATTAATATACTTCGTCTTAACTGAAGTGCTCTGCTGGGCCGCTGTTAAGTTTGTAGGTTAAATATTTAACAGAAATTATCGGCAATAGATACTCACGGGCGTTGATCTGTAAAATTGTTTAATGTACTCGGAAAATCAAGTGAAGTTAGAGTTTCCATATCAGCACGTGCTTCAGTCACGTCACGTGCTTCAGACATGTCTGGATTACCATCCACATTCTTTCTCTCAAGCCAACTGTTAATTAGAGTAATGTTGTTAAATTATGTTGTGGTCTAATGTCTCACATTCAACGGTTATATGCCTAGGTGTGCCACAACGTGGCTATGTCGATGGCTAGCACTACCTAGGTGTGCCATAACGTGGCTATGTCGATGGCTAGCACTACCTAGGTGTGCCATAACTTGGCTATGTCGATGGCTAGCACTGCCTCGGTGTGCCACAACGTGGCTATGTCGATGGCTAGCACTACCTCGGTGTGCCACAACGTGGCTATGTCGATGGTTAGCACTGCCTCGGTGTGCCATAACGTGGCTATGTCGATGGCTAGCACTACCTCGGTGTGGCACAACGTGGCTATGTCGATGGCTAGCACTGCCTCGGTGTGCCATAACGTGACTATGTCGATGGCTAGCACTACCTCGGTGTGCCATAACGTGGCTATGTCGATGGCTAGCACTACCTCGGTGTGCCATAACGTAGCTATGTCGATGGCTAGCACTACCTCGGTGTGCCATAACGTGGCTATGTCGATGGCTAACACTACCTCGGTGTGCCATAACGTGGCTATGTCGATGGCTAGTACTACCTCGGTGTGCCACAACGTGGCTATGTCGATGGCTAGCACTACCTCGGTGTGGCACAACGTGGCTATGTCGATGGCTAGCACTGCCTCGGTGTGCCATAACGTGACTATGTCGATGGCTAGCACTACCTCGGTGTGCCATAACGTGGCTATGTCGATGGCTAGCACTACCTCGGTGTGCCATAACGTAGCTATGTCGATGGCTAACACTACCTCGTTGTGCCATAACGTGGCTATGTCGATGGCTAGTACTACCTCGGTGTGCCACAACGTGGCTATGTCGATGGCTAGCACTACCTCGGTGTGCCATAACCTGGGTACGTCCATGGCTAGTATTGGTAGTGATAGGGCTAAGCGTGGCTATGTCGAATGCTAGTAGTGGTAGAGATAGGGCAAACGTGGCTATGTCGAATGCTGGTATTGGTATAGCTATGGCAAACGTGGCTGCGTCGATGTCTAGTATTGGTAGAGAAAGGGCAAACGTGGATATATCTAATGCTAGTATTGGTATAGCTATGGCAAACGTGGCTGCGTCGATGGCTAGTATTGGTAGAGATAGGGCAAACGTGGCTATGTCTAATGCTAGTATTGGTATAGCTATGGCAAACGTGGCTGCGTCGATGGCTTGTATTGGTAGAGATAGGGCAAACATGGCTACGTCGATGGCTAGTATTGGTAGAGTTAGGGCAAACGTTGCTACGTCGATGGCTAGTATTGGTAGAGTTAGGGCAAACGTGGCTACGTCGATGGCTAGTATTGGTAGAGTTAGGGCACGCGTGGCTACGTCGATTGCTAGTATTAGTAGAGATAGGGCAAACGTGGCTACGTCGATGGTTAGTATTGGTAGAGTTAGGGCACGCGTGGCTACGTCGATGGTTAGTATTGGTAGAGTTAGGGCAAACGTGGCTACGTCGATGGCTAGTATTGGTAGAGTTAGGGCAGAAGTGGCTATCTCGATGGCTAGTATTGGTAGATATAGGGCAAAGGTGGCTACGTCGATGGTTAGTATTAGTAGAGATAGGGCAAACGTGGCTACGTCGATTGCTATTGTTGGTAGAATTAAGGCACGCATGGCTACGTCGATGGCTAGTATTGGTAGAGTTAGGGCAAACGTGGCTACGTCGATGGTTAGTATTGGTATAGTTAGGACAAACGTGGCTACGTCGATGGTTAGTATTGGTAGAGTTAGGGCACGCGTGGCTACGTCGATGGTTAGTATTGGTAGAGTTAGGGCAAACGAGGCTACGTCGATGGTTAGTATTGGTAGATCAGGTATGGGCAAGGACGCCGAGCAGTAATTCAGCCGTGGACGGACACCCGGGTAGAACCACCTGGATAGCTTCCTCACACGAAATACGCCGTACTTGTTCATTGTGCAGAACACTAGTATCCACATGGTACATACATGTTCAATATACACGCCATAGTTGTTCATTGTGCAGAACTCTTCAGCATCAACATAGTGTATACATGTTCAATATACACGCCATACTTGTTCATTGTGCAGAACTCTTCAGCATCCACATGGTGCATACATGTTCAATATACACGCCATACTTGTTCATTGTGCAGAACACGTTAGTATCCTAATGGTACATACATGTTCAATATACACGCCATACGTGTTCATTGTGCAGAACACTAGCATCCACATTGTACATACATGTTCACTATACACGCCATACGTGTTCATTGTGCAGAACACGTTAGTATCCAAATGGTACGTACATGTTCAATATACACGCCATACTTAGTCATTGTGCAGAACACTAGCATCCACATTGTACATGCATGTTCAATATACACGCCATACTTGTTCATTGTGCAGAACACTAGTATCCACAGTGTACCTACATGTTCAATATACACGCCATACTTGTTCATTGTGCAGAACACTAGTATCCACATTGTACCTACATGTTCAATATACACGCCATACTTGTTCATTGTGCAGAACTCTTCAGCATCCACATGGTGCATACATGTTCACTATACACTCCATACTTGTTCATTGTGCAGAACTCTTCAGCATCCACATGGTGCATACATGTTCACTATACACTCCATACGTGTTCATTGTGCAGAACTCTTCAGCATCCACATTGTACATACATGTTCAATATACGCGCCATACTTGTTCATTGTGCAGAACACTTCAGCATCCACATTGTACATACATATTCAATATACACGCCATGCGTGTTCATTGTGCAGAACACTAGCATCCACATTGTACATACATGTTCAATATACACGCCATACTTGTTCATTGTGCAAAACATTTTAACATTCACACAAACATTTTTATTCAGTACGGTGCAATTTCATATTTCAATTGATACTGCTTTCCCAAACAGGTTCGTTAAAGCGACATTACATCGTAAAAAAAGCAAATACAATGCATTGTTCCATGTATAAATGAATTGCTACTACAAATTCTTCAGAAGACATTCGAAAACTAACATTGAATCAATAAAAAGTGTTTTTGTGATCTACAAACTTTCAAAATTGAAAGTAGGATTTCATATAACGATAAGCCACGCTCCTCAATTGACGTGTGTTTGTTATCGGAGTCAATACTAACGCGAGATAATATCGTTTATAGGTAATTTAACTAAGACTAATCTACAAATAAATATGCATAGGCACACATGTGAGATATAACGGTAAATATGTTGCATAAATCGTGTTATACAGAATTGTAATACATTCTGTATAGAAATATGCGTTTTCACTAAGTGTCGCTTTAAACATCAGGCCCTGATGTTATAGAACTGTTTTCCAATTTCAAACTATATTTCTAGCTTTCTGATTAGCAGAGCCAGGACCATCTCGCTGAGCCAGGAGCCAATCTCAAACTCGACAAATCATTCAGTCAAGTGAGCGTTATTGAAACTGTACTTATAATAGATAACATCTTACCTTTCGATTGATCCATATTCTTCTATTCCGCGAGTGACAGGTATACATTCCTCTCTGTGTTTCCATTCGTCAGACCTAAGTAAACATGTGTGTGTTAAGCTAAGTAATCTGAGAAATGTTCATAATTATACAAGTATAGCATTGTCAATACGCCGGGGTCCCATTCGTATAATATGTATGCTGTGCTGTATATTTATATGGTGCATTATTAATTGGTTATAGAATATTGTATACATTTGCTTTGCTAGTCCAATACGAGCGTGAACTCGTCAGTATCGATGCTTAACTCGGCCAGTATTGAGCTAGCTGGTTGTTGTTTTTCGAGTTTATGAAGGTCTGCCCGCCCGGAGGCACTGTAAGTGAGCGAACAAGGTATGCTCACCTGTTGAGGCTTGACCCCGACGTGTATCCCTCACGTCTTAAAGATATATTTTGTAATACCAAAGGGATAAATTTTCATAAAAACAGCTGATTTTGGTGCTGTGTATTTAATGCCTAAAGTTTGTATAATTTAATCTCAAAGTATGACGGTTGCACTGAAGGTTAATGAAACCAGTGTAATGTGCTTCCGTTGGTCCTACTCTTGTTTCATTATGTTTATAGACGTGTATCCTGGGTTTCGACCGCATTATTGTTCTCTGTAGTCCGGGATCGATTCACTTGTGTTAATTTTCGAATTTCGAATCGTTGAAGTTCTAAAAATCTAAAAAATTTGTTGTTACATCTGAAAGTTTTATGTTCATTCATACTGCCTGTTTTACTAAGAAATGGATTTTAATGTATGAGCTAGATTATATGCCACAGAAAGAACTACAAGCATTGTAGTCGTGACTTGGGATTTATTAATGGCTACCGATTTGTTTTACGGTTATGTAATTTTCTCCGTACCCCTAGTCAGTTGCAAGAATCGGTCCATTTTTCTCCTGTGCGTTTGCCTTTGTTTTAACTATACCGCTCGCGGACTTTATAGCCTATTTAAAAGGACTTTCCTCGTTGATTTGATTGTACTGCCGCCTAAGTCGGTCAGGTATCCCAGCATAGTAACCAATACATTATTTAGATATACATATACGGGTGTATTGCCGTATACGCCAATGAATTAGAATTACATGTATGGTTCATATTGTATAAAGCCAGTGGTTATTGGACCTGCTGCCTAAGCCAGTCAGGTACATGGTATCCACGGTTTATCCTGTTTATGTGCGCTTGTACGCCTAAGACGCGTTCTCAGGGCGGATATACATACGACAAACCATACACATACGATTAACTGTTTTTTTTTAAATAAAAAAAAACACTTATGAGGTGGATTTCCAGATAGTTTTATGAGTTTTTATAAGTTGTTTACGAGTCCTGTTTCTTTGATGTAGGTAAATAGTGTGTTCCTTATCTTATCTTCGAAAGGTGAGGGCGGATTAAGCAGTGTTTCTTTGTTAATTACTATTTATACCTATGTTATACAACTCAGCTTCAAGTATTTGTCTTTGTGTCTTGTGCTTACTACAAGTAAAGAATACATGTTCAAATGTTTCTAACTCGTTGCAATATGTGCACTTTTTTTATCTATATATCTTTCAGCTTTTAATAGAGAATTGCCAAGTTTTAATCTCGTGTATATTTGGTCCAAATTCACATTTGTGCTATATACTTTTAAACTTGGAGGTAGTATAGGGTATATGTGTTTGTTGTGAAAATTTGAGCTGTTGTACTCGGTCCATTGTTTTTGAAATTTGTTTTTAATTTTTGTGGTAATGAGACTGTATGCTTCTGTTACACTAAGATTTAGTGGAATGTGATCTCCATTGATACTTGCTTCTCGTGCGCAGTAATCTGCATGCTCATTGCCACGGATGCCCACGTGACTGGGTATCCATACAAATGTTACTGTTCCGCCGTTGTTTAGTATAATATTTGTTAGTAACAGTGTTTGATTTAGTGTTTCGGGGCGATCTTTTGATGTGCCTGTGTCTATGGATTGAAGTGAGCTTAGGCTATCACTGAATATTGCTACTCTTTTGAAATTTTGTTTGAGTGCCTCCTCGAGTGCTATATTGATTGCAATTAATTCGCATGTGTAGATTGATATGTGGTCATTTTGCTTAACTTTTTTTGTAAAGTAATGTTTGTTGTTTTCGTCATACCCTACTACAGCCGCACCTGTAATTATTTGTTCTATATGATTGCTTCCGTCAGTATAGAATTTTGTGTACTTACTATAGTTATCTTCGATGTGTGTTTGTGCTTTAAATAATTTGTTGGGAATGGGATCTGATCTTGAGATGTATTCCGTCAATTCAGTGTCAGGTTTTGACAGTTGAATATTTATTAGTTGTTCATAGTTTGGTGGCTGTATGTTGATTTGGTTTAATTCATATTCTTCTAATAATTTAAGAATAGTTTGCGAATATGGTAATTTGTGCGTTTTTTCGAATGTTTTATTGTAACTACTTTGATATATTGGTTCTAATTCTAACTTTTCGTTAATTGGCAGTTCTTTGCCTAGTCTATTGCTTCGTGCCCAGTATTTAAGCATGTTCATTTCTCTACGTAAATCAATTGGTATTTCCACTGTTTCCACTAGCAATGGTATCGAGTTTGTGTAACTAAAACACCCAGTTATTAGTTTTAGGGCTTTGTTTTGAATAGTTTGTAGCCTTTTTAATGACGTATCATTTGATGATGCATATATTATGCTCCCATAATCTATTTTGCTATTAATAAGTGATTTGTAAATTGTGAGTAGGCATTTTTTGTTTGTGCCCCAACTTTTTCCTTTGATGGTCCTCATGACATTAAGATCTTTTTCACATCTTTTTACTAGATAATCTATGTGTGTTTTCCAGCTTAGATGCTTATCAAAGTACATTCCTAAGAATTTAGCTGTGGTATTGTAACTTAGTTTGTTGTCTCCTAATTTGAGTCTTGGGAAACCTGGATCAGCCTCGGGTGCTTTTATCCGTTTCCGGTGTACTATTAGTACTTGTGTTTTGGTAGGATTAATTATAAACCCAAATGTTTTGCTCCACTCCTCGATAATGTCTAATGCATTTTGTGCTCGTTGTAATGCCATTAGTGGTATTGGGGCTGACACCCATGTTGCAGAGTCATCGACAAATTGCGATAATTCTGCTTTTGCGTGCGGGTTTTTTAGTTTAGAGTTGTAATCGTCAATGGCATTTTGAAGTGTATTCATAAATAGACTGAACAGGATAGGTGATAATACGCTACCTTGGGGGCAGCCATTAATGGTTTCCACTATTTCTGATAGATGGCCATTTTGTTTGACCTTTATTTTTCTGTGTCTGAGAAAATCTGCTATCCATTTAAGTATTCGTCCTCTTATGCCTATATGCTTTAAGTAGTTTAATATCCCCCCTATCCATAATTTATCAAATGCATTGCTTAGGTCTAAGAAAATTGCTATTAGATAATTGCGACTGGCTTGGGCTTTTTTGCAGTCAGATTCCAATCTTGTTAGATTGTCCTCGCAAGAGTGGTTCGCTCGGCATCCGAATTGATACTTAGATATTAGATTGTTCGTTTCTAGGAAATTGCAAAGACGGGGTTTTATCATTTTTTGTATTAGTTTAGTGAATGTTGACGTTAATGAGATAGGTCTGTATGAGGCTGGGTCTGTTTTATCTTTGTTGGGTTTAAGTATAGGTATAATAATAGCTTCACTCCATGAGTCTGGTGATGAGTTTGTTTTCCATGATTGGTTAAATAATTGATGTAGTGTATTTTTACTTTCTAGTGGTAGTTTCTTTAAGATTGTATAGTGGATTGCGTCCTCGCCAGGTGCTCCATTTTTACATTTGTTTAATGCTGTTTCTAGTTCATACATTGTAAAATCTGAGTTGATTGGGAGATGTTGATGTTCGTCTTCTGATTCTAAGTCTTTATAAACTTGTGATTGTATGTCTGTTTTTCTAGTGATGAATTCTGGGCTATATCCCTCGTTGCTGCTGACTTTTTTGTAGTGTTTAGCTAACACATTTGCTTGTTCTAAATGATCGGTCACGCATATGTTATTTGCTTTGAAAATCGTTGCCGTTGTTGGTGCTCTCCCTTTTATTTTTTTTACAAAGTCCCATAACTCCTTAGAGTTTGTTTTGTGAGTTATGCTTGAACAACTGTCAATTTTAGCCTTTTGTATAATATTTTTTGCATCTTGTCTAGCCTGGTGCCATAATTCCTTTTTAATTGGGGTTTTGTCTTTTTTGAAAATCTTGCGTAATTTTTCTCTTTTCTTGATGATGTTTGTGCATGTTAGGGTCCACCAGTTGTGTATTTTTCGCCTTTTTACTGTTTTGGGTTTACTTTTTGGTATTGTTTTGCTTAGTATGTTATTTAATTTATTTAAGAACATGTCAAAATTATATGTTATAGTTTGTTCTGTTATATTGTAGTTTAATTCAGTTTTGCACACTTCTTTAAAGTGTGACCATTGTTCTAGTGTGACCTTGTTGATTTTCCATTTTTCTGGTATTTTTATACTTTGTTCTATATAGTTTGTTGCTATGGTCGTAATTATTGGTACATGATCACTGCCTAGTGTGTTGTCTATGACATTAAACTCTGCAAATAGGTGTAGGTGTGAAGAGATTATTGATAGGTCTAAGGTAGCATCGCTTTGTGATTGATGATCACTTAATCTTGTGACTTGACCATCATTTATGCAATTTAGGTTATTTTCGTGCATGAAATCTAGCAAGTCCCAGGCCTCGGTGTCACACCGTAGATCGCTTAGGGGGTTCCATAGAGTGTGTTTTAGGTTAAAGTCTCCTGTTATAATTGTGTTCTTTCCCAGGTTGTTAAATATTGTTTCGAACGTTTTTCTGGTGTTACCAGTATGTTTATTTACATAATAATTATATATTGTAATCGGGTCTTTTTGTCCGAAAAGTGTGATTGCTATGGCTTCTGCCTCTTTATATGGGTTTATTTGTTTTTCTGTGAATGGTAAATTATTCCTGACGTAAATACACAATCCTCCTGCCGCATTAGTTATCGTTTTCTTGTTTATTGGTTTTTGATAGCCCTTAAATCTAAATGGTTCTTTTTTGTCCGATAGCTTTGTTTCTTGGATGCAAATTACATCATATTTTGTAGGAGAGTTATCTATAAAGTTCTGGAGTTGATTGCATTTGATGGAATGGTTTGTTTTCATGCCTCTAATGTTCCACGATATGACACTGAGATGTTTCTGGTTTTTATTGTTCCCACTGATATCATGGTTATGCATTATTAATTATTGGTTTGTTTGTATGATTTAATTTCTTATTATATACTTAATGATGACGATATTTGCCTAGTATCTGTATCTATTACCATTGTATACCGGCATTCCCATGTGTGCCCTCTGATAATTAGTCATCGTATGCGGATGATAAAATCCGTAATTGAATCTGTGTGGGAAGTAGTGTGGTTCTCTCCATTGCTGTCTGTTTATATTGTTATACGGTCTGTTAGAGTTATTGATGTACCTGGGTGCCGTTTTGGGTATTTGAGTGGGTGGTTGTGTGGGTGTTGCATTGTTCTATGGCTCTGGTGCTACGTGGGTGGTTGTTGCTTTTTGGGAGGTCTGTTTATTTGAGATGTGAGTTTGTGTAGTAGTTCCTAATTTTACTACATCAGTAAGGATGGTTTTTATTTCCTCCTCAGTTTTATTTACCAGGAGTGGGGCTATTTTATTGATTAGGTCAGTTGTTATGTGTGCGGTGGTATTGGTCTGAACGGGCAGTGTGTCCTGTGTGTGGGGCATAACCTGCGGTGCTGGGTTTAGCCCAAGCTGATGGCATTTGTTGTTATACGTTTGTGTTAGGGTGTTGTTGGTAATATTTATGGATTGTTTATATCTCAAGTACACGGGACATCCCTTGAAAGCAGCACTGTGGGGACGTTCACAGTTTGCACACTTTTTCTTGTGTATATTTTTACATTGATTATGTTGGTGGGGTGCAGCGCAGTGTGGGCATTTTACTGTTTTTCTACATTTATTTGTTGTATGGCCATGCATTTGGCAGTTATTACATCTGAGTGGTTTTAGGAGTGCTGGAGAGACAAGTTCATTTAGGTCTACTAGTTTAATGGGGGCCTCCTCTGATTTCAAGGTGATTGTTGCTGTTGGGGCTGGTGTTTTTATGTTGTCTTTATAACTGTATCCCCTCTGTATGTCGATGATGTCCGGGTTATTTTGTTTTAGAGAATGCGTGAAATTATCGAAATTATCTATATTTGTTAATTTGATGATTCCCTTTGCCTGCTTATTTATTTGAGTTTTTACATTTTTTACTTTGAAGTTATATTTTCCATAAGAGAAGTGTTCTGTCTGTGTTATTTTTTGTTCCGCTATTTTGAAGGTTAGAGCATTCTTGTATTTTGCATGTATTGGTGTTGTCTGATGGCAGAAGGCGTGTCCAATAAATGAGGCAAAACTCCTGCCTACCTCATCCATTTTGTTTTCCGGGACTCTTTCCATTACATACATTAGAGTTATAAACACCCAACATATTGGGTGATGACTGGGTGCTCGGGTGGGTGTTTTGGGGGAGGTATTTGTCTTCCCACCCTTCCCAACTAGTGCCCATTCATCATCCTCGTGCTCTAGCTGTGCTCTTTTATGAGCGGGAGCCGATCCACTTATGTCGGGTGATGACAACCCGCTGCAATCTCTGACCCTTTTTTTATTATTTGAGGGAAGTGGGATCTTTGACCTAGCATTCACTGTTCTCCTGGGTGTTTCATATTTATCATGGTTGGGAGTATCTATTTGGACTAGGATTGGTGATTCATTTATCACCAGTTTGCTTGGTGGGGAAAGCGATTCAGACCCCGCCGAGGAGTCCATATATTTCCTCTTTACCCCCACTATTGGTGTGCTCATAGGGTTCAACTCCATTATAGATATATGTTTAAGCGGACACACTCTCTCTATTTATATATATAAAGATTGTATTGTTGTCTCTACACTGTTATTATTTGAAGATGGATTTACCAACTAGGACCAGTTCGGACAAATGTTTTAATGTGTTTATGGGGATTTATTTTATTATATTGCGTTTTTATAATATAATACGATTTCTAGTCTACTGGACGATGTATTAAGTATATTGTTAGATAACAAATAAAATTCTATAAAATACTTCTCCTTTGTCTGGAAGTTGTATAATCACAGCAGGACACTTGTATGGATGCTGGCCAGCATATGGTTCGGGTTCCACAGATGATAATTTGATAACCAGTGACTTCCTGGATTTGCTAACAAGTGTTTGTGAATGTCGATTTTATCACAGTATGGGGTGTAATCCAATATGCTGGATCTATGGTCTGTTCTAGCACAATGGAGATTATATAGCTTTATTTTGTTTTTTAATTAAAGTTTTTATACACTAAGTTAATTTTGTTGGTAACACTATTTATATATTCTTAATCCTGTGATCCAAAAATCTAAATATGAAATCCAAATTTGAATTGTTTGATATTTGTTTTGTTAGAGCTCAAAATTACACGACTTACACCAGCTGGTCTGGTATGTGTATGTTGAGCTAGCACGGCCAGTATGGGATTTATGGGGCCTGCATGAAAACGTCAAAATCTGATTGGTTGTTGGACCCGGCCTGTATGAGATTACCTGACGAAATTATTTTGCAGAACTTTACTAGTTAGAAGCTTTACAAAGCGTCACTGATATATTGGCTACCGGTAGCGATGAACAATACAAACTAATCACACATTTCTACTATTATTACTGTAGAACATGATTAAATTGGCAATGTTATGGGTTTTAAAAATAGAACACACATGTAAACACATCAATATTGGATATTTGGGGGTATAAAATACAGATAAACCGACTAAACAGTGTATAATTATGTGTATGATTAGCACAGTGGATAGGATATCCGCGCTTGAATTATTTGTTTTCAGACTACACTTACACAATTTACATGTGTTGTTTTTATTTTCACATTCTTTTATATGCAGTTGTAATGTTTGTACATGTATGAAATGTGGAACAAATAAAACAAAATGTTAAAAAAGAATGTGAAAATAAAAACAACAAATTAAACATTTTAAGTACTCATGTTAGTGTGAACATCCCTTGTAAGAAATAGTTCCAGTATAAAAACATAACAAATTCATTAGAACATATTACAGACGGATCTGTAGTCCAATGGTAACACGCTGGACTGGTAATCCAGGGATCGCAGGTTCGATCCCCCGTCTGACCCTAATACAATTAACAGTCTTTCAGATGGGACGTTAAACCGAGGTCTCGTGTCGGTGCTTTACACCGTGCACGTAAAAGAACCAGAGGAGACTCTGGAATGGGTCTCTGTCTGTATTATTGCACTATCCTCCAAAATATAAAATTACTAATCTCTTCAGGAGGCGTCGCTCATATGGGCAACCTGTATCGACGATAAATAAACGTAAAAAACAACAACAGAACATATTACATGATAATTAACTGTTCATGATTATCAGAAAATAGCTTAAATACAAGTGTACATCCAACCGCGGAGGAATAGGGAACTCCGCAGTGACAGAGAACATGCCATATTTCACTGTTTCAAAACAGTGGAAGATGGAGTTTTCTTTCACTGAGAAATCTCTATTATTCCTTGGACAGCATAACAGAAATGTGTCTATCATACAGAACTATGCCAGCGTAACAGAAATGTGTCTATCAATGTGTCTATCATACAGAACTATGCCAGCGTAACAGAAATGTGTCTATCATACAGAACTATGTCAGCGTAACAGAAATGTGTCTATCATACAGAACTATGCCAGCGTAACAGAAATGTGTCTATCATACAGAACTATGCCAGCGTAACAGAAATGTGTCTATCATACAGAACTATGCCAGCGTAACAGTATTAATTATTACCTTATGTATCCATTGTTTGGTATATCTACTTTATTGTTGCTTTGTCCGCTATAACAGAAGAAACCCCAAATTTGTAATGTAATTATGCAATATCGAAGCTTAGTTTATACAAAGTTATTTGAGCTCGATTGCGAAACAAGTTCTTACAACTTATAGTAATCACTCTCGAGACCTCATTCCTGATATCCATCGCCACGAGGGAGAGATAAGACGTAACGTGGAATTTAAATGCCTTGCATAAGAGCACAATCGTAACAGCTCCAGTGGAAGTCGAACTCCGGGCCTTTCGCACCTGAAGCGAACGTTCTGCCACCACGCTATCACTACTTCCTCCGAAGTTTCTAGGAACATACAATTGAAGTATAAAAGTATAATACATATCAGGTTACGGGTACATTCTTTCTATCCTAGTATCGAACATGTACACGTAGTACTCATCATTAATAAAGGTATTTATAGAATTATGAACTATTTAATGAAACCAGAACTCAATAGGCGGATGTGCATCCTAATAACTAGTATAGTTCCTTTTGCTAAAACATGCATTTTCATGACAGTGTATTGTTTTTGTGGGTTTTTTTTGAGAAATTATGTGACTAAAAACTTAAAATACTAGTTGATGTGTAGAAAAGATGTGATATAAGAAGTCGGGTCATTGCAAACTGTGGGTGATGCATACTGTAATATGTGGCGGAGTAATACAGTGTGTAAACACAATGACGTCATTTACAGGTGAGCGGTGTCAATGACAAACGGTGCATACTTACATCTGTCTTTTAACAGACAATGAGTCCGGGAGTGGTCTGGACACCACCTATTGTGCTGCTGTAAACACGCCTGGCATATGTATTTACCGCGTGGTTCACATAATTCGCAGAAGTGTGTTGCCGGTTTCAAACACATCATACACGGTGGTGCATGAGTCGCAGGATCATCGCTGGAATACTCAGTCATGTCACTAGCATTGGACATGGTTGTTTGTTTGCCTACCACGAGAGCAGAAGATAAAGATCCGCCCTTGTCGTTGTTGATATGTTCAATTAGCAACATTCTCTTCACCGTATACTTCCAAATAAGACGAACCGGATGCTGTACTGCCTTCGAATTGATTACTTCCTGCTTTAGAATTATTGGGATAGTTGCTATTGTTAACTTGTCCATTTTCACTTTTCTCCATAATTGTATCCAGTAATTCTTATTTTATCTAGTTTTCAACAATTTTTAATTACTTCAGTCTGAATCTGTCTTTCACTAAACTATCCAAGTGACACACTAGACACGATCTGTCTTTATCGTATATAGGCCTAAGTTTTGAATATTAATACCAAAGCTTTATAATATCGAATACTATGCTTAATGTTATAGTCCTGTTAAAAAACCAAACAACATTCTATGTGAGTCTCTGGTTTCTTTATACTAATAAATGTTGATATAACATACGCATCATACAGGTTTACTAGTAGTTCAATCTGTATTATACTCGATACTGCTACTAATTTGCATACAGTTTATATAAAGACCACGTGACTGCAATGCGAGTGTCTGCGGAAACAGCCGATCGACTCTCGGCCAAATTCGGGATACAATTTATCTAAAAATAACAGACTAGAATAGTATAAAAAGATCTGGTTTTTTATGAGTGCAGTTAATAAAATTTCGTTGATTGCATTTCTTTACGGGGAAAATTAGGTCATGATAGTTGCATACTGATTATTGTTACATGGTAACAATCGTTTTGTGAGAGTCATGTTGAACACATATGAACACATAAATGAGATGACTTTATTTAAATCAGATCAGGTAAGTGTGTGGTGAACCGTTGTAATGCACGTGTACTATTACATTAACTTCTATCGTATCTTGTTGAAAATCTTTGTAATATTGTATGTACATATTATGCAGCAGCTCAATAATACTTCTTCACCCTTATGATAAAGGTACTATAGTTGTATCCGGGTCAAAAAGCTAGAAACACAAATCCGATAAGGAAGTTACCCAAACTGATCGATTGTTAGCCCACGTCATTAGAACATGGATTATTTATTTTGACTGCATATTTGATAGCCATTAGTGATGTCGTGTTGCTAGGGTGGTCAGCGTAACTATGTAGGCATATTGACTTCACAAAACCACTTCAAACAGTTCCAATAACTTGCCCCTCGCCACTGAATGTTCAAATCCCACCACATCCTACTCAGTTTCCTCCGTACATGCACGAGCCGGTGGCATCTGAATCTGATTCGCTATCCTTCATTTTTGTTTTTGTTTTCTCTTTCTCCAATCCAATATTAGCATAGCTAATTGTGGCGGTGTAGTTGGATGATCATTTGGTCACCATGTTGCACAACCACAATCAAAATTATTCATATCTTATATCTATTTCAAATTTGTTATTATTTTCTCACATTCTAACATTAATGAGTTACTCAATATTTGACAGTAATTTTGTTGCCTAATATAAACGGTATATTTTGTAACTGATTCTTAGGAAAGAGGTAACCATACAAGCAAGTTGCTTTCTCCTCAATCCTACATGTATGTACATAGGAAAGGGGTAACCATACAAGTAAGTTGCTTTCTCCTCAATCCTACATGTATGTACATAGGAAAGGGGTAACCATACACGCAAGTTGCTTTCTCCTCAATCCTACATGTATGTACATAGGAAAGGGGAAACCATACAAGCAAGTTGCTTTCTCCTCAATCATACATGTATGTACATAGCAAAGAGGTAACCATACAAGCAGATTGCTTTCTCCTCAATCCTACATGTATGTACATAGGAAAGAGGTAACCATACAAGCAAGCATACTGCTTTCTCCTCAATCCTACATGTATGTACATAGGAAAGAGGTAACCATACAAGCATGTTGCTTTCTCCTCAATCCTACATGTATGTACATAGGAAAGAGGTAACCATACAAGCATGTTGCTTTCTCCTCAATCCTACATGTATGTACATAGGAAAGGGGTAATTATACAAGCAAGTTGCTTTCTCCTCAATCCTACATGTATGTACATATTATGTATTCTTGACTATGTATATTCAAAGAAATAAATATTGTTTATACCAAATCCCACCTTATAGCTCGAAACTAAGCAAAATGGACATATATGTGAATCAATGGTCATATATGTGAATCAATGGTCATATATGTGAATCAATGGACATATATGTGAATCAATGAACATATATGTGAATCAATGGACATAATTATATGTGAATCAATGGTCATATATGTGAATCAATGGTCATATATGTGAATCAATGGTCATATATGTGAATTAATGGTCATATATGTGAATCAATGGTCATATATGTGAATTAATGGACATATATGTGAATCAATGGACATATATATATGTGAATCAATGGTCATATATGTGAATCAATGGTCATATATGTGAATCAATGGTCATATATGTGAATTAATGGTCATATAAGACACCAGATATGACATTTCAAACAAAAAATACCCCGTGACCTTGACCTTTCAAGATCAAATCGATGACATGCGAATATATCTTTCTGTTGACTGGATAAATCAAAAAGTCGTGGATGGATTTTGATGAAACTTTGATGAAATTGACCTTTCAATGTTAAATCAAATTCAATCATTTGCTCTAGTGTCAAACACCAGCGCGACACACTTAATTCCACATTGCCCCTTCTCTCTCCTTCGTCGAGATGGATAACAGCTGGAGTCGCCATATGACAGTGTCGTAGCCAGAATCTGAAAATAACCGAGGCGACCCCCTCCCGAATTAGTTGTGTGTATGCTTGTCTGTGCATTAAGGCAGTTTTATCGGTTTTCCTATATACCTGTCGTTACTTGCCAAATTCTGACCGAGGCGGGTGCCTCATTTGCTTCAGTGTGGCTACGGGCCTGTTGGAGAGACATTACCCCCCCCAATGAAAGCAAAACAAACAAATCACCGCCCAAAGTATATTTTGTGTGTTTTACGTTTATTTATCGTCGCTACCGGTTGCCCATATGAGTGACGCCTCCTGAAGAGATTATGTTATTTTAGATTTTGGAGGATAGTGCATGATACAGACAGAGACCAATTCCAGAATCTCCTCTAGTTCTTTTACGTGCACGGTGTAAAGCACCGACACGAGACCTCGGTTTAACGTCCCATCTCAAAGACTGTTAATTGTATTAGGGTCAGACGGGGGATCGAACCTGCGATCCCTGGATTACCAGTCCATCGTGTTACCACTGGACTACAGATCCGTCTGTAAAAGTATGTTTGTTTATCTATTTCAAATTAATAACGCGTATTGCTCTTTCGCATGTGTAAATCGTGATCTAGTGCATCGTAGCACATGCGCTTCAGGTGTGAAAGGCCCGGAGTTCGCGCCCAGCTGTGGCCGTTACGATTGTTTTCTAAAGCAAGGTACTTAATTTCTGCATGACCTCTTCTCTGTCTCCCATCATGGCTATGGATTCCATCTGGAATTATGTTGTAAGAACTTGTTTCGCAATCGAGCTAACATAAGTTGTATACACGATATATCGCTGGTGGAAAGCGCGTGGGTAACAAAAACTGTATAGTATATACACACACAGCATACGTACACAATTTTCAAAGCGGAATAATAATTTATGATTGACTGAGTATGGAAAACCCCTCAGTATTTGACTATTCAATATGGAAAAACCCTCAGTATTTGACTAGTTAATATGGAAAACCCCTCAGTGTTTGACGAGTCATTGTTAGGGCTAATATTATGATTGTTTCTGGTGACTTTAACAGCCCAATTAATCTTTGGCACGACAATACTTCAGTTAAGGCTGCGTAAAGAAGTGACGCTATTTAATTTAATTCCAATATGTTTTCAATTTCGACATAACTATGTTTCCCTAGCAACATACATAATATAATACAAAAACGAAACATGCATTGACACAGAAATTGCAAAAACTAACATCAATTTGTTAACACTTAGCTTTTGACACTTATTTAGTATCATAATTAATGTGGTGTGTAGTTGGGAAACTCGAGAGCTTTCTTATTGGAATGAGAGTAAGGTAGACACGTGACGGAGACAGACGGACAGACAGACATACAGACATACATACAGACAGACAGACGGACATACAGACAGACAGACAGACAGACAGACAGACAGACAGACAGACAGACAGACAGACAGACAGACAGACAAACATACAGACAGACAGACAGACAGACAGACAGACAGACAGATGGACATACAGACATACATACAGACAGACATACAGACAGACAGACGGACAGACAGACAGACAGACAGATGGACATACATACAGACATACATACAGACAGACATACAGACAGACAGACGGACATACAGACAGACAGACGGACAGACAGACAGACAGACAGACAGACAGACAGACAGACAGACAGACAGACCGTCTATGTTATGTATGATTATAGCATTGAGAGGTACTATGCTATGTATGATAATAGCATGGAGAGGTACTATGTTATGTATGATTATAGCATTGAGAGGTACTATGTTATGTATGATTATAGCATGGAGAGGTATTATGTTAGGTATGCTTATAGCATGGAGAGGTACTATGTTATGTATGCTTATAGCATGGAGAGGACACACTAATAAGAAATGATTCTCTGATACAACTTGATGCATATTACATTTTGTACATAATCTTTGATTTCTCTCAATATTTCGAAATCGTTCTTCAATTGCTAATGTGTGTGTGTTGAACATCGACATCTTGAAAACATCCCAATTTGCATATAAGCTTGCAATTTGGTATACAATATATGCGCTAAATGGCATTACATAGTTGTGTTCTAAAATCGCATAGAGTAGCATTGGCCCTTGATTTCCGTCATGCATCGTTCTTCATCTATAATGTATAGCATTTAAATTATACAAATTTACTTTCCTTCGATTGCTGTACAACAAAGTATTACAACTTTAGATTCCTCATAATGGGGACCTCACCGTTGTATGTCCGAATCCCACTGGAGGTTTCGAATTATTTCAAGTGTGTAAGCTATCCAATTGACTTTTGGTAGTAGCCTGGGTTCCAGTCTGTCGATATTTCACTTTTTAACTTATGGCAAAATGACAGCCTGGGGAAACTTGATTTCCGATCATAGCGCCATCTACTTGCACCCTATTTTATCAGGGTGTAGATTTGAAGAACGACAACTCTTCTCTACAAGATACTATCGCTAAATATAGAAATGGAATTATATCGGAAATCGCCGAACAGGTACGATTATACACGATCATTTCCGAATATACACGAATGCTCCCGTAGCCTCATTTACATTGCACACATATAATTTCCCATATGTGTTATATCGACGAGATTGCGGATTTTAACTATTACGTTTAGGTGGTAATGGGTCGATTCGGGGTAATTGAAGTAAGGACGATTTAAATATTGAGTAAATATGTCAAATCAGACACACGTTGTACTTTTTAAAACTATTTATCGTTCCGTTGACCCGTACAGCTGTTTCACCGTGTGTTTGATTTGTAAGTAGGATCATTTTCATCGCATCGAACCATACAAGCTTACCTACCAGCTTACTTCCAAATGAATGCAGCATAGCTTTTCTGTATGTTTTTCTCATAGTTTCTAATATCCACACGGATTCTTTAAAGCAGCATTACATCGTAATAAAGGATGTTTTGGGTAAAATATAAATACTAATGTGTATGTGTTTACAAAAATCGAAATAGTCGCTCAGAAACGATAACATTCCAATAAATTTAAACCGTCGTATATGCGAATTTGTTTATCAACACACGAAATGTAAGCACGCACAGCGCGCATGCGTGAAACAACAGAGGATGTAGAAAACAACGTATACATTTTGAACATGAAAGAATATCTATATATCTTCCTCTAATGTCGAACCCCTCGCGGGGATGTAGAAATGTCCCTAAAAGACTTAGCTAATATATCAAAGACAAGTAATTTAATTAAAAAAAGACAAACGTGGGACAAATGGGGTCGATGCATTCTGAATGTAAACAAGTGCGGACGATGCGTTCCGGTTGTAAACAAGTGCGTGACCGATCGACTCGGAAAGTCCTACTTTCGGTTTCGAGTTTGTTTTATCGCAAAAAACCAGTTAACCAAATGAACATAAGAATACAAAGTATAATTTTAGAACGTGTACCAGTATTGCTACCCATACGTAAAAATTGAATTTTTCAAATATATTTTATTTCATACGATGTAATGCTGCTTTAAGATATTATCTTGTGTACGAAAACCAGTGTACTTTATGTATATTGTGTTAATGGAAATGGTGGTGCATGCATACATGTAGTGTAATCTAGTGCTAATATAAAAGAACTATCTACCTGTATATATAATAGCAATTTAATAACCGTCTATCCGTTATGAAGTGTAAATAAACGTATACATTTGTACATTGGAACGTTTGTTGTTGTACCTGTAATATATTAGAGAGGCGATAAGTTACATGCCCGATGAATAGCACGGATACATGTGTACTTCTGTTTATAGTCCCATCCAAAATACTTACCTTTATTATGGGATCGAAGTCACGACTCGTGGATTGACAGTCGAACGTGTTAACCACTGATCCGCCCCTGCTCAAATGCTGATACATGTATATATGCAAAAGTATGCATAGTATTACCGATTTCTAAGTATTAGCGTTGGCTGATAATTAATAATGTTTTTTTTTATGTGATTCTGACATAACGAACGGTACATACTTATATTAATGTGTAAGTACACCACATAGAGGTATGGTTCCTGCTCTACAT
>CM026401.1:14551647-14605170 GCA_014843695.1 Archivesica marissinica
ATGTAGAGCAGGAACCATACCTCTATGTGGTGTACTTACACATTAATATAAGTATGTACCGTTCGTTATGTCAGAATCACATAAAAAAAAACATTATTAATTATCAGCCAACGCTAATACTTAGAAATCGGTAATACTATGCATACTTTTGCATATATACATGTATCAGCATTTGAGCAGGGGCGGATCAGTGGTTAACACGTTCGACTGTCAATCCACGAGTCGTGACTTCGATCCCATAATAAAGGTAAGTATTTTGGATGGGACTATAAACAGAAGTACACATGTATCCGTGCTATTCATCGGGCATGTAACTTATCGCCTCTCTAATATATTACAGGTACAACAACAAACGTTCCAATGTACAAATGTATACGTTTATTTACACTTCATAACGGATAGACGGTTATTAAATTGCTATTATATATACAGGTAGATAGTTCTTTTATATTAGCACTAGATTACACTACATGTATGCATGCACCACCATTTCCATTAACACAATATACATAAAGTACACTGGTTTTCGTACACAAGATAATATCTTAAAGCAGCATTACATCGTATGAAATAAAATATATTTGAAAAATTCAATTTTTACGTATGGGTAGCAATACTGGTACACGTTCTAAAATTATACTTTGTATTCTTATGTTCATTTGGTTAACTGGTTTTTTGCGATAAAACAAACTCGAAACCGAAAGTAGGACTTTCCGAGTCGATCGGTCACGCACTTGTTTACAACCGGAACGCATCGTCCGCACTTGTTTACATTCAGAATGCATCGACCCCATTTGTCCCACGTTTGTCTTTTTTTAATTAAATTACTTGTCTTTGATATATTAGCTAAGTCTTTTAGGGACATTTCTACATCCCCGCGAGGGGTTCGACATTAGAGGAAGATATATAGATATTCTTTCATGTTCAAAATGTATACGTTGTTTTCTACATCCTCTGTTGTTTCACGCATGCGCGCTGTGCGTGCTTACATTTCGTGTGTTGATAAACAAATTCGCATATACGACGGTTTAAATTTATTGGAATGTTATCGTTTCTGAGCGACTATTTCGATTTTTGTAAACACATACACATTAGTATTTATATTTTACCCAAAACATCCTTTATTACGATGTAATGCTGCTTTAAAGAATCCGTGTGGATATTAGAAACTATGAGAAAAACATACAGAAAAGCTATGCTGCATTCATTTGGAAGTAAGCTGGTAGGTAAGCTTGTATGGTTCGATGCGATGAAAATGATCCTACTTACAAATCAAACACACGGTGAAACAGCTGTACGGGTCAACGGAACGATAAATAGTTTTAAAAAGTACAACGTGTGTCTGATTTGACATATTTACTCAATATTTAAATCGTCCTTACTTCAATTACCCCGAATCGACCCATTACCACCTAAACGTAATAGTTAAAATCCGCAATCTCGTCGATATAACACATATGGGAAATTATATGTGTGCAATGTAAATGAGGCTACGGGAGCATTCGTGTATATTCGGAAATGATCGTGTATAATCGTACCTGTTCGGCGATTTCCGATATAATTCCATTTCTATATTTAGCGATAGTATCTTGTAGAGAAGAGTTGTCGTTCTTCAAATCTACACCCTGATAAAATAGGGTGCAAGTAGATGGCGCTATGATCGGAAATCAAGTTTCCCCAGGCTGTCATTTTGCCATAAGTTAAAAAGTGAAATATCGACAGACTGGAACCCAGGCTACTACCAAAAGTCAATTGGATAGCTTACACACTTGAAATAATTCGAAACCTCCAGTGGGATTCGGACATACAACGGTGAGGTCCCCATTATGAGGAATCTAAAGTTGTAATACTTTGTTGTACAGCAATCGAAGGAAAGTAAATTTGTATAATTTAAATGCTATACATTATAGATGAAGAACGATGCATGACGGAAATCAAGGGCCAATGCTACTCTATGCGATTTTAGAACACAACTATGTAATGCCATTTAGCGCATATATTGTATACCAAATTGCAAGCTTATATGCAAATTGGGATGTTTTCAAGATGTCGATGTTCAACACACACACATTAGCAATTGAAGAACGATTTCGAAATATTGAGAGAAATCAAAGATTATGTACAAAATGTAATATGCATCAAGTTGTATCAGAGAATCATTTCTTATTAGTGTGTCCTCTCCATGCTATAAGCATACATAACATAGTACCTCTCCATGCTATAAGCATACCTAACATAATACCTCTCCATGCTATAATCATACATAACATAGTACCTCTCAATGCTATAATCATACATAACATAGTACCTCTCCATGCTATTATCATACATAGCATAGTACCTCTCAATGCTATAATCATACATAACATAGACGGTCTGTCTGTCTGTCTGTCTGTCTGTCTGTCTGTCTGTCTGTCTGTCTGTCCGTCTGTCTGTCTGTATGTCCGTCTGTCTGTCTGTATGTCTGTCTGTATGTATGTCTGTATGTATGTCCATCTGTCTGTCTGTCTGTCTGTCCGTCTGTCTGTCTGTATGTCTGTCTGTATGTATGTCTGTATGTCCATCTGTCTGTCTGTCTGTCTGTCTGTCTGTCTGTCTGTATGTTTGTCTGTCTGTCTGTCTGTCTGTCTGTCTGTCTGTCTGTCTGTCTGTCTGTCTGTCTGTCTGTCTGTATGTCCGTCTGTCTGTCTGTATGTATGTCTGTATGTCTGTCTGTCCGTCTGTCTCCGTCACGTGTCTACCTTACTCTCATTCCAATAAGAAAGCTCTCGAGTTTCCCAACTACACACCACATTAATTATGATACTAAATAAGTGTCAAAAGCTAAGTGTTAACAAATTGATGTTAGTTTTTGCAATTTCTGTGTCAATGCATGTTTCGTTTTTGTATTATATTATGTATGTTGCTAGGGAAACATAGTTATGTCGAAATTGAAAACATATTGGAATTAAATTAAATAGCGTCACTTCTTTACGCAGCCTTAACTGAAGTATTGTCGTGCCAAAGATTAATTGGGCTGTTAAAGTCACCAGAAACAATCATAATATTAGCCCTAACAATGACTCGTCAAACACTGAGGGGTTTTCCATATTAACTAGTCAAATACTGAGGGTTTTTCCATATTGAATAGTCAAATACTGAGGGGTTTTCCATACTCAGTCAATCATAAATTATTATTCCGCTTTGAAAATTGTGTACGTATGCTGTGTGTGTATATACTATACAGTTTTTGTTACCCACGCGCTTTCCACCAGCGATATATCGTGTATACAACTTATGTTAGCTCGATTGCGAAACAAGTTCTTACAACATAATTCCAGATGGAATCCATAGCCATGATGGGAGACAGAGAAGAGGTCATGCAGAAATTAAGTACCTTGCTTTAGAAAACAATCGTAACGGCCACAGCTGGGCGCGAACTCCGGGCCTTTCACACCTGAAGCGCATGTGCTACGATGCACTAGATCACGATTTACACATGCGAAAGAGCAATACGCGTTATTAATTTGAAATAGATAAACAAACATACTTTTACAGACGGATCTGTAGTCCAGTGGTAACACGATGGACTGGTAATCCAGGGATCGCAGGTTCGATCCCCCGTCTGACCCTAATACAATTAACAGTCTTTGAGATGGGACGTTAAACCGAGGTCTCGTGTCGGTGCTTTACACCGTGCACGTAAAAGAACTAGAGGAGATTCTGGAATTGGTCTCTGTCTGTATCATGCACTATCCTCCAAAATCTAAAATAACATAATCTCTTCAGGAGGCGTCACTCATATGGGCAACCGGTAGCGACGATAAATAAACGTAAAACACACAAAATATACTTTGGGCGGTGATTTGTTTGTTTTGCTTTCATTGGGGGGGGTAATGTCTCTCCAACAGGCCCGTAGCCACACTGAAGCAAATGAGGCACCCGCCTCGGTCAGAATTTGGCAAGTAACGACAGGTATATAGGAAAACCGATAAAACTGCCTTAATGCACAGACAAGCATACACACAACTAATTCGGGAGGGGGTCGCCTCGGTTATTTTCAGATTCTGGCTACGACACTGTCATATGGCGACTCCAGCTGTTATCCATCTCGACGAAGGAGAGAGAAGGGGCAATGTGGAATTAAGTGTGTCGCGCTGGTGTTTGACACTAGAGCAAATGATTGAATTTGATTTAACATTGAAAGGTCAATTTCATCAAAGTTTCATCAAAATCCATCCACGACTTTTTGATTTATCCAGTCAACAGAAAGATATATTCGCATGTCATCGATTTGATCTTGAAAGGTCAAGGTCACGGGGTATTTTTTGTTTGAAATGTCATATCTGGTGTCTTATATGACCATTAATTCACATATATGACCATTGATTCACATATATGACCATTGATTCACATATATGACCATTGATTCACATATATATATGTCCATTGATTCACATATATGTCCATTAATTCACATATATGACCATTGATTCACATATATGACCATTAATTCACATATATGACCATTGATTCACATATATGACCATTGATTCACATATATGACCATTGATTCACATATAATTATGTCCATTGATTCACATATATGTTCATTGATTCACATATATGTCCATTGATTCACATATATGACCATTGATTCACATATATGACCATTGATTCACATATATGTCCATTTTGCTTAGTTTCGAGCTATAAGGTGGGATTTGGTATAAACAATATTTATTTCTTTGAATATACATAGTCAAGAATACATAATATGTACATACATGTAGGATTGAGGAGAAAGCAACTTGCTTGTATAATTACCCCTTTCCTATGTACATACATGTAGGATTGAGGAGAAAGCAACATGCTTGTATGGTTACCTCTTTCCTATGTACATACATGTAGGATTGAGGAGAAAGCAACATGCTTGTATGGTTACCTCTTTCCTATGTACATACATGTAGGATTGAGGAGAAAGCAGTATGCTTGCTTGTATGGTTACCTCTTTCCTATGTACATACATGTAGGATTGAGGAGAAAGCAATCTGCTTGTATGGTTACCTCTTTGCTATGTACATACATGTATGATTGAGGAGAAAGCAACTTGCTTGTATGGTTTCCCCTTTCCTATGTACATACATGTAGGATTGAGGAGAAAGCAACTTGCGTGTATGGTTACCCCTTTCCTATGTACATACATGTAGGATTGAGGAGAAAGCAACTTACTTGTATGGTTACCCCTTTCCTATGTACATACATGTAGGATTGAGGAGAAAGCAACTTGCTTGTATGGTTACCTCTTTCCTAAGAATCAGTTACAAAATATACCGTTTATATTAGGCAACAAAATTACTGTCAAATATTGAGTAACTCATTAATGTTAGAATGTGAGAAAATAATAACAAATTTGAAATAGATATAAGATATGAATAATTTTGATTGTGGTTGTGCAACATGGTGACCAAATGATCATCCAACTACACCGCCACAATTAGCTATGCTAATATTGGATTGGAGAAAGAGAAAACAAAAACAAAAATGAAGGATAGCGAATCAGATTCAGATGCCACCGGCTCGTGCATGTACGGAGGAAACTGAGTAGGATGTGGTGGGATTTGAACATTCAGTGGCGAGGGGCAAGTTATTGGAACTGTTTGAAGTGGTTTTGTGAAGTCAATATGCCTACATAGTTACGCTGACCACCCTAGCAACACGACATCACTAATGGCTATCAAATATGCAGTCAAAATAAATAATCCATGTTCTAATGACGTGGGCTAACAATCGATCAGTTTGGGTAACTTCCTTATCGGATTTGTGTTTCTAGCTTTTTGACCCGGATACAACTATAGTACCTTTATCATAAGGGTGAAGAAGTATTATTGAGCTGCTGCATAATATGTACATACAATATTACAAAGATTTTCAACAAGATACGATAGAAGTTAATGTAATAGTACACGTGCATTACAACGGTTCACCACACACTTACCTGATCTGATTTAAATAAAGTCATCTCATTTATGTGTTCATATGTGTTCAACATGACTCTCACAAAACGATTGTTACCATGTAACAATAATCAGTATGCAACTATCATGACCTAATTTTCCCCGTAAAGAAATGCAATCAACGAAATTTTATTAACTGCACTCATAAAAAACCAGATCTTTTTATACTATTCTAGTCTGTTATTTTTAGATAAATTGTATCCCGAATTTGGCCGAGAGTCGATCGGCTGTTTCCGCAGACACTCGCATTGCAGTCACGTGGTCTTTATATAAACTGTATGCAAATTAGTAGCAGTATCGAGTATAATACAGATTGAACTACTAGTAAACCTGTATGATGCGTATGTTATATCAACATTTATTAGTATAAAGAAACCAGAGACTCACATAGAATGTTGTTTGGTTTTTTAACAGGACTATAACATTAAGCATAGTATTCGATATTATAAAGCTTTGGTATTAATATTCAAAACTTAGGCCTATATACGATAAAGACAGATCGTGTCTAGTGTGTCACTTGGATAGTTTAGTGAAAGACAGATTCAGACTGAAGTAATTAAAAATTGTTGAAAACTAGATAAAATAAGAATTACTGGATACAATTATGGAGAAAAGTGAAAATGGACAAGTTAACAATAGCAACTATCCCAATAATTCTAAAGCAGGAAGTAATCAATTCGAAGGCAGTACAGCATCCGGTTCGTCTTATTTGGAAGTATACGGTGAAGAGAATGTTGCTAATTGAACATATCAACAACGACAAGGGCGGATCTTTATCTTCTGCTCTCGTGGTAGGCAAACAAACAACCATGTCCAATGCTAGTGACATGACTGAGTATTCCAGCGATGATCCTGCGACTCATGCACCACCGTGTATGATGTGTTTGAAACCGGCAACACACTTCTGCGAATTATGTGAACCACGCGGTAAATACATATGCCAGGCGTGTTTACAGCAGCACAATAGGTGGTGTCCAGACCACTCCCGGACTCATTGTCTGTTAAAAGACAGATGTAAGTATGCACCGTTTGTCATTGACACCGCTCACCTGTAAATGACGTCATTGTGTTTACACACTGTATTACTCCGCCACATATTACAGTATGCATCACCCACAGTTTGCAATGACCCGACTTCTTATATCACATCTTTTCTACACATCAACTAGTATTTTAAGTTTTTAGTCACATAATTTCTCAAAAAAAACCCACAAAAACAATACACTGTCATGAAAATGCATGTTTTAGCAAAAGGAACTATACTAGTTATTAGGATGCACATCCGCCTATTGAGTTCTGGTTTCATTAAATAGTTCATAATTCTATAAATACCTTTATTAATGATGAGTACTACGTGTACATGTTCGATACTAGGATAGAAAGAATGTACCCGTAACCTGATATGTATTATACTTTTATACTTCAATTGTATGTTCCTAGAAACTTCGGAGGAAGTAGTGATAGCGTGGTGGCAGAACGTTCGCTTCAGGTGCGAAAGGCCCGGAGTTCGACTTCCACTGGAGCTGTTACGATTGTGCTCTTATGCAAGGCATTTAAATTCCACGTTACGTCTTATCTCTCCCTCGTGGCGATGGATATCAGGAATGAGGTCTCGAGAGTGATTACTATAAGTTGTAAGAACTTGTTTCGCAATCGAGCTCAAATAACTTTGTATAAACTAAGCTTCGATATTGCATAATTACATTACAAATTTGGGGTTTCTTCTGTTATAGCGGACAAAGCAACAATAAAGTAGATATACCAAACAATGGATACATAAGGTAATAATTAATACTGTTACGCTGGCATAGTTCTGTATGATAGACACATTTCTGTTACGCTGGCATAGTTCTGTATGATAGACACATTTCTGTTACGCTGGCATAGTTCTGTATGATAGACACATTTCTGTTACGCTGACATAGTTCTGTATGATAGACACATTTCTGTTACGCTGGCATAGTTCTGTATGATAGACACATTGATAGACACATTTCTGTTACGCTGGCATAGTTCTGTATGATAGACACATTTCTGTTATGCTGTCCAAGGAATAATAGAGATTTCTCAGTGAAAGAAAACTCCATCTTCCACTGTTTTGAAACAGTGAAATATGGCATGTTCTCTGTCACTGCGGAGTTCCCTATTCCTCCGCGGTTGGATGTACACTTGTATTTAAGCTATTTTCTGATAATCATGAACAGTTAATTATCATGTAATATGTTCTGTTGTTGTTTTTTACGTTTATTTATCGTCGATACAGGTTGCCCATATGAGCGACGCCTCCTGAAGAGATTAGTAATTTTATATTTTGGAGGATAGTGCAATAATACAGACAGAGACCCATTCCAGAGTCTCCTCTGGTTCTTTTACGTGCACGGTGTAAAGCACCGACACGAGACCTCGGTTTAACGTCCCATCTGAAAGACTGTTAATTGTATTAGGGTCAGACGGGGGATCGAACCTGCGATCCCTGGATTACCAGTCCAGCGTGTTACCATTGGACTACAGATCCGTCTGTAATATGTTCTAATGAATTTGTTATGTTTTTATACTGGAACTATTTCTTACAAGGGATGTTCACACTAACATGAGTACTTAAAATGTTTAATTTGTTGTTTTTATTTTCACATTCTTTTTTAACATTTTGTTTTATTTGTTCCACATTTCATACATGTACAAACATTACAACTGCATATAAAAGAATGTGAAAATAAAAACAACACATGTAAATTGTGTAAGTGTAGTCTGAAAACAAATAATTCAAGCGCGGATATCCTATCCACTGTGCTAATCATACACATAATTATACACTGTTTAGTCGGTTTATCTGTATTTTATACCCCCAAATATCCAATATTGATGTGTTTACATGTGTGTTCTATTTTTAAAACCCATAACATTGCCAATTTAATCATGTTCTACAGTAATAATAGTAGAAATGTGTGATTAGTTTGTATTGTTCATCGCTACCGGTAGCCAATATATCAGTGACGCTTTGTAAAGCTTCTAACTAGTAAAGTTCTGCAAAATAATTTCGTCAGGTAATCTCATACAGGCCGGGTCCAACAACCAATCAGATTTTGACGTTTTCATGCAGGCCCCATAAATCCCATACTGGCCGTGCTAGCTCAACATACACATACCAGACCAGCTGGTGTAAGTCGTGTAATTTTGAGCTCTATAACAAAACAAATATCAAACAATTCAAATTTGGATTTCATATTTAGATTTTTGGATCACAGGATTAAGAATATATAAATAGTGTTACCAACAAAATTAACTTAGTGTATAAAAACTTTAATTAAAAAACAAAATAAAGCTATATAATCTCCATTGTGCTAGAACAGACCATAGATCCAGGATATTGGATTACACTCCATACTGTGATAAAATCGACATTCACAAACACTTGTTAGCAAATCCAGGAAGTCACGGGTTATCAAATTATCATCTGTGGAACCCGAACCATATGCTGGCCAGCATCCATACAAGTGTCCTGCTGTGATTATACAACTTCCAGACAAAGGAGAAGTATTTTATAGAATTTTATTTGTTATCTAACAATATACTTAATACATCGTCTAGTAGACTAGAAATCGTATTATATTATAAAAACGCAATATAATTAAAAAAAATCCACATAAACACATTAAAACATTTGTCCGAACTGGTCCTAGTTGGTAAATCCATCTTCAAATAATAACAGTGTAGAGACAACAATACAATCTTTATATATATAAATAGAGAGAGTGTGTCCGCTTAAACATATATCTATAATGGAGTTGAACCCTATGAGCACACCAATAGTGGGGGTAAAGAGGAAAGATATGGACTCCTCGGCGGGGTGTGAATCGCTTTCCCCACCAAGCAAACTGGTGATAAATGAATCACCAATCCTAGTCCAAATAGATACTCCCAACCATGATAAATATGAAACACCCAGGAGAACAGTGAATGCCAGGTCAAAGATCCCACTTCCCTCAAATAATAAAAAAAGGGACAGAGATTGCAGCGGGTTGTCATCACCCGACATAAGTGGATCGGCTCCCGCTCATAAAAGAGCACAGCTAGAGCACGAGGATGATGAATGGGCACTAGTTGGGAAGGGTGGGAAGACAAATACCTCCCCCAAAACACCCACCCGAGCACCCAGTCATCACCCAATATGTTGGGTGTTTATAACTCTAATGTCTGTAATGGAAAGAGTCCCGGAAAACAAAATGGATGAGGTAGGCAGGAGTTTTGCCTCATTTATTGGACACGCCTTCTGCCATCAGACAACACCAATACATGCAAACTACAAGAATGCTCTAACCTTCAAAATAGCGGAACAAAAAATAACACAGGCAGAACACTTCTCTTATGGAAAATATAATTTCAAAGTAAAAAATGTAAAAACTCAAATAAATAAGCAGGCAAAAGGAATCATCAAATTAACAAATATAGATAATTTCGATAATTTCACGCATTCTCTAAAACAAAATAACCCGGACATCATCGACATACAGAGGGGATACAGTTATAAAGACAACATAAAAACACCAGCCCCAACAGCAACAATCACCTTGAAATCAGAGGAGGCCCCCATTAAACTAGTAGACCTAAATGAACTTGTCTCTCCAGCACTCCTAAAACCACTCAGATGTAATAACTGCCAAATGCATGGCCATACAACAAATAAATGTAGAAAAACAGTAAAATGCCCACACTGCGCTGCACCCCACCAACATAATCAATGTAAAAATATACACAAGAAAAAGTGTGCAAACTGTGAACGTCCCCACAGTGCTGCTTTCAAGGGATGCCCCGTGTACTTGAGATATAAACAATCCATAAATATTACCAACAACACCCTAACACAAACGTATAACAACAAATGCCATCAGCTTGGGCTAAACCCAGCACCGCAGGTTATGCCCCACACACAGGACACACTGCCCGTTCAGAACTCATACCACGTATAATGTACGTAATATGGTGCGATAGCGTGTATATCTTGTAGAAATGTCTGTATATAGTGGCAGTGTGTATTTCTTGTGTCATGTATGTATATGGTGAGAATAGTGGATATATCTTGTTGGAATGTATGTAGATATGGTGAGACAGCGTGTATATCTTGTAGTAATGTACGTAGATATGGTGAGACAGCGTGTATATCTTGTATTAATGTACGTATATATGGTGAAATAGTATGTAGATCTTGTAGTAATGTATGTAAATATGGTGAGATAGTGGATATATCTTGTAGAAATGTATGTAGATATGGTGAGACAGCGTGTATATCTTGTAGTAATGTGTGTATATATGGTGAGATAGTGTGTGTATCTTGTAGTAATGTACGTAAATATGGTGCGATAGTGTGTATATATTGTAGTAATATAATCATTTTATCGGTATATGTCACTATCATGGATTCTGATTGGTCGGTTATATCGTCATTGCATAAATAAAAATAGCAATAACGGTTCTAACTAGTTTTCTATTTATAATAACGTAGTTAATTGTTATTTATAGCAATACGCTCTCCTCGGATAAATAAAAATAGCAATACCGGATCTAACTAGTTTTCTATTTATAGTAACGTATGTCATTGTTATTTATAGCAATAAGTTCTGATCGGATGAATATAAATAGCCCGTTCCAACTAGTTTTCTATGTATAGTACCTTAGGTCATTTATAGGATAGGTCTATACGTGTCTGGACATGATTTCGTTACGCCAACGACTGACTGATGCAATATTCCGGAAACGCTCAGCGACTTAAGTATCGGATGCCAAAGTGTAAGGATATTTAGGTACCTATGCGAATTATATAATATCAACATCTTACGATGGAAATGAAGATAATAAATATAATCGGTATAACGAGAATGTGTAGAGGGAGTGTGTACGGACATTAGCTACGTAATTAGAATTAATGGTAGGTACGGACAGAAATGGCACACACCGATTCGAATGGACCATTAATAAGCGAGATAGTGTTTTGCCGCCATTTTTATCCTCCATTTTGAAAATCGTAGGCTCGGAACGTATAATCGTTTATCGAAACCCCCGGTCGCGGATTCGTCATTGTCTCTTCGAGATCTTTCCGACGATACCAAACAAGGCCAGTTTCCTCGAAAGTTCATTTTTCTTCAAACTCAGTTACGATTAAAGGGAGCTAATCAGTATTATAGATATATCGACTAATGATAGATCAAATGAAGGGTAGAGTCGGACTCGTGACGTCGATACGCGTATATTAGAACTAACTTATAGTTACGTTTAAATATTTTTTTATTTTCGTAATCGGGACTTTAAGGATATATCAAATCTTTAAACCGCTATTTCTCGAAAAGTACTGGACGTATAAATAAAGGAAAGATATGGTCGTGTCGGTCTCGCCGAGCTAAGTCGATTTATACAGATTTCTACGCTCTACCGCAGAGTAGAAAAATTGATGACGTTGTAGGCCGAGTCTTTTAACTCCGTTATAAACAGCGTACGCTGCTCTACCCCTATATCTAATAATCGAATTATGGATATCCTTATAAATACTGATGTGCAGGCCCGGGCCTAATGGCAGCTACGCGCCTGTATGCTTCTGGAATTGGAGCGTATCCTGCAACAAAAATGAATTAACGACTACACTTTTAGAGGCGTCACCCCTATTAACAAGGGGGTCGATGATAAATAAATACGGAAGGCTAACAGATGAGCATATTGGAAAGCAACATTTTCCTGTAGCGACCACACAGGTGTCACACCAGTCTGGACGTATACATTCATAAGCCATGTTCGAACCCGAATCTCCGAGCGACGTCGTCTATCAAATAACGCATGTATTACCATAAAATAGGCTTCGCGTGAAACTGATAGGCGTATTATGATAACAACATTGACACATACGCATGTTCTCTACAACTGTAATAAAGGATGCTCGATGTAACACCGATCACGTGATTAGCATTGGGGATGTAAATAGTTTATACAAATTAATGTTAGCACGATAGCGAAACGAGAATTTGACATTTAACATTTCTTAATTACATTTACGGATTTCCGCGTCGATTTGTAGTAATTCGAAATTAATTACCTTTAGATTGTAATGTGCATTTGGGACTACATGCTGTTTTCACTTTGTCTGGCATTCCTCCGTATGGCGAATAATCTTCATAAATCGTACTCATACGCGGCGCTACCCCTATATCTAATAGAATTATGGATATCCGTATACATACTAAAGAAATAGCGAAACGTCGCCCTATATTGTCGCTGTTTTTAGATTGATTTGAGTACCGCTGTAGGACTGCATACATCATTTACATACATGTACATCTTATAATTCGAACATAATGAGCCATATGCACGCTATTACATATCTATCGTGAAAACATCAAAGCCGTTGTTTTGGAGGACAGTGCACGAGGCAGAAGATGCTCCACCGACAGACAGACCGCCAGACGGACGGACGGACAGACAGACAGACAGGCAGACGGACGGACGGACGGATGGACAGACAGACAGACATACAGACGGACAGACAGACAGACAGACAGACAGACAGACAGACAGACGGACGGACGGACGGACGGAATGACGGACTGACAGACAGACAGACAATAGATATGGGCGTATATCTATATATACACTATGAATAGTCTGATTGTAAATATGATATGACGTTATGTTTACATGTTTTAAATATTCTTACTATAATGAAGCGTTACAGCGCTTATTTTCCCAATTTATGCTAATGTTTATATTTGCCATTAATTATAAAACTAATTGAGCGAACTCTCACGCGGAGATACAGCGTGGGGTTTGCGATTCAAAATGTACGCGTGGCAAGATGTCAAATAAATCAAACTTGAAACGAGTCTAATAATGTTCCATGGAAAATACCTTCGAGTTGATAAGCAGACAGAAATAAATATTTCGTTTTCATTGAGGATATACAAGCCGCTACATCGCATCAATTAAGACCAATTAACTGAGGATTAAGTTATGTACGCTCTCAAGGCTTATCGGTTAATCCGTTAGGAGAAATGTTGTTGGTCATATATTTAGCTGTTAACGGTTGGCATTAACAACATCGGTATGTAAAGGTATTAATTACCTTAGAATCATGATACAATTTGCCACGCGAGATTTATAATTAACCGGGCTAGAAATATTTCTCGCATTCCCGGATAAGATTATTTAGGGTCAACTGACAAACATATAACCTCATACCGTTTGGATTCATTATTGGAGCCATTCCGAGCAGATAATTAACGTGCGTCATACTAAATGATATGATTTATTCGGAGATAGCCATCAGAAGGGTTTTATAATTTGAACATCGAGCATTTATATTAATCGTTCCATATGGAACACCGAGTATTAGACATTTATATTAATCGTTGTATCACTCTATACGATAAAATACGTGTATTTTATTCGTGTTTCATATACGCTATGGCTATGTCTAGTGACACGCCATTCTAAAACGTATATTACGGATTATTAATAATTTATCGCGTTTTTATGGAATTATACGTAACGATGTAAGATATATATTATTCATTTTCGCTAAAGTACATAGGTTAAGTTTGTAAATAGCGTATAATTAGGATTTCTTACTCGATAAAAACGTACGCCGAGTTTGAATAATATAATGAACGTACCCTTATATTGGTTGAAGTTCGTGAAGCTGCTTGAGGACTAAGACCGTTCTAATCGGACTATATTTATATAGAAGCGTTCGTAATAGTTATTTATGGATAGATTAGTAGTCGATATTTATAGAATGGTACGCGATCGCTATTAATAAAGCTATTATCAATAGGCTCTATAGTGACGCGTATACCAAAAAAGGCAAAGAGCTCGGTAGTTGAGCGCTACGTCATCGGGTGGTGACGTATACACAACAAGTGGTGACGTATACACAACAAGTAAAGAGATGCATGTACTACTTCTATTTATGAATACACTTCAAAATGCCATTGACGATTACAACTCTAAACTAAAAAACCCGCACGCAAAAGCAGAATTATCGCAATTTGTCGATGACTCTGCAACATGGGTGTCAGCCCCAATACCACTAATGGCATTACAACGAGCACAACATGCATTAGACATTATCGAGGAGTGGAGCAAAACATTTGGGTTTATAATCAATCCTACCAAAACACAAGTACTAATAGTACACCGGAAACGGATAAAAGCACCCGAGGCTGATCCAGGTTTCCCAAGACTCAAATTTGGAGACAACAAACTAAGTTACAATACCACAGCTAAATTCATAGGAATGTACTTTGATAAGCATCTAAGCTGGAAAACACACATAGATTATCTAGTAAAAAGATGTGAAAAAGATCTTAATGTCACAAGGACCATCAAAGGAAAAAGTTGTGGCACAAACAAAAAATGCCTACTCACAATTTACAAATCACTTATTAATAGCAAAATAGATTATGGGAGCATAATATATGCATCATCAAATGATACGTCATTAAAAAGGCTACAAACTATTCAAAACAAAGTCCTAAAACTAATAACTGGGTGTTTTAGTTACACAAACTCGATACCATTGCTAGTGGAAACAGCGGAAATACCAATTGATTTACGTAGAGAAATGAACATGCTTAAATACTGGGCACGAAGCAATAGACTAGGCAAAGAACTGCCAATTAACGAAAAGTTAGAATTAGAACCAATATATCAAAGTAGTTACAACAAAAAACATTCGAAAAAACGCACAAATTACCATATTCGCAAACTATTCTTAAATTATTAGAAGAATATGAATTAAACCAAATCAACATACAGCCACCAAACTATGAACAACTAATAAATATTCAACTGTCAAAACCTGACACTGAATTGACGGAATACATCTCAAGATCAGATCCCATTCCCAACAAATAATTTAAAGCACAAACACACATCGAATATAACTATAGTAATTACACAAAATTCTATACTGACGGAAGCAAACATATAGAAAAAATAATTACAGGTGCGGCTGTAGTAGGGTATGACGAAAACAACAAACATTACTTTACAAAAAAAGTTAAGCTAAATGACCACATATCAATCTACACATGCGAATTAATTGCAATCAATATAGCACTCGAGGAGGCACTCAAACAACATTTCAAAAGAGTAGCAATATTCAGTGCTCACTTCAATCCATAGACACAGGCACATCAAAAGATCGCCCCGAAACACTAAATCAAACACTGTTACTAACAAATAATATACTAAACAACGGCGGAACAGTAAAATTTGTATGGATACCCAGTCACGTGGGCATCCGTGGCAATGAGCATGCAGATTACTGTGCACGAGAAGCAAGTATCAATGGAGATCACATTCCACTAAATCTTAGTGTAACAGAAGCATACAGTCTCATTACCACACAAATTAAAAACAAATTTCAAAAACAATGGACCGAGTACAACAGCTCAAATTTTCACAACAAACACATATACCCTATAATACCTCCAAGTTTAAAAGTATATAGCACAAATGTGAATTTGGACCAAATATACACGAGATTAAAACTTGGCAATTCTCTATTAAAAGCTGAAAGATATATAGATAACAAAAAGTGCACATATTGCAACGAGTTAGAAACATTTGAACATATTCTTTACTTGTAGTAAGCACAAGACACAAAGACAAATACTTGAAGCTGAGTTGTATAACATAGGTATAATAGTAATTAACAAAGAAACACTGCTTAATCCGCCCTCACCTTTCGAAGATAAGATAAGGAACACCCTATTTACCTACATCAAAGAAACAGGACTCGTAAACAACTTATAAAAACTCATAAAACTATCTGGAAATCCACCTCATAAGTGTTAAAATTGTTTTTTTTTAAAAAACAGTTAATCGTATGTGTATGGTTTGTCGTATGTATATCCGCCCTGAGAACGCGTCTTAGGCGTACAAGCGCACATAAACAGGATAAACCGTGGATACCATGTACCTGACTGGCTTAGGCAGCAGGTCCAATAACCACTGGCTTTATACAATACGAACCATACATGTATGTGAACCTAATTCATTGGCGTATACGGCAATACACCCGTATATGTATATCTAAATAATGTATTGGTTACTATGCTGGGATACCTGACCGACTTAGGCGGCAGTACAATCAAATCAACGAGGAAAGTCCTTTTAAATAGGCTATAAAGTCCGCGAAGGTATAGTTAAAACAAAGGCAAACGCACAGGAGAAAAATGGACCGATTCTTGCAACTGACTAGGGGTACGGAGAAAATTACATAACAGTAGAACAAATCGGTAGCCATTAATAAATCCCCAGTCACGACTACAATGCTTGTAGTTCTTTCTGTGGCATATAATCTAGCTCATACATTAAAATCCATTTCTTAGTAAAACAGGCAGTACGAATGAACATAAAACTTTCAGATGTAACAAAAATTTATTTTTTTAGATTTTTAGAACTTCAACGATTCGAAATTCGAAAATTAACAAAAGTGAATCGATTCCGGACTACAGAGAACAATAATGCGGTCGAAACCCAGGATACACGTCTATAAACATAAAGAAACAAGAGTAGGACCAACGGAAGCACATTACACTGGTTTCATTAACCTTCAGTGCAACCGTCATACTTTGAGATTAAATTATACAAACTTTAGGCATTAAATACACAGCGCCAAAATCAGCTGTTTTTATGAAAATTTATCCCTTTGGTATTACAAAATATATCTTTAAGATGTGAGGGATACACGTCGGGGTCAAGCCTCAACAGGTGAGCATACCTTGTACGCTCACTTACAGTGCCTCCGGGCGGGCAGACCTTCATAAACTCGAAAAACAACAACACAGCTAGCTCAATACTGGCCGAGTTAAGCATCGATACTGACGAGTTCACGCTCGTATTGGACTAGCAAATGTATACAATATTCTATAACCAATTAATAATGCACCATATAAATATACAGCACAGCATACATATTATACGAATGGGACCCCGGCGTATTGACAATGCTGTACTTGTATAATTATGAACATTTCTCAGATTACTTAGCTTAACACACACATGTTTACTTAGGCCTGACGAATGGAAACACAGAGAGGAACGTATACCTGTCACTCGCGGAATAGAAGACTATTTATCAATCGAAAGGTAAGATGTTATCTATTATAAGTACAGTTTCAATAACGCTCACTTGACTGAATGATTTGTCGAGTTTGAGATTGGCTCCTGGCTCAGCGAGATGGTCCTGGCTCTGCTAATCAGAAAGCTAGAAATATAGTTTGAAATTGGAAAACAGTTCTATAACATCAGGGCCTGATGTTTAAAGCGACACTTAGTGAAAACGCATATTTCTATACAGAATGTATTACAATTCTGTATAACACGATTTATGCAACATATTTACCGTTATATCTCACATGTGTGCCTATGCATATTTATTTGTAGATTAGTCTTAGTTAAATTACCTATAAACGATATTATCTCGCGTTAGTATTGACTCCGATGACAAACACACGTCAATTGAGGAGCGTGGCTTATCGTTATATGAAATCCTACTTTCAATTTTGAAAGTTTGTAGATCACAAAAACACTGTTTATTGATTCAATGTTAGTGTTCGAATGTCTTCTGAAGAATTTGTAGTAGCAATTCATTTATACATGGAACAATGCATTATATTTGCTTTTTTTACGATGTAATGTCGCTTTAACGAACTTGTTTGGGAAAGCAGTATCAATTGAAATATTGAAATATGAAATTGCACCGTACTGAATAAAAATGTTTGTGTGAATGTTAAAATGTTTTGCGCAATGAACAAGTATGGCGTGTATATTGAACATGTATGTACAATGTGGATGCTAGTGTTCTGCACAATGAACACGTATGGCGTGTATATTGAACATGTATGTACAATGTGGATGCTGAAGTGTTCTGCACAATGAACAAGGATGGCGCGTATATTGAACATGTATGTACAATGTGGATGCTGAAGAGTTCTGCACAATGAACACGTATGGAGTGTATAGTGAACATGTATGCACCATGTGGATGCTGAAGAGTTCTGCACAATGAACAAGTATGGAGTGTATAGTGAACATGTATGCACCATGTGGATGCTGAAGAGTTCTGCACAATGAACAAGTATGGCGTGTATATTGAACATGTATGTACAATGTGGATACTAACGTGTTCTGCACAATGAACAAGTATGGCGTGTATATTGAACATGTATGTACAATGTGGATACTAACGTGTTCTGCACAATGAACACATATGGCGTGTATATTGAACATGTATGTACAATGTGGATGCTAGTGTTCTGCACAATGACTAAGTATGGCGCGTATATTGAACATGTACGTACCATTTGGATACTAACGTGTTCTGCACAATGAACACGTATGGCGTGTATAGTGAACATGTATGTACAATGTGGATGCTAGTGTTCTGCACAATGAACACGTATGGCGTGTATATTGAACATGTATGTACAATGTGGATGCTAGTGTTCTGCACAATGAACACGTATGACGTGTATATTGAACATGTATGTACCATTAGGATACTAACGTGTTCTGCACAATGAACAAGTATGGCGTGTATATTGAACATGTATGCACCATGTGGATGCTGAAGAGTTCTGCACAATGAACAAGTATGGCGTGTATATTGAACATGTATGCACTATGTGGATGCTGAAGAGTTCTGCACAGTGAACAAGTATGGCGTGTATATTGAACATGTATGTACCATGTGGATACTAGTGTTCTGCACAATGAACAAGTACGTCGTATTTCGTGTGAGGAAGCTATCCAGGTGGTTCTACCCGGGTGTCCGTCCACGGCTGAACTACTGCTCGGCGTCCTTGCCACATACATACCTGATCTACCAATACTAACCATCGACGTAGCCTCGTTTGCCCTAACTCTACCAATACTAACCATCGACGTAGCCACGCGTGCCCTAACTCTACCAATACTAGCCATCGACGTAGCCACGTTTGTCCTAACTATACGAATACTAACCATCGACGTAGCCACGTTTGCCCTAACTCTACCAATACACATCGACGTAGCCACGTTTGTCCTAACTCTACCAATACTAGCCATCGACGTAGCCACGCGTGCCCTAACTCTACCAATACTAACCATAGACGTAGCCATGTTAGCCCTAACTCTACCAATACTAACCATCGACGTAGCTACGCGTGCCCTAACTTTACCAATATTAACCATCGACGTAGCCACGTTTGCCCTATCTCTACTAATACTAGCAATCGACGTAGCCACGCGTGCCCTAACTCTACCAATACTAGCCATCGACGTAGCCACGTTTGCCCTAACTCTACCAATACTAGCCATCGACGTAGCAACGTTTGCCCTAACTCTACCAATACTAGCCATCGACGTAGCCATGTTTGCCCTAACTCTACCAATACTAACCATCGACGAAGCCATGTTTGCCCTATCTCTACCAATACTAACCATCGACGTAGCCACGTTTTCCCTATCTCTACCAATACTAGCCATAGATGCAGCCACGTTTGCCATAGCTATACCAATACTAGCATTAGACATAGCCACGTTTGCCCTATCTCTACCAATACTAGCCATCGACGCAGCCACGTTTGCCATAGCTATACCAATACTAGCATTAGATATAGCCACGTTTGCCCTTTCTCTACCAATACTAGATATCGACGCAGCCACGTTTGCCATAGCTATACCAATACTAGCATTCGACATAGCCACGTTTGCCCTATCTCTACCAATACTAGCATTCGACATAGCCACGCTTAGCCCTATCTCTACCAATACTAGCCATGGACGTAGCCATGTTTGCCCTATCTCTACCAATACTAACCATCGACGTAGCCACGTTTGCCCTATCTCTACCAATACTAGCCATCGACGCAGCCACGTTTGCCATAGCTATACCAATACTAGCATTAAACATAGCCACGTTTGCCCTATCTCTACCAATACTAGCCATGGACGTACCGAGGTTGTGGCACACCGAGGTAGTGCTAGCCATCGACATAGCCACGTTGTGGCACACCGAGGTAGTGTTAGCCATCGACATAGCCACGTTATGGCACACCGAGGTAGTGCTAGCCATCGACATAGCCACGCTATGGCACACCGAGGTAGTGCTAGCCATCGACATAGCCACGTTGTGGTACACCGAGGTAGTACTAGCCATCGACATAGCCACGTTATGGCACACCGAGGTAGTGTTAGCCATCGACATAGCCACGGTATGGCACACCGAGGTAGTGCTAGCCATCGACATAGCTACGTTATGGCACACCGAGGTAGTGCTAGCCATCGACATAGCCACGTTATGGCACACCGAGGTAGTGCTAGCCATCGACATAGTCACGTTATGGCACACCGAGACAGTGCTAGCCATCGACATAGCCACGTTCTGCCACACCGAGACAGTGTTAGCCATCGACATAGCCACGTTATGGCACACCGAGGTAGTGCTAGCCATCGACATAGCCACGTTATGGCACACCTAGTTAGTGCTAGCCATCGACATAGCCACGCTATGGCACACCGAGGTAGTGCTAGCCATCGACATAGCCACGTTGTGGCACACCTAGGCATATAACCGTTGAATGTGAGACATTAGACCACAACATAATTTTTACAACATTACTTCTAATTAACAGTTGGCTTGAGACATAGCCACGTTGTGGTACACCTAGGCATATAACCGTTGAATGTGAGACATTAGACCACAACATAATTTAACAACATTACTTCTAATTAACAGTTGGCTTGGGAGAAAGAATGTGGATGGTAATCCAGACATGTCTGAAGCACGTGACGTGACTGAAGCACGTGATGATATGGAAACTCTAACTTCACTTGATTTTCCGAGTACATTAAACAATTTTACAGATCAACGCCCGTGAGTATCTATTGCCGATAATTTATGTTAAATATTTAACCTACAAACTTAACAGCGGCCCAGCAGCGCACTTCAGTTAAGACGAAGTATATTAATCTAGTTTAACTAGTAGATTACAGTTACAGTGGGGCCACTATACATATATGCTGGTCATACGTATACATATCGTACAGTGGGGGCACTATGCATATATACTAGTCATACGTATACATATCGTACAGTGGGGGCACTATAAATATATACTAGTCATACGTATGCATATCGTACAGTGGGGGCACTATACATATATACTAGTCATACGTATGCATATCGTACAGTGGGGGCACTATAAATATATACTAGTCATACGTATACATATCGTACAGTGGGGGCACTATACATATATACTAGTCATACGTATACATATCGTACAGTGGGGCCACTATACATAAATATTAGTCATACGTATACATATCGTACAGTGGGGGCACTATACATATATACTAGTCATACGTATGCATATCGTACAGTGGGGGCACTATAAATATATACTAGTCATCCGTATACACATCGTACAGTAGGGCACTATACAGGTATACTAGTCATACGTATACATATCGTACAGTAGGGGCACTATACAGGTATACTAGTCATACGTATACATATCGTACAGTAGGGGCACTATACAGGTATACTAGACATACGTATACATATGGTACAGTAGGGCACTATACAGGTATACTAGTCATACGTATACATATCGTACAGTAGGGGAATATACAGGTATACTAGTAATACGTATACATATGGTAGAGTAGGGCACTATACAGGTATACTAGTCATACGTATACATATGGTGCAGTAGGGCACTATACAGGTATACTAGTCATACGTATACATATGGTACAGTAGGGCACTATACATGTATACTAATCATACGTATAGATATCGTACAGTGGGGGCACTATACATATATGCTGGTCATACGTATAAATATATGGTACAGCAGGGCACTATACAGGTATACTAGTCATACGTATACATATTGTACAGTAGGGGCACTATACATATATGCTGGTCATACGTATGCATATCGTACAGTGGGGCACTATACATATATGCTGGTCATACGTATAGATATGGTACAGTGGGGGCACTATACGTATATGCTGGTCATACGTATAAATATTGTACAGTGGGGGCACTATACGTATATGCTGGTCATACGTATAAATATGGTACAGTGGGGGCACTATACATGTATACTAGTCATACGTATACATATCGTACGGTAGGGCACTATACAGGTATGCTAGTCATCCGTATACATATCGTACAGTAGGGGCACTATACAGGTATACTAGTCCTACTTATACATATCGTAAAATAGGTCACTATACAGGTATGCTAGTCATCCGTATACATATCGTACGGTAGGGCACTATACAGGTATACTAGTCTTACGTATATATATCGTACAGTAGGGGCACTATACAGGTATACTAGTCCTACGTATACATATGGTACATTAGGGCCACTATACAGGTATACTAGTCCTACGTATACATATCGTACAGTAGGGCACTATACAGGTATACTAGTCCTACGTATACATATCGTACAGTAGGGCCACTATACAGGTATACAAGTCATACGTATACATATTGTACAGTAGGGCACTATACAGGTATACTAGTCCTACGTATACATATCGTACAATAGGGGCACTATACAGGTATGCTAGTTATCCGTATACATATCGTACGGTAGGGGCACTATACAGGTATACTAGTCATCCGTATACATATAGTACGGTAGGGCACTATACAGGTATTCTAGTCATCCGTATACATATCGTACAGTAGGGCACTATACAGGTATACTAGTCCTACATATACATATCGTACAGTAGGGCACTATACAGGTATACTAGTCTTACGTATATATATCGTACAGTAGGGGCACTATACAGGTATACTAGTCATACATATACATATCGTGCAGTAGGGCACTATACAGGTATACTAGTCATCCGTATACATATCGTACAGTAGGGCACTATACAGGTATACTAGTCCTACATATACATATCGTACAGTAGGGCACTATACAGGTATACTAGTCTTACGTATATATATCGTACAGTAGGGGCACTATACAGGTATACTAGTCCTACATATACATATCGTACAGTAAGGGCACTATACAGATATACTAGTCCTACATATACATATCGTACAGTAGGGCACTATACAGGTATACTAGTCTTACGTATACATATGGTACAGGAGGGCACTATACAGGTATACTAGTCCTACGTATACATATCCTACAATGTGGGCAATGTTATATATAGTTTGTAAACTTTTCAGCTTTTACATTACTATAATTATAATTCCACCAGTGCAGTTTTCACTTATATTCTTATCTCTTGTTTGTATTTTATTTGTATATATGTTGAGTAGATTAAATGTTGGTAAATGAATTCACTCGTAAAATAAAGTCTTAATCAAATATTAGTATTATATTATTATTATTAGGAAATTAGATCAAGTGATTTACACAATCATAATACGAGATGCATTGACTATTTTGTCGATTGAAAACTGCTTAGACTATTGGTCATTTCCAACTTCAGTAGATATATATTTTTAAAAGAATTAATATAAGCAGTTACGGTTGTAAAACAACAAATAATTGCCTATTAAATACATAGTAAAAAGTGAAAACAGACAGTCTCTTCATTTATATTTCCAAACTTTCATTTATTCTGATACAACATCCATTGTAAAGAGGTATTCAAATCGATCTGTAAAAGAGCAACTATCTTCCAATTATAATGTTTCTCATAGCAAGTGCTCGCCTGTGAATAACGTCACTGTATTTACACACTGTATTCCTCCGCCAAATAATACAATATACCAATATTCAGTTTGCAATGGCCTGAATTCTTATACCACATATGTTCTACACATCAACTAGTCTGAAGTCTTCTCAAGTAAACATAATTTCTCAAAATACATAGAAACTATACACTGCCTGACATGAAAATGCATTTTTACCAAAAAGAAAAATTAACTATATTAGTTATTGGGATTACATTCGACCGCGGATGCACTTCTGCCTATTTACGTATATACAACCGTAATTATAATGCTTTCTGGTTTCCCTTTGACTTTTTCAGAATCCGAGTTCGTTCAGCAAACGAACCACCATCTATACCGCACTTCAGAATTATTCAGCCAATATTACCACATGAAGTGAATATAGAAACAACAACCGACGGATCGCATACAACTGAGTGTGTGGAGTAAGTTGAGTTGATATGAACACGATCACATTCAGCATTTCCATCAAACCTCCTCTGCCTGCTCGATTTATAATAGTAAAACATGATCGGACAGATGGTTTCATCCCACACGAATAACCACACTAAGGGATGTCCGATTAGCGCAGTGATTAACAAGCTCGCTTCCCACCAATGTAACCCGTGTTCGATCCTCGGACCGGAAAGTATGTGAGCTGGTACAGTGGTCGCCAGATCGGACAGGTGGGTTTCCTCCGGGTACTCTGGTTTTCTCCCACACGAATGACATACCACATATACGCTTTCATCCGCGCCAACAAGAGCGATTAATATAGGTTGTGAAATGTTGTTTCACAATCCTTGTAAAATAACAAAAGATTAAATCAAATAAGAAACAAATGTCACTTCCGGCGCTTAGACAGTAATCATGTGGTAAACAACTTGATATTGCAAAATATTCAAATTATTTCAGAAGAATGTCACGGTGTATTATCAATGCTATTTATACGGTGAAATATATGTTCGTGCTATTTTATTACATTTTAAACTGTTTCCATGTTTGTTCAATCGTTATACTTATATAAAATGTTTCGGTGATGTTAATGAACATTAACATGTTTTATTGCAAATACATAAATAATATTATACATTGCATGATAAACAAAATATATACAAATTTAATTCATTAATAATACATTAAATCGTGTATATCAATTTAGTTTTCACTGGAAATGTTCAAAATTCCTGAGAGCTAAAAATTCAAACTTCCACCTTGCTTCTCACGCATGCGCATGATATATGTCAATATTACCCTCACACATTTATTTTTCAGCTACGACTCTATCAGCACATATTTATTTTTCAGCTACGACTATAACGGCACACATTTATTTTTCAGCTACGACTATATCAGCACACATTTATTATTTTCAGCTACGACTCATTCGGCACACATTTATTTTTCAGCTACGACTCTATCGGCACACATTTATTTTTCAGCTACGACTCTATCGGCACACATTTATTTTTCAGCTACGACTCTATCAGCACACATTTATTTTTCAGCTACGACTCTATCGGCACACATTTATTTTTCAGCTACGACTCTATCAGCACACATTTATTTTTCAGCTACGACTCTATCGGCACACATTTATTTTTCAGCTACGACTCTATCAGCACACATTTATTTTTCAGCTACGACTCTATCGGCACACATTTATTTTTCAGCTACGACTCTATCGGCACACATTTATTTTTCAGCTACGACTCTATCGGCACACATTTATTTTTCAGCTACGACTCTATCAGCACACATTTATTTTTCAGCTACGACTCTATCGGCACACATTTATTTTTCAGCTACGACTCTATCGGCACACATTTATTTTTCAGCTACGACTCTATCGGCACACATTTATTTTTCAGCTACGACTCTATCAGCACACATTTATTTTTCAGCTACGACTCTATCGGCACACATTTATTTTTCAGCTACGACTCTATCGGCACACATTTATTTTTCAGCTACGAATCTATCGGCACACATTTACGGCCAAGTTCTACCGTTAGTGATAATTGGATCCTGAATCAACCACCATGGCAACCACGACAACAACAACAACAACGACGACAAATAGCTGAGTATGGAAACATCCTTTTTATTCATGCCCTTTATCGTGCCACGGAGGACACCATTTATTTATATACCGTTAAATAATTAAGAAATAATAAGTATCAACCTGGTATATCGCAGAATAACCCGATTTTGAAGTTCGTATGCCGGCCTTCGTGATATATTTCTACGCATACGAACTTCAAACTCGGTTTATTCTGCGATATACCACGGTTGATACTCATTATTTCGATTCTAACACAACTTACTTCTAATAATTTTAAAGGAGTATTTTCTTCAAACGCCGCTGCATTTGGCTTTCGAAATTTCCTCCCGCGTAAAGGGTGATGACGTTATTTTTTATGGAAGATATCAATATAGTGCATAAATGAACAAAAGTTGTAACTGATCAATAATTTTATTTATTTTGTCAAATAAAACTGTACAGAATAGTAACTGAAACGTTACTTAACAGACAAACAAGACGGACAAGAGATTATCTGATTCTAAAAATAGCTCACTCCGCGAATTCCCACGGTATTGATTACAAACATCACGTGACTTTCATTCATAAAACTTTACACGCATTGTATAAATGGAATAGACAAAACACGGTGCGCGCGCAGCATAGTTCAAGGTAGGCATATCGCAGAATAACCCGAGGTAGATTTTATAAGTATGTATGTTATTAGCTGGGTCGCGTTAGAATGTTAAATAAACATAACAATTAAAAATGTGAAATAAGACAAATAGAGACAAAATAATTTGTAACATCATCATATAAATGTTTCAATACAATAACATAATTCTTAGCATTTAATTTACGCATCAGCACCTTTACAGTATGTCCAAGCTCTTAATGCATGTGCACATATGACGATCTTGACAATATGGAAACATTCTAACACAAACGAACACTAACACTGCATTACATAGATAATATGCGTTTGTTTTCCTGTATAATCGAAACACATTTCACCGACTGATCAATGGATGGACTATTATTATGAAGTAGCTCGTCAAAAGTAAAAATGGCAACGTTTCAAATCTTGTCTGGTGTAACGAATATGTATCTCACGGCAAGTAATTAGCATAACCATGTTCGGACAACAACTAATTAACATAATCATGTTCGGACGACAGATAATTAGCATAACCATATTTGGACGACAGATAATTAGCATATAACAATGTTAGGACGATTGGTAATTAGCATAATGATGTTCGGACGACAGATAATTAGCATAACCATGTTCGGACGACAGATAATTAACATATTCATATTCGGACGACAGATAATTAGCATAACCATGTTCGGAAAACAGACAATTAGCATAACCATGTTCGGACGACATATAATTAGGATAACCATGTTCGGACAACAGACAATTAGCATAACCATGTTCGGACGATATATACCTAGCATAACAGTGTTAGGACGACAGATAATTAGCATAATCGTATCCATCCATTATTATTAGGGTAATACACATGTCCAACACTGAATGGAAGGCATCCCACTGAATCGCCGTCATTTTCTTCAGGAGAAACCGGTTTGAAGAGCTATTTTATTATTCATGTTGACCGTTAGGAGAATTTGAATTGCAGTTTCAGGCAAAATGAGGCTTTTCTATAACCTCCATTGGCAAATAAAGTCCGATTTATCCCGATATGAATAGCGGTCCTGTCAGTTGGAATCCTTTGTTTTTCCTGTTTGTCTTTCCTTATAATAAATGTGATATCATCAAAATCATTTTAATTAATTGAATCACAATATTTACAGATAAGTATCCATTGGATATACTCTAGGATATAAGTATCAACTTTAGTAAGTGGATGAAAACTGATAGCATGGTGTGCAAAGGAAACAACGATAAAAACAGAGGAAACCACTAAGAGGACCTACATACTGTTAGGGAGTATTCAGGAGCAGTAACTCACTCATTGGTCAGAAAAACATTTTCGATAAAAATCAAACACCTCACAGGGTGCAGCAACACTCCCAGTTAATGTCCGGAGATGTGGAAGGTCAGTATATATATATGCTGGTCCTACGTATACATATCGTACAGTGGGGCACTATATATATATGCTGGTCATACGTATACATATCGTACAGTGGGAGCACTATACAGGTATACTAGTCATACGTATACATATGGTACACTAGGCCACTATACAGGTATACTAGTCATACGTATACATATCGTACAGTTGGTGCACTATAAAGATATACTAGTCATACGTATACATATCGTACAGTGGGGGCACTCTACATATATGCTAGTCATACGTATACATATCGTACAGTGAGAGCACTATACAGGTATACTAGTCATACGTATACATATGGTACACTAGGCCACTATACAGGTATACTAATCATACGTATAAATATCGTACAGTAGGGGCACAATGCATATATGCTAGTCATACGTATACATATCGCACAGTGGGGGTACTATGCATATATGCTGGTCATACGTATGTATATCGTACAGTGGGGGCACTATACATATATGCTGGTCATACCTATACATATCGTACAGTAGGGGCACAATGCATATATGCTAGTCATACGTATACATATCGCACAGTGGGGGTACTATGCATATATGCTGGTCATACGTATGTATATCGTACAGTGGGGGCACTGTACATATATGCTGGTCATACTTATACATATCGTACAGTGGGGGCACTATACAGGTATACTAGTCATACCTATAAATATGGTACAGTAGGGGCACTATACATATATGCTAGTCATACGTATACATATCGTAGAGTGGGGGCACTATACATATATGCTGGTCATACCTATACATATCGTACAGTAGGGGCACTATGCATATATGCTAGTCATACGTATACATATCGTACAGTGGGGGTACTATGTATATATGCTGGTCATACGTATGCATATCGTACAGTGGGGGCACTGTACATATATGCTGGTCATACGCAAACATATCGTACAGTAGGGGCACTATACAGGTATACTAGTCATGCCTATAAATATGGTACAGTAGGGGCACTATACATATATGCTAGTCATACGTATACATATCGTAGAGTGGGGGCATTATACATATATGCTGGTCATACGTATACATATCGTACAGTGGGGGCACTATACAGGTATACTAGTCATACGTATAAATGTGGTACAGTAGGGGCACTATACATATATGCTAGTCATACGAATGCATATCGTACAGTGGGGGCACTATACATATATGCTGGTCATACGTATACATATGGTACAGTATGGGCCTTATATATATATGCTAGTCATACGTATACATATCGTACAGTAGGGCACTATAAATATATGCTGGTCATACGTATACATATGGTAGAGTAGGGGCACTATATATATATATGCTGGTCATACGTATAAATATGGTACAGTAGGGGCACTATACATATATGCTAGTCATACGAATGCATATCGTACAGTGGGGGCACTATACATATATGGTGGTCATACGTATACATATGGTACAGTGGGGGCACTATACATATATGCTAGTCATACGTATGCATTTCGTACAGTAGGGCACTATACATATATGCTAGTCATATGTATACATATCGTACAGTAGGGCACTATACAGGTATTCTAGTCATACGTATGCATATCGTACAGTGGTGGCACTATACATATAAGCTAGTCATACGTATATATATCGTACGGTGGGGCACTATACAGGTATACTAGTCATACGTATACATATGGTACACTAGGTCACTATACAGGTATACTAGCCATACGTATACATATCATACAGTAGGGGCACTATACAGGTATATTAGTCATACGTATACATATCGTACAGTAGGGCACTATACATATATGCTGGTCATACGTATACATATGGTAGAGTAGTGGCACTATATATATGCTGGTCATACGTATAAATATGGTACAGTAGGGGCACTATACATATATGCTAGTCATACGAAAACATATCGTACAGTGGGGGCACTATACATATATGCTGGTCATACGTATACATATGGCACAGTGGGGGCACTATACATATATGCTAGTCATACGTATACATATCGTACAATAGGGCACTATACATATATGCTGGTCATATGTATACATATCGTACAGTAGGGCACTATACATATATGCTAGTCATACGTATACATATCGTACAGTAGGGCACTATACAGGTATTCTAGTCATACGTATGCATATGGTACAGTGGTGGCACTATACATATAAGCTAGTCATACGTATATATATCGTGCGGTGGGGGCACTATACAGGTATACTAGTCATACGTATACATATGGTACACTAGGGCACTATACATGTATACTAGCCATACGTATACATATCATACAGTGGGGGCACTATACAGGTATACTAGTCATACGAATACATATCGTACAGTAGGGCACTATACATATATGCTGGTCATACGTATACATATGGTAGAGTAGGGGCACTATATATATATGCTGGTCATACGTATAAATATGGTACACTAGGGGCACTATACATATATGCTAGTCATACGAATACATATCGAACAGTGGGGGCACTATGCATATATGCTGGTCATACGTATACATATGAGACAGTGGGGGCACTCTTCATATATGCTAGTCATACGTATACATGTCGTACAATAGGGCACTATACATATATGCTGGTCATACGTATACATATCGTACAGTAGGGCACTATACATATTTGCTGGTCATACGTATACATATGGTAGAGTAGGGGCACTATATATATATGCTGGTCATACGTATAAATATGGTACAGTAGGGCACTATACATATATGCTAGTCATACGAATACATATCGTACAGTGGGGGCACTATACATATATGCTGGTCATGCGTATAAATATGGCACAGTGGGGGCACTATATATATATGCTAGTCATACGTATACATATCGTACAGTAGGGCACTATACATATATGCTAGTCATACGTATACATATCGTACAGTAGGGCACTATACAGGTATTCTAGTCAAACGTATGCATATCGTACAGTGGGGGCACTATACATATAAGCTAGTCATACGTATATATATCGTACCGTGGGGCACTATACAGGTGTACTAGTCATACGTATACATATGGTACACTAGGTCACTATACAGGTATACTAGCCATACGTATACATATCATACAGTGGGGGCACTATACAGGTATACTAGTCATACGTATACATATCGTACAGTAGGGCACTATACATATATGCTGGTCATACGTATACATATGGTAGAGTAGGGGCACTATATATATGCTGGTCATACGTATACATTTGGTACAGTAGGGGCACTATACATATATGCTAGTCATACGAATACATATCGTACAGTGGGGGCACTATACATATATGCTAGTCATACGTATACATATCGTACAGTAGGGCACTATACAGGTATTCTAGTCATACGTATGCATATCGTACAGTGGGGGCACTATACATATAAGCTTGTGATACGAATGCATATCGTACAGTGGGGGCACTATACATAGATGATGGTCATACGTATACATATGGTACAGTAGGGGAATTATATATATATGCTAGTCATACGTATACATATCGTACAATAGGGCACTATACATATATGCTGGTCATACGTATACATATGGTAGAGAAGGGTCACTATATATATATGCTGGTCATACGTATAAATATGGTACAGTAGGGCACTATACATATATGCTAGTCATACGAATACATATCGTACAGTGGGGCACTATACATATATGCTGGTCATACGTATAAATATGGTACAGTAGGGCACTATACATATATGCTAGTCATACGTATACATATCGTACAATAGGGCACTATACATATATGCTGGTCATATGTATACATATCGTACAGTATGGTACTATACATATATGCTAGTCATACGTATACATATCGTACAGTAGGGCACTATACAGGTATTCTAGTCATACGTATGCATATGGTACAGTGGGGGCACTATACATATAAGCTAGTCATACGTATATATATCGTACGGTGGGGGCACTATACAGGTATACTAGTCATACGTATACATATGGTACACTATGGCACTATACAGGTATACTAGCCATACGTATACATATCATACAGTGGGGGGCACTATACAGGTATACTAGTCATACGTATACATATCGTACAGTAGGGCACTATACATATATGCTGGTCATACGTATGCATATGGTAGAGTAGGGGCACTATATATATATGCTGGTCATACGTATACATATGGTACAGTAGGGGCACTATACATATATGCTAGTCATACGAATGCATATCGTACAGTGGGGGCACTATACATATATGCTGGTCATACGTATACATATGGTACAGTGGGGGCACTATACATATATGCTAATCATACGTATACATATCGTACAATAGGGCACTATACATATATGCTGGTCATATGTATACATATCGTACAGTAGGGCACTATACATATATGCTAGTTATACGTATACATATCGTACAGTAGGGCACTATACAGGTGGTATTCTAGTCATAAGTATGCATATCGTACAGTGGGGCACTATACATATAAGCTAGTCATACGTATATATATCGTACGGTGGGGGCACTATACAGGTATACCAGTCATACGTATACATATGGTACACTAGGGCACTATTCAGGTATACTAGCCATACGTATACATATCATACAGTGGGGGCACTATTCAGGTATACTAGTCATACGTATACATATCGTACAGTAGGGGTACTATACATATATGCTAGTCATACGTATGCATATCGTACAGTAGGGACACTATGCATATATGCTAGTCATACGTATACATATCGTACAGTAGGGGCACTATGCATATATGCTGGTCATACGTATACATATCGTACAGTAGGGCACTATATATATATGCTAGTCATACGTATACATATCGTACAGTAGGGCACTATACATATATGCTAGTCATACGTAGACTTGTCGTACACTAGGGGCACTATACATATATGCTAGTCATACGAATACATATCGTACAGTGAGGGCACTATGCATATATGCTGGTCATACGTATACATATGGTACAGTGGGGGCACTCTTCATATATGCTAGTCATACGTATACATATCGTACAATAGGGCACTATACATATATGCTGGTCATATGTATACATATCCTACAGTGGGGCACTATACATGTATACTAGTCATACGTATTCATATGGTACACTAGGGCACTATACAGGTATACTAGTCATACGTATACATATCGTACAGTAGGGCACTATACATATATGCTAGTCATACGTATACATATCGTACAGTATGGGCTCTATACATATATGCTGGTCATACGTATACATATCGTACAGTAGGGCACTATATATATATGCTGGTCATACGTATACATATCGTACAGTAGGGGCACTATATATATATGCTGGTCATACGTAGACATATCGTACAGTAGGGTACTATACATATATGCTAGTCATACGTATGCATATCGTACAATAGGGCACTATACATATATGCTGGTCATATGTATACATATCGTACAGTAGGGCACTATACATATATGCTAGTCATACGTATACATATCGTACAGTAGGGCACTATACAGGTATTCTAGTCATACGTATGCATATCGTACAGTGGGGGCACTATACATATAAGCTTGTGATACGAATGCATATCGTACAGTGGGGGCACTATACATATATGATGGTCATACGTATACATATGGTACAGTAGGGGAATTATATATATATGCTAGTCATACGTATACATATCGTACAATAGGGCACTATACATATATGCTGGTCATACGTATACATATGGTAGAGAAGGGGCACTATATATATATGCTGGTCATACGTATAAATATGGTACAGTAGGGCACTATACATATATGCTAGTCATACGAATACATATCGTACAGTGGGGCACTATACATATATGCTGGTCATACGTATAAATATGGTACAGTAGGGCACTATACATATATGCTAGTCATACGTATACATATCGTACAGTAGGGCACTATACATATATGCTAGTCATACGTATACATATCGTACAGTAGGGCACTATACAGGTATTCTAGTCATACGTATGCATATGGTACAGTGGGGGCACTATACATATAAGCTAGTCATACGTATATATATCGTACGGTGGGGGCACTATACAGGTATACTAGTCATACGTATACATATGGTACACTATGGCACTATACAGGTATACTAGCCATACGTATACATATCATACAGTGGGGGCACTATACAGGTATACTAGTCATACGTATACATATCGTACAGTAGGGCACTATACATATATGCTGGTCATACGTATGCATATGGTAGAGTAGGGGCATTATACATATATGCTAGTCATACGTAGACTTGTCGTACACTAGGGGCACTATACATATATGCTAGTCATACGAATACATATCGTACAGTGAGGGCACTATGCATATATGCTGGTCATACGTATACATATGGTACAGTGGGGCACTATTCATATATGCTAGTCATACGTATACATATCGTACAATAGGGCACTATACATATATGCTGGTCATATGTATACATATCCTACAGTGGGGCACTATACATGTATACTGGTCATACGTATTCATATGGTACAGTAGGGCACTATATATTATACTAGTCATACGTATACATATCGTACAGTAGGGCACTATACATATATGCTGTCATACGTATACATATGTACAATGGGCTCTATACATATATGCTGGTCATACGTATACATATCGTACAGTAGGGCACTATATATATATGGTCATACGTATACATATCGTACAGTAGGGGCACTATATATATATGCTGGTCATACGTAGACATATCGTACAGTAGGGTACTATACATATATGCTAGTCATACGTATGCATATCGTACAATAGGGCACTATACATATATGCTGGTCATATGTATACATATCGTACAGTAGGGCACTATACATATATGCTAGTCATACGTATACATATCGTACAGTAGGGCACTATACAGGTATTCTAGTCATACGTATGCATATCGTACAGTGGGGGCACTATACATATAAGCTAGTGATACGAATTCATATCGTACAGTGGGGGCACTATACATATATGATGGTCATACGTATACATATGGTACAGTAGGGGCATTATATATATATGCTAGTCATACGTATACATATCGTACAGTAGGGCACTATACATATATGCTGGTCATACGTATACATATGGTAGAGTAGGGGCACTATATATATATGCTGGTCATACGTATAAATATGGTACAGTAGGGCACTATAAATATATGCTAGTCATACGAATACATATCGTACAGTGGGGGCACTATACATATATGCTGGTCATGCGTATAAATATGGCACAGTGGGGGCACTATATATATATGCTAGTCATACGTATACATATCGTACAGTAGGGCACTATACATATATGCTAGTCATACGTATACATATCGTACAGTAGGGCACTATACAGGTATTCTAGTCAAACGTATGCATATCGTACAGTGGGGCACTATACATATATGCTAGTCATACGTATATATATCGTACAGTGGGGCACTATACAGGTGTATTCTAGTCATACGTATGCATATGGTACAGTGGGTCACTATACATATACTAGTCATACGTATATATATCGTACAGTGGGGGCACTATACAGGTATACTAGTCATACGTATACATATCGTACAGTAGGGCACTATACATATATGCTGGTCATACGTATACATATGGTAGAGTAGGGGCACTATATATATGCTGGTCATACGTATAAATATGGTACAGTAGGGGCACTATACATATATGCTAGTCATACGTATACATATCGTACAGTGGGGGCACTATACATATATGCTAGTCATACGTATACATATCGTACAGTAGGGCACTATACATGTATTCTAGTCATACGTATGCATATCGTACAGTGGGGGCACTATACATATAAGCTTGTGATACGAATGCATATCGTACAGTGGGGCACTATACATAGATGATGGTCATACGTATACATATGGTACAGTAGGGGAATTATATATATATGCTAGTCATACGTATACATATCGTACAATAGGGCACATACATATATGCTGGTCATACGTATACATATGGTAGAGAAGGGGCACTATATATATATGCTGGTCATACGTATAAATATGGTACAGTAGGGCACTATACATATATGCTAGTCATACGAATACATATCGTACAGTGGGGCACTATACATATATGCTGGTCATACGTATAAATATGGTACAGTAGGGCACTATACATATATGCTAGTCATACGTATACATATCGTACAATAGGGCACTATACATATATGCTGGTCATATGTATACATATCGTACAGTATGGTACTATACATATATGCTAGTCATACGTATACATATCGTACAGTAGGGGCACTATACATATATGCTAGTCATACGTATACATATCGTACAGTGGGGGCACTATACATGTATGCTAGTCATACGTATACATATGGTACAGTAGGGCACTATACAGGTATACTAGTCATACGTATACATATCGTACAGTAGGGCACTATACAGGTATACTAGTCATACGTATACATATCGTACAGTAGGGCACTATACATATATGCTGGTCATACGTATGCATATGGTAGAGTAGGGGCACTATATATATATGCTGGTCATACGTATACATATGGTACAGTAGGGGCACTATACATATATGCTAGTCATACGATACATATCGTACAGTGGGGCACTATACATATATGCTGGTCATACGTATACATATGGTACAGTGGGGGCACTATACATATATGCTAATCATACGTATACACATCGTACAATAGGGCACTATACATATATGCTGGTCATATGTATACATATCGTATAGTAGGGCACTATACATATATGCTAGTTATACGTATACATATCGTAGAGTAGGGCACTATACAGGTGGTATTCTAGTCATACGTATGCATATCGTACAGTGGGGCACTATACATATAAGCTAGTCATACGTATATATATCGTACGGTGGGGGCACTATACAGGTATACCAGTCATACGTATACATATGGTACACTAGGGCACTATTCAGGTATACTAGCCATACGTATACATATCATACAGTGGGGGCACTATTCAGGTATACTAGTCATACGTATACATATCGTACAGTAGGGGTACTATACATATATGCTAGTCATACGTATGCATATCGTACAGTAGGGACACTATGCATATATGCTAGTCATACGTATACATATCGTACAGTAGGGGCACTATGCATATATGCTGGTCATACGTATACATATCGTACAGTAGGGCACTATATATATATGCTAGTCATACGTATACATATCGTACAGTAGGGCACTATACATATATGCTAGTCATACGTAGACTTGTCGTACAGTAGGGTCACTATACATATATGCTAGTCATACGTAGACTTTTCGTACAGTAGGGCACTATACATATATACTAATCATGCGTAGACTTTTGGTATTGTAGGGGCACTATACATATATGCTGGTCATACGTATGCATATCGTACAGTAGGGGCACTATACATATATGCTAGTCATACGTAGACTTTTCGTACAGTAGGGCACTATACATATATGCTAGTCATACGTATGCATATCGTACAGTAGGGGCACTACACATATATGCTAGTAATACGTATGCATATCGTACAGTAGGGGCACTATACATATATGCTGGTCATAGGTATACATATCGTACAGTAGGGGCACTATACATATATGCTAGTCATACGTATGCATATCGTACAGTAGGGGCACTATACATATATGTTAGTCATACGTAGACGTTTCGTACAGTAAGGGCACTATACATATATGCTAGTCCTACGTATACATATCGTACAGTAGGGGCACTATATATATATGCTAGTCATACGTAGACTTTTCGTACAGTAGGGCACTATATATATATGCTAGTCATACGTATAGTCGTATACATATCGTACAGTAGGGGCATTATACATATATGCTGGTCATACGTATGCATATCCTACAGTAGGGCACTATACATATAGGCTGGTCCTACGTATACATATCGTACAGTAGGGGCACTATACATATATGCTAGTCATACGTAGACTGTTCGTACAGTAAGGCACTATACATATATGCTGGTCCTATGTATACATATCGTACAGTAGGGGCACTATATATATATGCTGGTCATACGTATACATATCGTACAGTGGGGGGCACTATACATATATGCTGGTCCTACGTATACATATCGTACACTAGGGCACTATAATTTACGTATGCATATCCTACATTGTGGGCAATGTTATATAATTATATAGTTTATCTACTTTTCAGATTTTATATTGCAATATAATTCCACATGTGCAGTTTTCTCGTATAGTCTTATCTCTTGATTGCATTTTATTTGTATATATGTTGAGTAGATTAAATGTTGTTAAATGAATGCTCTCGTTATAATAAGGTCTTTAATATTATTATTATATTATTATTATTAGGAAATTAGATCAAGTGATGTACACAATCATAAGACGAGATGCATTAACTATTTAGTCGATTGAAAACTGCTTAGACTATTGGTCATTTCCAACTTCAGTAGATATATATTTTTAAAAGAATTAATATAAGCAGTTACGGTTGTAAAACAATACATATATTGCCTATTAAATGCATAGTAAAAAGTGAAAACAGCCAGTCTCTTCATTTATATTTCCAAGCTATCATTTCTTCTGATACAACATCCATTGTAAAGAGGTATTCAAATCAAACTGTAAAAGTAAAAACTATCTTTCAATTATAATGTTTCCCATACCCAGTTTTCACCTGTGAATAACGTCACTGTGTTTACACACTGCCAACTAATACAATATACCAACCTTCAGTTTGCAATGGCCTGAATTCCTTATACCACATATGTTTTACACATCAACTAGTCTGAAGTCTTCTCAAGTAAATATAATTTCTCAAAATACACAGAAACTATACACTGCCTTTCATGAAAATGCATTTTTACCAAAAAGAAAAATTAACTATATTAGTTAGTGGGACTACATTCGACCGCGGATGCACTTCTGCCTATTTACGTATATACAACCGTAATTATAATGCTTTCTTGTTTCCCTTTGACTTTCTCAGAATCAAACCACCATCTCTACAGCCCTTCAGATTTCGTCATCCAATATTACCACCGACACCTGAAGTGGATATAGAATCAACAACCGACGGATCGCATACAACTGAGATTGTGGAGTAAGTTGAGTTGATATGAACACGATCACACTCAGCATTTCCATCAAACCTCCTCTGCCTGCTCGATTTATAATAGTAAAACATGATCGGACAGATGGTTTCCTCCCACACGAATAACCACACTAAGGGATGTCCGATTAGCGCAGTGATTAACACGCTCGCTTCCCACCAATGTAACCCGGGTTCGATCCTCGGACCGGAAAGTATGTGAGATGGTACAATGGTGGTGATGATGAGGGTGATGATGATGGTGGTCATGATGGTGATGATGAAGATGATGAGGGTGGTGATGATGATGCTGCTGATGATGATATTGATGATGATGAGGGTGATGATGATGATGATGATGATGATGACTTGAATTTAATTATTTGTTACAAATCTCACATGGATTTTATTTTCAGTGTGTACATTTATATATTAACAATGATTACCTGTCCATTTACAGTTACTCTCGAGTAGTCGAACTTTATTATAAAGGTGTGAATGTATAATAATCATTGTTGTAACCATTACCATTGCTAACATTACAGTCATAAATACCATGCCATGCTTAAAATGACTGAATGTCATATTGTTGATGTAATCATTGTGACTTCTATATGATGTTTATATGTATAACAATTTAATATGTAGGTGACTTATAGATCCATTGGAACTGTTACGATTGTGCCCTTAGGCAAGGCATTTAAATTCCACGTTACGTATTATCTCTCCCTCGTGGCGATGGACACATCAGGAATGAGGTCTCGAGAGTGATTACTATAAGTTGTAAGAACTTGTTTCGCAATCGAGCTCAAATAACTTTGTATAAACTAAACTTCGATATTGCATAATTACATTACAAATGTGGGGTTTCTTCTGTTATAGCGAACAAAGCAACAATAATGAAGATATACCAAACAATGGATACATAAGGTAATAATTAATACTGTTACGCTGGCATAGTTCTGTATGATAGACACATTTCTGTTACGCTGGCATAGTTCTGTATGATAGACACATTTCGGATACGCTGGCATAGTTCTGTATGATAGACACATTTCTGTTACGCTGGCATAGTTCTGTATGATAGACACAATTCTATTACGCTGACATAGTTCTGTATGATAGACACAATTCTGTTACGCTGGCATAGTTCTGTATGATATACACATTTCTGTTACGCTGGCATAGTTCTGTATGATAGATACATTTCTGTTATGTTGTCCAAGGAATAATAGAGATTTCTCAGTGAATGAAAACTCCATCTTCCACTGTTTTGAAACAGTGAAATATGGCATGTTCTCTGTCACTGCGGAGTTCTCTATTCCTCCGCGGTTGGATGTACACTTGTATTTAAGCTATTTTCTGATAATCATGAACAGTTAATTAGCATGTAATATGTTCTGTTGTTATTTGTTACGTTTATTGATCGTCGCTACCGGTTGCCCATATGAGCGACGCCTCCTGAAGAGATTAGTAATTTTATATTTTGGAGGATAGTGCAATAATACAGACAGAGACCCATTCCAGAGTCTCCTCTGGTTCTTTTACGTGCACGATGTAAAGCACAGACACGAGACCTCGGTTTAACGTCCCTTCTGAAAGACGGTTAATTGTATTAGGGTCAGACGGGTGATCGAACCTGCGATCCCTGGATTACCAGTCCAGCGTGTTACCAATGGACTACAGATCCGTCTGTAATATGTTCTAATGAATTTGTTATGTTTTTATACTGGAACTATTTCTTACAAGGGATGTTCACACTAACATGAGTACTTAAAATGTTTACATTTGTTGTTTTTATTTTCACATTCTTTTTTAACATTTTGTTTTATTTGTTCCACATTTCATACATGTACAAACATTACAACCGCATATAAAAGAATGTGAAAATAAAAACAACAAATGTAAATTGTGTAAGTGCCAGTGGAGTTCGAACCATTGTCCATCTGAAAACAATCTGAAAACAAATCATTCAAGAGTGGGTATCCTATCCACTGCGCTAATCAGACACATATACACTGTTTAGTCGGTTTATCTGTATTTTATACCCCTAAATATCCAATATTGATGTGTTTACATGTGTGATCTATTTTTAAAACCCATAACACTGCCAATTTAATCATGTTCGACCGTAATAATAGTAGAAATGTGTGATTAGTTTGTAGTGTTCGTCGCTACCGGTAGCCAATATCAGTGACGCCTCCTGAAGAGATTAGTCATTTTCGATTGTTGGATTATAGTAATAATACAGACATATACTTATTCCAGAATCTCCGTTGGTTCTTTACGTGCACGATGTAAAGCACCGACCTAGGTTTAAATTCCCATCTGAAAGACAATATTGTTAGGGTCAGATGGGGGATCGAACCTGCGATCCCTGGATTCACAGTCATGTATTGTGTTATTGTGAGTATGCCAATATGAAATCACTAGCTTGAGATAATGGTACAATATTCTTATTTTTATTCCATTTTTTATATTGTTCCTGCGAACTGACATTTTCTGAAATGTTAATAGCTCATGATGAAATATATCATGCTAACAGCTTGAGCATCAGCTTACCTCCATCGCCACTCATCACTTCCTGGGAGTTGTAAAATGTAATTAAATGTAAACCTACTTTCTGTTTAGTGTTTACCCAGCCAGGCGAGTTTGGCATGAGAAGTTCTGAACTGTGAGAACGCTAGGCTTATCATAGCTAAAGTGTAATCAATTCTAAATAGCCATATTGGCCGTGCTAGCTCAATACTGGCCGAGTTAAGCATCGATACTGAAGAGTTTACGCTCGTATTGGACTAGCAAATGTATACAATATTCTATAACCAATTAATAATGCACCATATAAATATACAGCAGAGCATACCTATTATACGAATGGGACACCGGCGTATTGACAATGCTGTACTTGTATAATTATGAACATTTCTCAGAATACTTAGCTTAACACACACATGTTTACTTAGGCCTGACGAATGGAAACACAGAGAGGAAGGTATACCTGTCACTCGCGGAATAGTAGAATATGAAAACTGTATTTTATACCCCCAAATATCCAATATTGATGTGTTTACATGTGTGATCTATTTTTAAAACCCATAACATTGCCAATTTAATCATGTTCGACAGTAATAATATGTTTACAATAATTATAAATGTGTGATTAGTTTGTATTGTTCGTCGCTACCGGTAGCCAATATCTGTGACGCTTTGTAAAGCTTCTAACTAGTAAAGTTCTGCAAAATAATTTCGTCAGGTAATCTCATACAGGCAGGGTCCAACAACCAATGAGATTTTGACGTTTTCATGCAGGCCCCATAAATCCCATATTGGCCGTGCTAGCTCAATACTGGCCGAGTTAAGCATCGATACTGAAGAGTGCACGCTCGTATTGGACTAGCAAATGTATACACTATTCAATAACCAATTAATAATGCACCATACATATCATACGAATGGGACACCGGCGTATTGACAATGCTGTACTTGTATAATTATGAACATTTCTCAGATTACTTAGCTTAACACAAACATGTTTACTTAGGCCTATCGAATGGACACACAGAGAGGAACGTATAACTGTCGCTCGCGGAAGAGAAGAATATGGATACATCGAAAGGTAAGATGTTATCTATTATAAGTACAGTTTCAATAACGCTCACTTGACTGAATGATTTGTCGAGTTTGAGATTGGCTCCTGGCTCAGCGAGATGGCTCCTGGCTCTGCTAATCAGAAAGCTAGAAATATAGTTTGAAATTGGAAAACAGTTCTATAACATCAGGCCTTGATGTTTAAAGCGACACTTAGTGAAAACGCATATTTCTATACAGAATGTATTACAATCCTGTATAACACGATTTATGCAACATATGTACCGTTATATCTCACATGTGTGCCTATGCATATATATTTGTAGACTAGTCTTAGTTAAATTACCTATAAACGATATTATCTCGCGTTTAGTATTGACTCCGATGACAAACAAACGTCAATTGAGGAGCGTGGCTGATCGTTATGTGAAATCCTACTTTCAATTTTGAAGGTTTGTAGATCACAAAAACACTGTTTATTGATTCAATGTTAGTGTTCGAATGTCTTCTGAAGAATTTGTAGTAGCAATCCATTTATACATGGAACAATGCATTGTATTTGCTTTTTGCGATGTAATGTCGCTTTAACGAACTTGTTTAGGAAAACAGTATCAATTGAAATATTGAAATATGAAATTGCACCGTACTGAATAAAAATGTTTGTGTGAATGTTAAAATGTTTTGCACAATGAACAAGTATGGCGTGTATATTGGACATGTATGTACATTGTGGATGCTAGTGTTCTGCACAATGAACAAGTATAGCATGTATTTTGAACATGTATGTACAATGTGGATACTGAAGTGTTCTGCACAATGAACACGTATGGTGTGTATATTGAACATGTATGTACAATGTGGATACTGAAGTGTTCTGCACAATGAACAAGTATGGCGTGTATATTGAACATGTATGTACAATGTGGATACTAACGTGTTCTGCACAATGAACACGTATGGCGTGTATAGTGAACATGTATGTACCATTTGGATACTAACGTGTTCTGCACAATGAACAAGTATCGCGTGTATATTGAACATGTATGTACCATTTGGATACTAACGTGTTCTGCACAATGGACAAGTATCGCGTGTATATTGAACATGTATGTACTATGTGGATGTTAGTGTTCTGCACAATGAACACGTATGGCGTGCATAGTGAACATGTATGTACAATGTGGATGCTAGTGTTCTGCACAATGAACACGTATGGAGTGCATAGTGAACATGTATGTACAATGTTGATGCCAGTGTTCTGCACAATGAACACGTATGGCGTGTATAGTGAACATGTATGTACCATGTGGATACTAGTGTTCTGCACAATGAACAAGTATGGCGTGTATATTGAACATGTATGTACCATGTGGATACTAGTGTTCTGCACAATGAACAAGTATGGCTTGTATATTGAACATGTATGTACCATGTGGATACTAGTGTTCTGCACAATGAACAAGTATGGCGTGTATATTGAACATGTATGTACCATGTGGATACTAGTGTTCTGCACAATGAACAAGTACGGCGTATTTCGTGTGAGGAAGCTATCCAGGTGGTTCTACCCGGGTGTCCGTCCACGGCTGAATTACTGCTCGGATACTTGCCCTATATCTACCAATACTAACCATCGACGTAGCCACGTTTGCCCTATATCTACCAATACTAACCATCGACGTAGTCACGTTTGCCCTATATATACCAATACTAACCATCGACGTAGCCACGTTTGCCCAATCTCTACCAATACTAACCATCGACGTAGCCACGTTTGCCCTATCTCTACTAATACTAGCCATCGACGCAGCCACGTTTGCCATAACTATACCAATACTAGCAATCGACGTAGCCACGTTTAGCCCTATCTCTACCAATACTAGCCATCGACACAGCCACGTTTGCCATAGCTATACCAATACTAGCAATCGACGTAGCCACGTTTAGCCATATCTCAGCCAATACTAGCCATGGACGTAGCAACGTTGTGGCACACCGAGGCAGTGCTAGCCATCGACGTAGCCACGTTGTGGCACACCTACGCAGTGCTAGCCATATAGCCATTGAATGTTAGACATTAGACCACAACATAATTTAACAACATTACTTCTAATTAACATTTGGTTTGGGAGAGAGAATGCGGATGATACTCCAGACGTGTCTGATGAACGTGACGCGACTGAAGCACGTGATGATATAGAAACTCTACCTTCACTGGATTTTCCGAGTACATTAAACAATTGTACAGAAAAACGCCCGTGAGTATCTATTGCCTATAATTTCTGTTAAATATTTAACCTACAAACTTAACAGCGGCCAAGCCGCGCGCTTCAGTTAAGACGAAGTATATTAATCGAGTTTAACTAGTAGATTACAGATACAGTGGGGCCACTATACATATATGCTGGTCATATGTAGACATATCGTACAGTGGGGCCACTATACATATATGCTGGTCATACGCATTCATATCCTACAGTGGGGGCACTATACATATATGCTGGTCATACGTATTCATATCGTACAGTAGGGGCACTATACATATATGCTGATCATACGCATTCATATCGTACAGTGGGAGTACTATACATATATGCTGGTCATACGCATTCATATCGTAGAGTGGGGGCACTATACATATATGTTGGTCATACGTATACATATGGTACAGTAGGGTCAGTATGCATATATGCTGGTCATACGCATTCATATCGTACAGTGGGGGCACTATTCATATATGCTGGTCATACGCATTCATATCGTACAGTGGGGGCACAATACATATATGCTAGTCATACGTATACATATCGTACAGTAGGGGCACTATATATATATGCTGGTCATATGTATACATATCGTACAGTGGGGGTACTATACATATATGCTAGTCATACGTATACATATGGTACAGTAGGGGCACTATACATATATGTTAGTCATACGTATAAATATGGTACAGTAGCGGCAATATACAGGTATATTAGTCATACGTATACATATCGTACAGTAGCGGCAATATACAGGTATATTAGTCATACGTATACATATTGTACAGTAGGGCACTATACAGGTATACTAGTCATACGTATACATATTGTACAGTAGGGCACTATACAGGTATACTAGTCATACGTATACATATAGTTTATACACATTTATTTGAGCTCGATTGCGAAACTAGTTCTTTCAACTTATATTAATCACTCTCGAGACCTCATTCCTGATGGAAACCATCGCCATGAGGGAGAGAGAAGAGCCAACGTGGAATTTAAATGCCTTGCCTAAGGGCACAATCGTAACGGCTCCAGCAGGGCTCGAGCTCCGGACATTTCGCACCTGAAGCGAACGCGCATCCACTGCGCTATACGTATACATATCGTACAGTAGGGCACTATACATATATGCTAGTCATACGTATACATATCGTACAGTAGGGCACTATACAGGTATTCTAGTCATACGTATGCATATCGTACAGTGGGGGCACTATACATATAAGCGTGTGATACGAATGCATATCGTACAGTGGGGGCACTATACATAGATGATGGTCATACGTATACATATGGTACAGTAGGGGAATTATATATATATGCTAGTCATACGTATACATATCGTACAATAGGGCACTATACATATATGCTGGTCATACGTATACATATGGTAGAGAAGGGGCACTATATATATATGCTGGTCATACGTATAAATATGGTACAGTAGGGCACTATACATATATGCTAGTCATACGAATACATATCGTACAGTGGGGCACTATACATATATGCTGGTCATACGTATAAATATGGTACAGTAGGGCACTATACATATATGCTAGTCATACGTATACATATCGTACAATAGGGCACTATACATATATGCTGGTCATATGTATACATATCGTACAGTATGGTACTATACATATATGCTAGTCATACGTATACATATCGTACAGTAGGGCACTATACAGGTATTCTAGTCATACGTATGCATATGGTACAGTGGGGGCACTATACATATAAGCTAGTCATACGTATATATATCGTACGGTGGGGGCACTATACAGGTATACTAGTCATACGTATACATATGGTACACTATGGCACTATACAGGTATACTAGCCATACGTATACATATCATACAGTGGGGGGCACTATACAGGTATACTAGTCATACGTATACATATCGTACAGTAGGGCACTATACATATATGCTGGTCATACGTATGCATATGGTAGAGTAGGGGCACTATATATATATGCTGGTCATACGTATACATATGGTACAGTAGGGGCACTATACATATATGCTAGTCATACGAATACATATCGTACAGTGGGGGCACTATACATATATGCTGGTCATACGTATACATATGGTACAGTGGGGGCTCTATACATATATGCTAATCATACGTATACACATCGTACAATAGGGCACTATACATATATGCTGGTCATATGTATACATATCGTACAGTAGGGCACTATACATATATGCTAGTTATACGTATACATATCGTACAGTAGGGCACTATACAGGTGGTATTCTAGTCATACGTATGCATATCGTACAGTGGGGCACTATACATATAAGCTAGTCATACGTATATATATCGTACGGTGGGGGCACTATACAGGTATACCAGTCATACGTATACATATGGTACACTAGGGCACTATTCAGGTATACTAGCCATACGTATACATATCATACAGTGGGGGCACTATTCAGGTATACTAGTCATACGTATACATATCGTACAGTAGGGGTACTATACATATATGCTAGTCATACGTATGCATATCGTACAGTAGGGACACTATGCATATATGCTAGTCATACGTATACATATCGTACAGTAGGGGCACTATGCATATATGCTGGTCATACGTATACATATCGTACAGTAGGGCACTATATATATATGCTAGTCATACGTATACATATCGTACAGTAGGGCACTATACATATATGCTAGTCATACGTAGACTTGTCGTACAGTAGGGTCACTATACATATATGCTAGTCATACGTAGACTTTTCGTACAGTAGGGCACTATACATATATACTAATCATGCGTAGACTTTTGGTATTGTAGGGGCACTATACATATATGCTGGTCATACGTATGCATATCGTACAGTAGGGGCACTATACATATATGCTAGTCATACGTAGACTTTTCGTACAGTAGGGCACTATACATATATGCTAGTCATACGTATGCATATCGTACAGTAGGGGCACTACACATATATGCTAGTAATACGTATGCATATCGTACAGTAGGGGCACTATACATATATGCTGGTCATAGGTATACATATCGTACAGTAGGGGCACTATACATATATGCTAGTCATACGTATGCATATCGTACAGTAGGGGCACTATACATATATGTTAGTCATACGTAGACGTTTCGTACAGTAAGGGCACTATACATATATGCTAGTCCTACGTATAGTCGTATACATATCGTACAGTAGGGGCATTATACATATATGCTGGTCATACGTATGCATATCCTACAGTAGGGCACTATACATATAGGCTGGTCCTACGTATACATATCGTACAGTAGGGGCACTATACATATATGCTAGTCATACGTAGACTGTTCGTACAGTAAGGCACTATACATATATGCTGGTCCTATGTATACATATCGTACAGTAGGGGCACTATATATATATGCTGGTCATACGTATACATATCGTACAGTGGGGGGCACTATACATATATGCTGGTCCTACGTATACATATCGTACACTAGGGCACTATAATTTACGTATGCATATCCTACATTGTGGGCAATGTTATATAATTATATAGTTTATCTACTTTTCAGATTTTATATTGCAATATAATTCCACATGTGCAGTTTTCTCGTATAGTCTTATCTCTTGATTGCATTTTATTTGTATATATGTTGAGTAGATTAAATGTTGTTAAATGAATGCTCTCGTTATAATAAGGTCTTTAATATTATTATTATATTATTATTATTAGGAAATTAGATCAAGTGATGTACACAATCATAAGACGAGATGCATTAACTATTTAGTCGATTGAAAACTGCTTAGACTATTGGTCATTTCCAACTTCAGTAGATATATATTTTTAAAAGAATTAATATATGCAGTTACGGTTGTAAAACAATACATATATTGCCTATTAAATGCATAGTAAAAAGTGAAAACAGCCAGTCTCTTCATTTATATTTCCAAGCTATCATTTCTTCTGATACAACATCCATTGTAAAGAGGTATTCAAATCAAACTGTAAAAGTAAAAACTATCTTTCAATTATAATGTTTCCCATACCCAGTTTTCACCTGTGAATAACGTCACTGTGTTTACACACTGCCAACTAATACAATATACCAACCTTCAGTTTGCAATGGCCTGAATTCCTTATACCACATATGTTTTACACATCAACTAGTCTGAAGTCTTCTCAAGTAAATATAATTTCTCAAAATACACAGAAACTATACACTGCCTTTCATGAAAATGCATTTTTACCAAAAAGAAAAATTAACTATATTAGTTAGTGGGACTACATTCGACCGCGGATGCACTTCTGCCTATTTACGTATATACAACCGTAATTATAATGCTTTCTTGTTTCCCTTTGACTTTCTCAGAATCAAACCACCATCTCTACAGCCCTTCAGATTTCGTCATCCAATATTACCACCGACACCTGAAGTGGATATAGAATCAACAACCGACGGATCGCATACAACTGAGATTGTGGAGTAAGTTGAGTTGATATGAACACGATCACACTCAGCATTTCCATCAAACCTCCTCTGCCTGCTCGATTTATAATAGTAAAACATGATCGGACAGATGGTTTCCTCCCACACGAATAACCACACTAAGGGATGTCCGATTAGCGCAGTGATTAACACGCTCGCTTCCCACCAATGTAACCCGGGTTCGATCCTCGGACCGGAAAGTATGTGAGATGGTACAATGGTGGTGATGATGAGGGTGATGATGATGGTGGTCATGATGGTGATGATGAAGATGATGAGGGTGGTGATGATGATGCTGCTGATGATGATATTGATGATGATGAGGGTGATGATGATGATGATGATGATGATGACTTGAATTTAATTATTTGTTACAAATCTCACATGGATTTTATTTTCAGTGTGTACATTTATATATTAACAATGATTACCTGTCCATTTACAGTTACTCTCGAGTAGTCGAACTTTATTATAAAGGTGTGAATGTATAATAATCATTGTTGTAACCATTACCATTGCTAACATTACAGTCATAAATACCATGCCATGCTTAAAATGACTGAATGTCATATTGTTGATGTAATCATTGTGACTTCTATATGATGTTTATATGTATAACAATTTAATATGTAGGTGACTTATAGATCCATTGGAACTGTTACGATTGTGCCCTTAGGCAAGGCATTTAAATTCCACGTTACGTATTATCTCTCCCTCGTGGCGATGGACACATCAGGAATGAGGTCTCGAGAGTGATTACTATAAGTTGTAAGAACTTGTTTCGCAATCGAGCTCAAATAACTTTGTATAAACTAAACTTCGATATTGCATAATTACATTACAAATGTGGGGTTTCTTCTGTTATAGCGAACAAAGCAACAATAATGAAGATATACCAAACAATGGATACATAAGGTAATAATTAATACTGTTACGCTGGCATAGTTCTGTATGATAGACACATTTCTGTTACGCTGGCATAGTTCTGTATGATGGACACATTTCTGTTACGCTGGCATAGTTCTGTATGATAGACACATTTCGGATACGCTGGCATAGTTCTGTATGATAGACACATTTCTGTTACGCTGGCATAGTTCTGTATGATAGACACATTTCGGATACGCTGGCATAGTTCTGTATGATAGACACATTTCTGTTACGCTGGCATAGTTCTGTATGATAGACACAATTCTATTACGCTGACATAGTTCTGTATGATAGACACAATTCTGTTACGCTGGCATAGTTCTGTATGATATACACATTTCTGTTACGCTGGCATAGTTCTGTATGATAGATACATTTCTGTTATGTTGTCCAAGGAATAATAGAGATTTCTCAGTGAATGAAAACTCCATCTTCCACTGTTTTGAAACAGTGAAATATGGCATGTTCTCTGTCACTGCGGAGTTCTCTATTCCTCCGCGGTTGGATGTACACTTGTATTTAAGCTATTTTCTGATAATCATGAACAGTTAATTAGCATGTAATATGTTCTGTTGTTATTTGTTACGTTTATTGATCGTCGCTACCGGTTGCCCATATGAGCGACGCCTCCTGAAGAGATTAGTAATTTTATATTTTGGAGGATAGTGCAATAATACAGACAGAGACCCATTCCAGAGTCTCCTCTGGTTCTTTTACGTGCACGATGTAAAGCACAGACACGAGACCTCGGTTTAACGTCCCTTCTGAAAGACGGTTAATTGTATTAGGGTCAGACGGGTGATCGAACCTGCGATCCCTGGATTACCAGTCCAGCGTGTTACCAATGGACTACAGATCCGTCTGTAATATGTTCTAATGAATTTGTTATGTTTTTATACTGGAACTATTTCTTACAAGGGATGTTCACACTAACATGAGTACTTAAAATGTTTACATTTGTTGTTTTTATTTTCACATTCTTTTTTAACATTTTGTTTTATTTGTTCCACATTTCATACATGTACAAACATTACAACCGCATATAAAAGAATGTGAAAATAAAAACAACAAATGTAAATTGTGTAAGTGCCAGTGGAGTTCGAACCATTGTCCATCTGAAAACAATCTGAAAACAAATCATTCAAGAGTGGGTATCCTATCCACTGCGCTAATCAGACACATATACACTGTTTAGTCGGTTTATCTGTATTTTATACCCCTAAATATCCAATATTGATGTGTTTACATGTGTGATCTATTTTTAAAACCCATAACACTGCCAATTTAATCATGTTCGACCGTAATAATAGTAGAAATGTGTGATTAGTTTGTAGTGTTCGTCGCTACCGGTAGCCAATATCAGTGACGCCTCCTGAAGAGATTAGTCATTTTCGATTGTTGGATTATAGTAATAATACAGACATATACTTATTCCAGAATCTCCGTTGGTTCTTTACGTGCACGATGTAAAGCACCGACCTAGGTTTAAATTCCCATCTGAAAGACAATATTGTTAGGGTCAGATGGGGGATCGAACCTGCGATCCCTGGATTCACAGTCATGTATTGTGTTATTGTGAGTATGCCAATATGAAATCACTAGCTTGAGATAATGGTACAATATTCTTATTTTTATTCCATTTTTTATATTGTTCCTGCGAACTGACATTTTCTGAAATGTTAATAGCTCATGATGAAATATATCATGCTAACAGCTTGAGCATCAGCTTACCTCCATCGCCACTCATCACTTCCTGGGAGTTGTAAAATGTAATTAAATGTAAACCTACTTTCTGTTTAGTGTTTACCCAGCCAGGCGAGTTTGGCATGAGAAGTTCTGAACTGTGAGAACGCTAGGCTTATCATAGCTAAAGTGTAATCAATTCTAAATAGCCATATTGGCCGTGCTAGCTCAATACTGGCCGAGTTAAGCATCGATACTGAAGAGTTTACGCTCGTATTGGACTAGCAAATGTATACAATATTCTATAACCAATTAATAATGCACCATATAAATATACAGCAGAGCATACCTATTATACGAATGGGACACCGGCGTATCGACAATGCTGTACTTGTATAATTATGAACATTTCTCAGAATACTTAGCTTAACACACACATGTTTACTTAGGCCTGACGAATGGAAACACAGAGAGGAAGG
>CM026401.1:14606170-14682917 GCA_014843695.1 Archivesica marissinica
TCATTGCTCTCCATCCATACATCTTGCTCTGCATTGCCCCTCATTTCTCTCCATCCATACATCTTGCTCTACACTGCCCCTCATTGCTCTCCATCCATACTATTAATACTTATGAAGATATGCTGTGTCAAGCATTTAATACAGAGATAAGGGGAGATAATTCACTACGCACTGCATCGATTTATCGTTCATGGTATCTCCATGGACGGTTCCCATAATGATGACGTATGACGAGGGCCCCCTCCTCTTCGCCCTCCTCTATCTCTTCTCCCTCCTATTTCTCCTAACAACAGCGCGGTACTGATACTCCAGTTTCTGGTCGATGGATGGACCATTTCCTTCAGCAGGAACCTGGAAAACTATGGGGAGCGAATGTTTTCAAATAATTTCAATTTCCTTGAGATTGTACCAAACACCAGCGCAAACCTAAAGAAAACCCGTTTCCTATATTCAGAGCTGTGGTTGAAATACACCGACCTGTGGATTTTTTAACTAACAAGAAGTGTATTTTTCATTAGGTCAGACTATTTGAGCATGGTAAACACAACGCGCATATACTATCGACAGGATGTTTAAAACCATGGTTGGAGACTAGATTATATAAACATTTAAATATGTCAATGGTTATTTTAATAGCATTACATATTAGATATATTAACATACGACTTGCAACAGTAATACATAAAGTCATCAGTGTACAGGTATGTAAACGCAATGAACGTCCTCTAAACATGTATATTTAGCTTAGAGAGGTCAAACTATATTTAGCCAGTATAGTAAACATAACGCTATGTATATTAAATGTTGTGCATACGATGTCTTAAATCATTTAATACTCTCTACTTCTAGCATAGTAGCTTTGATCATATATAAATCAATCCGAAAGCAAATATTACAAAACAAAAGTTTGTCGTTTAATAACCGTCATAATAATACGAGAAAAGTGTTGTAATACACCAGATGAAGACAGGAATGGCATCTGAGCTGGTGCCATTAAGGACAACTGACTGGAGTCTGTTATCTAGAAAGTGCTTAATCCATTTTAATGTTTAAAATAGATTGATCGATAAACGTACATGCGTGCGCACACACATAATTTATTATTACTATTTCTGTTGCAGGCAATGGTGCTTGGTGTGATTGCTGAACACTCCATGGCCCTGTCTATGGCTCCTGTACTCGTGGACCTGGCAAAATAGTTAGCAAAGGACCCACAAGCCCTTGAATCCCTATCAATTGACAGGACGTCTGCATCGTATAAGTTGACGTATGGTTTGCGGAAGACGATAATGGATGACATTCTGACGGAACTCCAAAATCAACCCTTCTCCCTCAACATTGACGAAGCAACAAGCAAGACCAATGTGAGGGTACTCGGAGTACTTGTCAGTTACTGGAGTCAAAGTGAACATCTTGCTGCAATTGAACTTGTGACTGTGAATACTGAATCGTTGTTAGAATCTCTCAAGGAACTATTCGACACAAATAACATTCCCTGGGGCAACTTGGTGTCCATATTAATGGACTCCTGTGCTGTAATGCGTGGCTCAAAGAACAGATTGGAGAAACGGATCAGAGAGGAGTTGGCACCGCAGTTATTGGACATTGATGGTGATGCATGCCACCACCTTCACAATGCCAGCAAGAGGCTATGTTCTCCTTTTGATAACTGGGTGGAGAAACTGTTTAGCGACTTGCACACAGACCACAAGTGGTCTGTGGATATGCGAGACATGCTAGCAGAAATATGCAGTAACATTGGATTGCAATTCACGATGCCAGAGCGGTTTGTGCCACACAGGTGGCTTTCTACACATGATGTTGGCTTGAGTACCCTCCGTTTATGGGATGCTTATGTAGTCTTCTACTACGCTTTCTTGAAGGAAGATGATAAGCGTTTGTACTATGATGTTGTGAGATCCATTTTTAGGAAGCAAGGTGTGAGTTTAGCAGGACGTGAAAGGGTGAAGGAGATTTGGAGTCATCTTGGCAAGAAGTCTAAGAACTTCACTGAAGACGGCAGAAAGAGGAAGGTCCGCATAACACAGAAACTGCTATTCGAGGACAAGAAAACACTTCTGACACTGCATTTTTATGTGTCTACCTTGCCGATGATAAAGGACTACGTCGTCCTGTTCCAGACTAAAGAGCCACTTGTCCACAAGCTCCACGACCGACAGGAGGGTGTCTTTCGTGACTTCCTGTCATGTTATGTCAATCCCGAGGTGCTCGTCAACAAAAATGGAAATAATATCACCGGTCGACAGATGAAGCAATTGAGTCTACAATACGGCACCTTCCTTACCCACCCATATGTAGGTGCCAAAGCCAAGGAGATTATGACAGAGACAGGCATGAAGGACAGCATTGTTTTGAACTTCCGGAAACGTGTTGGCCAGGCGTACAGAGATTGTGGAGGCTATTTGCAGATGAAATTGCCACTTGACAATGCCACACTTCGAACACTGTCCAGTCTTGACCCAGCGGCACGTGGACATCATTTGACCTTGAAGTTTTTGCAGGGCCTTCCCGCTGTTATAGGACAGTCTCGTCTAGCACAGGTAGAGACAGATGACCTTCAGCTTGAGTGTTATCGATATGTTGCAGACATGGACCTCCCTCCATTCACTGAAGACTCAAAGGTGGACGTATGGTGGAGTGCTGTCAAGAAAACAGAGAGGTATCCAAGCTTATGTAAGCTTGCTTTGGCAGCCCTCTCTGTGTTCCATGGTCCACAAGTTGAATCATCATTCAACACCATGGGTGATATTCTCCATGTGAAGTCCAGCAACACTAGTGTGGATACGTATGGTTCGTACCAAACGGTGAAGTTTCACCTGAGGGCTGTTGGCAAGACTGCAATTGAATTTTCAAGAAGAAAAGATATCAAGCATGAGCCTGTCAACCCTGCTTTATGCAGAAATATGCAGGGAGCCAGTAAGGCATACAGGACTATCCTTGCTGAAAGAAGGCGAGTAAAGGAGGAGAAAGAACACAAATGTCGTGTAAAAAAAGTGGTTGTGTCAAAGAAGACAGGTAATGCCGAGCTGGCTAGAAATTGTGCTAAGAGTCGTATACAATTTTATCGTGAAAAAATGCGCCAGCTACAAAAGAAAGTGGGACATTCACACAAGAGATAGACATGAAGAGGGCCCTCAGAGGGAATAGACTATGTACATTTTGTATATATTTGTGACTGCATCCGTGTATAGTGGGACTTTACATAAGTATTTGTTTAGTGTTTATGGAGACTGCCGACTCAGTGAAGTGTGTAATTTGTTGACAGTTTTGTGAACAGTTCAATCTCAGGTGTGAACTGCTGACGGAGTAGAATGGACACTTTCAATTGACTGTCGGTATTACCGGGGTGTACATATCAATAGGCTGTGTACTATTTGTATGGCCATATAGTTGACCAAATCAGTGGCTGACACTCAGTAGTATGGACAGGTAACTATCAAGTAGACTAGGACAGTAGCCTGCACAAATATTTCATGGTTCAGAGTAAAAAAATAGATGAAATAGATCTGCAAATCACCCTCCCAGAATGCGCCATATTGCATCATAGAAGTTAAAATTTTCATGGGGGGGGGCATGCCCCCAGACCTCCCTAGCCTTCGGCCATTGAATCGTATTTTCAGCCCCAACCATTATTTTACAATCACATCCCTGTGTATACATTACATGTATTGATAAAAAATACATGTACAATGTATAGGTCAAAGATAGACGGATCTGTAGTCCAGTGGTTACACGCTGCACTGGTAATCCAGGGATCGCAGGTTCGATCCCCCGTCTGACCCTAATAAAATTAATAGTCTTTCAGATGGGACGTTATAATTAAACCGAAGTCTCGTGTCGGTGCTTTACACCGTGTACGTAAAAGAACCAGAGGAGACTCTGGAATGGGTCTCTGTCTATATCATTGCACTAACCTCCAAATATCTAAAACGACTAATCTCTTCGGTAGCACGGTAAATAAACGTAAAACACACACCATATGTCAAAAGGAAACCCACGTCAAGTAAAAACAGTCATGTGAATGATCTATTTTAAAATGGGAAAACCAGAATAATCTATTTTTAGAATTTCCAGAAATCTATTTTCAGAAATGATGACCTTGTTCAAGAACACTTCCTCCTCACTCACGGCAACCTCACAGCACAACACACTACTGTCAGTGGTTCTACATGGGTGCCTGAAATACTGTTCTGAGTGGCATCCTCCACCAATAATGGCTGTCCAATTAGAGCAGTTGTTATATATATATATATATATATATATATCCCAGCCAGCATGACCATATCGGATAGATATCGGATTGCAATCGCCATATCGTCATATCGGCTCGATGACGGGCCGTCATCGGCCGATATCCAACTATTTATCATTAGGTGGTTATGTTTATCCAGTAATGTGTGTTATTTTACATAAATGTATTACAGTTTCATAATAATTATAAAATTTCTTGTCGTTCACTCAGAATATAAGGACACATATATATCCGATAACGGGCCAAGATCGGCCCGACGTCGAACATTCACCAAACTCGCGGCAGTAACTGAGAGACGGAAACATATTCTTTTGTAATATATTAATAGATCTACAATTCTAGTTTTAATTTTAATAAAATGCCATTTTTGTCTGTCATCAAAACTACAACGAAATGGATGGGAATGAAATAACTTATAATAATAATAATTGCGAATCAGCAACTCAATAGTAATTTACTGCGGTCTACGTTTAAAATTCACGCGCGTCATATAGCATGACACAATTCAGTCAGAAGTTAACACAAACATATTGAATGCGTTCATATAGAACACGAGATGAGATGACCCACCTACCGCTTTGTCAGTATTAAAAAGCCACAGGAAAATGTCAAATTTCAATGGGGTTGACCGATTGCGGTTTTTTTAAGTTCCCACTAAAGGCACCCACCCCCTACTCTGAAGGTAATTTAGTGGTGAATGTTGCACTGACACCTGCATTTATAATATGCTATTTATTTGTCACCATATTGTCTGCAAATATTTTTAAATATTCCAAAATGCAGCTCATATATTGTATTTTAATATTTAGAAGTCATGTTCACTATTTGTGACAATACCTACTCAGCCAATCAGTTCATGTATCAATAACTCTTAAGGGCTTCCCTACACTTTTTCAACCAATCCCAGACCACTATATCAATAACACCGTCTGACCATATTAACAATTTATCTATATTAATTAACGCCTACAATCAAAATTCACTACTGTATACATTATCCTAATTATATTTGCGCCAAAACAATTGGTAAGCATGTCCAATTAGCAATGAAATAGCGATTATTTCAATGATTGTCAATCCATATCATGTGTTTTCGCGACTGTTTTACAAATTGTATTATGTTTGGTTATTATTATATTTAGGTCGATTGTAATATTACTTGTGCTGTATATATCACTATATTGTAACCTACAATTAACATAATTGATAGGAGCTGGAATTCGATTTTGCAAAGAGCCAGTTTATTTATCTGAACATAATATTAAATTCGAACTTGATCGAGTGAAAAAACATAAACATAATGTTTGTTTTCCTTCATCTCTGATAGTTTCAGTTTAACTCTACATTTCGTTATTTTTATGGTAGTGGATGAGGCTTTTTAAGATTTCCCTTGTCCATCCGTCTCGAAATATTCAGTAGGTTCACGTTTCTCAAATCGGCATTAATTTTAGTTTCTCTTTGACTTAGATTTCAATAAAATTTGGTTTTAATACTGACAAAGCGGTAGGTGGGTCATCTCGTGTTCTATATGAACGCATTCAATATGTTTGTGTTAACTTCTGACTGAATTGTGTCATGCTATATGTATAACATGGTAGCCAGCATTCTGTATTTAGGGTGAAATTACAGGCCAATTTATACAAGAATCCCCCTAATTTGTGGCACTTCTCCCTTTAGAGCAGAGGTACACTCTTGGCACGCATGACGTCACTTACAACAGTGTGATCTGCGAGGCCTGAAGTTAGAACTCCGTCTTGTATGCTAATAGATACTAGTACAAATGTAACTGATATATATATACAGCTTGTATATATACAGCTTGTATGATATTCTCATTTATTTGAACATTTAAAACACTTTGAATTACACCACTTTAGGCTGTAATATAAATACAATAACATTTGAAGGTTATTATATTGTACAATATAATATGTCACGTTATGTACCTGAAGCATACTGGACAAAACAAAGAAAAGTTAATTCTAAAGTCAACGAACACTTGACTGCCATACATTCTGCATCACATGATGCTCTTGTAGCTGAGTCAGATATTATTTCCGAAAGATCTTTCTCTGATCATGCTGGTGATGAAATTGAGGTTGATGATATATATAGTGACATTTCACATGTTGGTGATACGTTGGATGATGATGCAGATCGTGCCACTGGTGATGTTGATCAGGCACATACATTAGTTGATGGGGATGGGGCTGACCAAAACAACCAGTTCACAGACGAACAGATTGATGCACAGAGTATTAATTCAGATTCCTCGTCATCTGAAGAAGATGATGACACTTTTGATTTGTCCGATAACTTGGCGGGCTGGGTCTCGCAGTTCAATATCAGCCATGCTGCATTGAATGCACTTCTAGGCATTTTAAGAGAAAAACATCCCTTCCTGCCCAAGGATTCCAGGACGTTGTTGAAGACTGCCATGCGTTACGACATTGTCAATATAGCTGGAGGAAGTTACCACCATTTTGGTATTTCATCCTGAATGAAAACAGTTATTGAATCATTGTCTGTGCCTGTTGAAAACATTGAGGCAGTTTCACTCCAAATTAATATTGATGGTCTACCCTTATTTAAAAGTTCAAGTGTGCAGCTTTGGCCCATTTTAGGCAGAGTGATACAACCAACTTGTTCAAAACCATTTATAATAGGTATATACTCTGGAAATCAAAAGCCGACAGATGTCTATGAATATACCCACATGTTGGTGGACGAACTTGATGAGCTGATTCAGAATGGTTTTGCCATATCTGAAGGACAACATGAACACCGCATACCATTTTCATTATCGTGCATCATTTGTGATGCTCCTGCCCGAGCCTTTGTCAAGCAAATTAAAAGCCACAGTGGTTACTATGGCTGTGACAAATTTATGTAAACAGCGTGGTGTCTGGAAACAGAAAATGACTTTTCCCGAAACAAATGCAGAACTAAGAACTGACATTGCATTCAATGAAATGTCTGATGCTCTGCATCATTTAGGACCGTCTCCATTCAGGAATGTTGCGGTAGGCATGGTATCACAGTTTCCCATCGACTTCGTGCATCTTGTTTGTCTAGGTGTTGTCAAGCGGTTGATCAATTTGTGGATGAAGGGGCCATTAATTAACTTATGCAGACAAGGCGTTGGTACTCTTAAGCGGATTTCAGATGGTTTGTCTAGGGTCAAGAAATACATGCCACGGGAATTTACAAGGAAAGGACGGTCTCTAAATGAAGTGGAGCGTTGGAAAGCTACAGAATTTCGCCAGTTTTTATTGTATACTGGTCCGGTTGTGTTGAAAGGTCATCTGCCACCTGAAATGTACAAGCACTTTCTGTTATTATTTGTTAGCATTTTTTGTTTGTGTTGTAATGTATTCTGTACAACATATAATGAGTACGGTATGCCCACGAGTTGATATGCCTGTTTGTACGTCAGTTTGGAGAGTTGTATGGAGAAGACATGCTCGTTTATAATGTCCATGGTTTAGTTCATTTAGCAAATGATGTGCAACAGTTTGGTCCTCTGGACAATTTTTCTGCTTTTGCTTTTGAAAGTTTTCTAGGAAACATGAAACGTTTAATTCGTAAACCAACCTTGTCCTTGCAACAGCTAATACGTAGGGTTTCTGAAAGCAAAGGCAGCATTTTTGATCCAGTTAAAGTGCCAAAAATTGAATGTAGTACTTTGAAAAAGCAACACGAAAATGGGCCAATTCCAAGACAATTCAGAACACGGACAACCTCCCAGTTTAAAGAGGTACATTTTCCACATTACTGTCTCTCCATATTTCGGGGAGATAATTGTTTTCTCTTAGATGATAAGGTGGTGGTTTTGAGGAATATTTTAACGCTGAATGATGACGATGAACATATGGTGGTGTATGAGCAATTTATGTATGTCACTGACTTTTTTGTGTATCCATTGCAGTCGTCGGATCTTCGCATTCAAATAGTTTCTAATCTGAGTGGGAATTTGTGCGTTTCAAAGTTTTCTGAGATACAATGCAAGTGTGTATTATTGCCTTCATCAGAGAAATGTGTGTGCATTCCACTTGTTCATAATTTATAAATGATATGTAAGCTGCTCGTTTAATCCCCCAGACGCAAGGTGAGGGGAATACTGCATTGTACATGTATGAATCTGACGTCATTCCATCGCTCCATTTTGGTTTACCTTAATCTTTAGGCTCTTTTGTCCTATCACCGTGAAACATGACACATTCATGGAGACGTTTTCTCTAAAAATGTGGAAATATACAATGTAACTATTTCTTATACATTCATATAAACAAACTATTATATAAATTATAATATAGTGAAATACCTCAACTCAACACGGAAATGTACCACAATTTAGGTAGAGAAAGTTGTGCAAGATGCCTTGTAAATTACTTCCTGCATACATGTAGTTTGTAACTTCGTACATCCATCCTTAGAATGTAAATTATTGAACTCATAATTTGGAGTAGTTATAGCTACTGGGGTGCACTTAAGTTTTGAATTGTTTTTTTTTCTAAATCAATACCTATTCCTCCAGCTTTAAAAATAATAAGTCGTTTATAAACCTATTAATTAACATCGTGTGGGTGCCACAGCGTTATTACCGACTTTCTTCCATAACAACACTGAGTGAATTATATTGAAATTCTCGATTTAAAATTGCATGTCTTATATTTTCTGGAATATTTTGTTATACATACGTCCACTACCATAGGAGACAATGCAATTTGTCTGTTTCACTCTACCTTCTTTTTCAGCGGTAAATCACCTTGGTGCGTGTCAAATGTATTTTCTTATTAAATGAAATGTCATTAAATTTTTAAAATTTCAGGAATACTCCTCACGTGCGACCCAATAGTGTACTCCAACTTTTGAGCATATATATGCTTCTGTATTTTCGAGAGAAACTCAGTTGATCAAATGATATGAATCATCAATTTACATACCGGTACATGTACATGTTTCAGTAGATTGAAGTTGTACTTGTTCTGAACATTTCAGTGCTACACTTGAGAAATACTGAGTCTCTCTAGAATCCCTTTTTTTGAACTGTTACATAAATGTACAATTGTATTTATTGTCAGAGTGACTTCCTGTTGTCAAAATCCTAAAAAGATATTCATAATTGGTTGAAATGATACGGAATGACCCAATATGGGTCCATGCAGGAACCATTTTTCTGACAAAAACAGTTATTGTCCTTGCTGTAACCACAAATCTGTCATTATTATCAGTATTTAATGTAGACCTATCTGTTCATGCTTACCAGTTGTTTAATTGCTAGATCTAGTACATATAACGACATTGATGCATTTGTATAAATTCATATGTGCTATTTTAAACCTATTTCAATAATATCACTGTAAATTGTTGTGTAGAAACAAAGATGTACAAATTAGTCGAGTTCACAGACGAAAAAGAGCTGGCTGTACTGCCATCAAACTGGCTGGAAGGGACCTCCTGTGCTGTTTGGCCGCCAACTAAATCAGATTCAAAGTTGTTGAGGATGGTGATTGATAGACATCCTCCCACAGGCGAATGGGGTACACACCCCATAAAAGTGATGTATACAAATGGTAAGATCAACATTGTACTTGTGCGTTGAGTTTATCAGGCCTGTACTCAGAAATTTATTTAGGAGGCAGTGTGGTATCGACAGCCCATTGAATGAGAGTGGCTAGTAAGTCAGCGGTGGTCCACTGTTTAGAACTTTAATAATGCTACTGGGTCACACTTTAGGTCTAAAATTGTTGTCTAAATTTTTTTAGGGAACAAGCTACAAGGTGAAGTGGGCGATATTGTCGCCCTATTTTGAGTTGAGGGAGAAGTTTTCCGCTATATAAACAGAAATTTCCTGAAAAATTGTATATTTTCACAATAAAAAAAACTTCTCCCTATTTTCAAGGGCTAGCTTGCTCCCTGAAATTAATAATTAAGTACCTAATGCCACATCTATTCCACCAGGTTTAAAAATCATAAGTCGTTGATAGACATATTAATTAATAATTAATATAATGGGAGTGACACGTGTTACTCCCAAATTTTGTCTACAATGACACTGGGTGAATTATATTGAAATTCTAGATAAAAGTGCATTTCATATACATGTATTTTCTGGATGATTTCTTCATATATTTTTTTAATTTCAGGAATTGCTTGTCAAGTGTGACTCAGTAGCTTTAATAGCACCTCTCTCCATCATAATTATGCCATTTCAAATCTGTACATTCAGAATTTTGATGTTGTCTATAGATATTATTATTCCCTTGCACATATGCAGGGGGGTGATATAGCGATGATCCTCATACATAAGCTTGTACGTTGACAGAATTCAGTTATATTTGGATTAAACAATATATATTGCAAAACAATCTGTGTCATGTATGTTAACAATGCCATTCTTTCCTTTGCAGATGATTATAAGAAGTGTCGGTCCAAGCTCGCCATGGCGGAGATTGAGTCTGACATACAGACAGATGCAGAGGCAGCTGCTGAGGATCTCCCCCATAAACGGAAATGCCGGTATTATACTATCTGACTATCATTATTGTATCCTCCGGACGAAAGTCAAAGACTGATAGTGTCGCTTAGGCAGTCCTTAAAAAAACCCGACCCAGAATTTTTTCAGTCTGTCAGAAGTTTTCTTTCTTAGAATTATTAAATATACATGCTATTTCTGTTTCTCGGCTGAAATCTACAAATATATATAGCGCAATATAGTCAGCACATGGCATCCGTGTGTTCGTCCGGATTTGCTTTAAAAGTATTACAAGCGCCATGAGCACCGAATGTGCGACCATGAGCACTCCTGACAGTATTATCGGGTTTTTATATCAAGCAGTACATGGCGGGCCGTGACCACTAGTTTTGGGTCGAGGGGGCTATTTTATCGGGTCTGTCGGGTTACAGGAAACAATAGATATAATGATGGATGGCCTGAGGAAGAAGTATAAAACCTGTCTCCATATACATCATGTACACATTAATGGCACGTCACACACATATGAAATTGAAGGTCTTACCATCTTCCCAGCATTAGTCTGCGACTGACCTCTAGTGTGATGGTTAACTGGACATTAAATAGGTGGCTACGGTCAATGTTGTTGTGTTTATCTCCGAATTTCTTTTTGTATGAGGTTCAGGCTGCCAGTGAGGGGATACGATTAGTGATATGGATGCCCTTGTTCCCTGTTCCTTACCAATGCTATTTATACTTAATTTTCAGGCCAAACCAGCGCTATGAAAGTGATAGCAGTGACGACGACGTGGATCAACCGCCAAAAGTTGCGCCATCCGCAACCGGAGTGGCGGCATCCGCAACTGGAGTTGCGCCATCCGCAACCAGAGGCTTGCCAAAAGTACCCGCTAGGATGACCAATCTTAGCAGTACACAGCCAGCCGGGAGAACGACCAGTCCAGTCCGCAGTCGGTCGGCAGAATGGCCAGTCCAGTCAGTTGAGGGAATGGCCAGTCAGTTGGCAGAATGGCCAGTCCACAGTCAGTTGGGAGAATGGCCAGTCCACAGTCAGTTGGGAGAATGGCCAACAGTCAACCTAATGTTGCAGGCTCTATTAGTGGTATGTTTTTATGCACATAAAAAAACTGGTGTCGCAGTCACCATATGTCTGTTTGGATGTCCATTGATTCTAATTTTATCAATCATAGTGTATTCACACCTATTTTGCAGACCATCTAGTAGGAAAGCTCCATTTTGGTAACCTGACCCAACACAAAGAGGAGGGGGCATCTAGGATTACCATCGTCCGATGAATTTGCTTTAAATATGCCAAATTTGTCTCGCAAAGTGGGGCATCCCGTGTTCTATGAACACATTTTCTAATTGTTCTATCAAATGCCTCTGCGGGCACAATACATGTATTTGGACGGTTTTTGAAATATTCAAGCCTAAAACCCCATGAAAATCTAATAAGCCACCACTACAATTTTAATTGTTATCAATTATTTATAATGGCCTGAATATATTGATTACATGTATGCAACTGTATCATATTAATTAAGTGTATGCATCCCATTTTGACAGGACAATCATTTCGCATGAACCAGATATTGAGCCTCTTGACTGAAATACGACAGGAACAAAAGACCCAAAGTGCCATGCTTAACAGTCTTATGTCGACTGAGAGGCAAGATGTTGAACTGCCAGAAGATGTCGAATTTCCAATCACATCAGACGAGAAGCTTCATTCTTTGGAATTGAAGCTACAAGATGCTACCCTGAAGAAAGTTGTGGTAAGAAATCGCCATATAATAAATTAATGCATGTTATTGTAGTTTCAATAAACTCAACTTGCTGGTATTGTGACAGGGCTGAATTGCCACTTCTCTTCTAAGCACAGCTGTATTTTTGACTAATGACTTAGGTTGATAATTTATGAGCCATAATACATCACTAATCAATCAATCATTAGTTCAATGCTGATTTCTCCCATACAATTTAGTGAGAAATATGCACACAGATCTTCCGCAGATATTGCACTCCCAAAATCACATGATATTACCACTTCAGAACTAAATCAACTTGTGCACATGTGTTGACAAATTCCCTGGCCAGGCAGTTCAACTGGATGGGGGCCAAGGATAAAAAACCATTCCAGCAATTGATCTTAACATCTGCAATCTTTAGTAAGAATTTCATATTGTGATTTGTATGTGGGGTAAAAGTCTGCATTAAAATTACTATTCTCACGAATGAGTAATATTCATGTTAAACTTAAAATTATACAGTGATAGTCGCAGGTGCAGCGTCCGAGCATATTTTTGTACCGCACAAAGCAAACATTGCAGTTGATGATCAGAAAATGCGACTGTGAAGAACGTGCCATCTGCATCTGCACGAGCACTGCTTCAACCAGTTCTATCGAGCACAGATATACAAAACTTTTGTTTTATACCTAGAACAATGTGGACTGGAATCAAATTTTTGCTCTTGTGAATCGGAGCAACACGCAGTAGCAAACAATATACTAAGGTTGATTTTCTGGGATAATTGAATTTTGTAACTCTTTCTTTCACTGATGCGTACACATATAAGAATAGTCCACAGTAGCCACTTCTTGTTGCAGAATTAAAACTAAAAGTGACATGGCTAAGTGATTTTGCTTTTTGGTATTGCAACATATGAATGATTATATATACCGTATTGAATAGGCAGTCCTCAGTTCAGTTGCAACATTAAATTTGAACATGAACTGAAATCATTGTCCACATTCATGGATATTGACATACAAAGACGTGTTCGGTCACAACTGAACAGGTGGTTAAACTCCATGCATATTTAAAAAAGTACTTCAAATATAATATTTTGGCATGTTTGGAGAACCCCCACAGGTATATTTTATTTTGGCCCAAGCTAGTAAAATCATGGCCTGCTTCCCAGCTAATAAAACTTGTCAAATATCAAACTTGGACTGAAGCATGTTGCAGAGGTTATGCTCGGCATCAAACAATCAAGTGCTTGAGGCTGAGTTTGCAATTCTAGGATGGGTTTATAACCTCTGTACATGATGTATTGTAATGTTTTCATAATGACAAATGTACACATAATAATATGTATTGTAATGTACTAAATACTGTTTACAGAAGCTGTTCGAAAATCTTTCGGGAGTGCGAACCACGAGACGGAAGGGGAAATTAAGGACTGGCTTCGGATCGGGATGGGGGGCGTTCACTGCGGCGTGTGAGGCTGCCTTCCACAGGCTTCAGCGAAGACCATACTATGGAAGACGATGATGATGTTTAGTCCTGTGTACAAGACAATTTACCCTACTGGCATATGAACAACCTCCGCCGATAAACAGTCCCTGAATTTTTCAAGATTTGAAGAACACAATTTAAGTGGACGCAAACTGCAAAACAATTTTCACGAACATTAACTGAGATTTTGTGAAATAAACCGAGTGGCAGGGACTGTTCATAGGCGGAGATTATTCATATGCCAGTATAGTTACTCTACAGTGCGTCAGATATTTTGATGTTATTGATATTTGACAGCTCCAGATAAGCTGTGTGCAATGATTATTGTACTTGCTGATTTCAAATTCAATGAGTATTTCTGTTCTTGCAAATTGAAGGTGTCAGTGCAACATATGTTCATGTAATTGTTTTTGATACTAGAAAAGCCATTTATGATGTCATAAAAGACATTTTATAAAAATCACAAAAGGACTAAAAGTCCACTCATGGATTCATCATATTCAAAACATTTGGTCTGTGTTTGAGATAACACATTTTGAACAGTTATTAAAAGTTTATATTATTTCAGTAATATGGCAACCATTTAGCCTTCAAATAATGTAAAAATGAACATTAGACCCATTGTGGCATTGACAAGAATGGTATTTGTGCAATAAATCCACTCAAATCAACAATATATTACCAAAATGTCTTAAATTTGTTTATTTATTACACATAATTATAGTATGCATTCAAAATCAACATTAATAAGAATGTTGACATTGTTCGTGTTTTGCTCAAATGAACTCGAGCTAGTCGACTTAGACCCCTTGTTGCACTGACACCTTCAATTGATGCACTGACACCTTCAATTGATTATCTGCTTGTAATAAGTATTTTCAATAAAGAAATCGGTAGTAAATGGTTCTCAAATCTTGAGATAATTTGTACTCTTAATTTTGAAAATCAATGAGTATTTTCAAATTGATGCGAGTATTTTGTACTCTCACTTTTTAAAATTAATGAGTATTGAGCTAAAATCAACGAGTAAAATCATTGATACTCACCCTCATCTGGTGTAATGTGTCATATGAACACAGAATATGGCTCACAATACATAATGCATGATCTTTTACCCACTATATAAATGCCACAGTAAAACGCAAGCATACCATGCTCTGAATGCACTATGAAACTATTTCCTACATACCCAATATGATTTACTGTATGTGTGTTTTAAAATTTACTTTTCCCGAGTATACAGTCTTGTATAGTCACTGAAGAAAATCTTTTACCATCACTGGCGTCAGTGTCGATCTTACACTGTTTGATCACGTGGTATCAACAACACATGTGTTGGCGTATCGTAATCAAAACATTCGCAGATCTCGCATGCATTGTTATTCAGTGGTTTGTTATTCAACTAGTGTATTACTGCAAAATTTTGAATGACGTTATGCAACTCCTGCAGAGCAATTATGTTAGCAAATATGTTACATCACTGCAATAAAAACCACTGCAGTGATTAGCATACACTAAATATTATGTGGTGTTGGGGTGGATCAATGTCTATTCCAGGAAAGAATAAACCTCATCCTGCTTCTCGTAAAAGCCGAGTAAAACAATTTTAGCGATGGGGTTCATCCTTATTTGAAGGCTTTGCCTTCGGATACTGTTTTCGTTTGTCTTTATTGTATACAAAGTATAAGATTAGCTCTAATCCTATCACTTTTGGGGGATGGGGTTAAATGATGCTTGTGTTGTGAGGACCTGGCACCAGATCAGGTTGTTCTATTTTCAGAACTGAATATATAGTATTGTAAATATTGAGTTATGAGATTAGTGACAAACTTAATGTTACTCCTTCGTAGACATTGTAATCGCCGACCGAGGCGCACAATACCAATAATCTTGGTAGGTGGCAAAAACAGTTACATTGGCATCGACTGTGTGCTGTAGTCACATTCAACATTTTGTTAAACAAGTTGTGCATCTATCAATGTCTTTCCCGCCCAATGGGAGGGTGGGTGTCGGGCAACCCCCGGGAGGGTGGGTGTCTGATTTGTGGCGGGCAACCCCTGGGAAATTAAACAAATGTTAAAATTGACTGTCTAATTCCCGACTGTTGGGGATTTAATATATCTAATTCCTGAGGGTCAGGATTGGCTCTCTCCATAGACAGACAGTATTGGAAAAATAGTTTACATATCTAATGTTCCCACCATGGTGAATACTAGGTTGTTTAATTACCTGCGAAATCCGCTCTCCCCTTGGAAGGGAAAAACATTGATAGGAGCACTATATGTTGAACCATCTAGTCGAGTTAAATTACCATCTAGTCTCCATTGATGACATTTTATTTATATGTTTAACCATCTAGTCAAGTTACTATAGTCCTTTGATGAAATTCAATGAATATACATACGAGCACTATATGTTGAACCATTAGTCAAGTTAAATTACCATCTAGTCTCCGTTGATGACATTTTATTTATATGTTTAACCATCTAGTCAAGTTACTATAGTCCTTTGATGAAATTCAATGAATATACATACGAGCACTATATGTTGAACCATTAGTCAAGTTAAATTACCATCTAGTCTCCATTGATGACATTTTATTTATATGTTTAACCATCTAGTCAAGTTACTATAGTCCTTTGATGAAATTCAATGAATATACATACGAGCACTATATGTTGAACCATTAGTCAAGTTAAATTACTATCTAGTCAATTGATGAATTATATTTATATGTTTAACCATTAGTCAAATTCTATGAATATACATACTGTATGAAATATAAAATATATATATGCAACAATTTATCTAGGGTTGTGTTAACTTAATTTATCCCTTATTTGTGCACTGGTTTGTGTAGAAAAATGCAATCTGGGTCTACATCGATTGCGGAGTCGCCCATTTCCTGGATATATGACCTGGTTATCGTTTTAACTGTGGAACAATATCGGTGCTATATTGTTTCGACATCGGACCGATATTGCTTCGACATCGGAGCGACATTGGCATATCGGTTTGTCGGCATATGCATGATGGATTCTTCTCAAAATTGATAACGGCCCGATATCGGACCGACGTCTATCCGAGATGATATCGGTACGATGTAGTGTCGATTTGCAAAACTATGATCGGAGCGATATCGTTTACGACTTTGGTCCGATATCGACAGTATATCGGACCGATGACGGCAATATGTCGCCATGCTGGCTGGCACTATAGTGCGCTCGCAACTCGCCAATGCAACCCAGGTTCGATCCTTGGACCGGGAAGTATGTATGTGAGATGGTACATTGCTCGCCAGATCGGACAGGTGGGTTTTCTCCGGGTAATCCGGTTTCATCCCACACGAATGATCACATTTACGCTCTCATCTGTGCCAACGAGAGTGATTAATATTGTTAATAAGTTGTTGAAACTTGTTTCGCAATCGCTGTAAAATAAAAATTTTTTAAATAATAGCTGAAGAGTTGCCGTTTAACCTAATATGTTGGTGCGACATTAAAGCACCCCCCCCCCCAATAAACATCCCCAACAACACCCCCAGAAAAAACACAACAAACAAATCATTTCGAAAAATGGTATAATAATGGGTGACTCATGTTCGATGTTGAACCCGTAATTAGTATGGAGTGTGCACGTTCTTCTACAAATCAAGTCGCTATGGGTTACTTTTTCTCACTGTCAGCGGAATGCTTTTCGCGTTTGCAATGGTCATTGCAGGCAGATTCCTCTTTGAGCTTCCACTTGTCGTTAATTTGCACGATCGAGTGTCACTGGAATATAAACTCGACTGCGACCGTGACCCTCGCCGACTATGGAACACAAAGAATATGATGGGGTTCACTGAACAGTTCCAGTAGTATGTAGTTACAAATATCATTACAGTAGGCTCGCTATAGTTGCGGAATATATTAAGATACAGCATGACGAAGAACGGAGTCCAAGCACCAACGAAACCTAAAATATAGTAAAATATAGTAAAATATAATTATACTGCATATGTCACGAAAATGACCAAAGTGTGTGTGTATAAACATAGTTACCTCCCTTTCATAAGCATTACCATTTGCTTGGAGTATGAATATTAACACAAGAGTATGTTCCAGCAAATCCAATACGACGAGAAAGAGTAAGTTCGTTTCGACATACATGTGTAGTTATATTTATTATACACCTATTGCCGATTAAATTTATATATTTAAGTCTAGTAATAGTAGAGAATAAACGCTTATCTGGATATACCGTCATATTTACCGGTGACATAAGCACTAACTTGTGTATTTGTGTTACACAAACAAGAAGACAGGATTCCAGTCTAGCATTATCGTTCAGGTTACTGTGTGATACAGATATAAGACAAGAATCCAGTCTAACATTATCGGTCAGGTTACTGTGTGATACAGATATAAGACTGGAATCCAGTCTAACATTATAGGTCAGGTTACTGTGTGATACAGATATAGGACTGGAATCCAGTCTAGCATTATCGGTCAGGTTACTGTGTGATACAGATATAGGACTGGAATCCAGTCTAGCATTATCGGTCAGGTTACTGTGTGATACAGATATAGGACTGGAATCCAGTCTAACATTATCGGCCAGGTTACTGTGTGATACAGATATAAGACTGGAATCCAGTCTAACATTATCGTTCAGTAAGGCCTACTGTGTGATACAGATATAAGACTGGAATCCAGTCTAACATTATCGTTCAGTATAAGGCCTACTGTGTGATACAGATATAGGACTGGAATCCAGTCTAACATTATCGTTCAGATAGGGCCTACTGTGTGATACAGATATAAGATTGGAATCCAGTCTAACATTATCGTTCAGTATAGGGCCTACTGTGTGATACAGATATAGGACTGGAATCCAGTCTAACATTATCGTTCAGTATAGGGCCTACTGTGTGATACAGATATAGGACTGGAATCCAGTCTAACATTATCGTTCAGTATAGGGCCTACTGTGTGATACAGATATAGGACTGGAATCCAGTCTAACATTATCGTTCAAGGTTACTATGTGATACAGATATAAGATTGGAATCCAGTCTAACATTATCGTTCAGTATAGGGCCTACTGTGTGATACAGATATAGGACTGGAATCCAGTCTAACATTATCGTTCAGTATAGGGCCTACTGTGTGATACAGATATAGGACTGGAATCCAGTCTAACATTATCGTTCAGTATAAGGCCTACTGTGTGATACAGATATAGGACTGGAATCCAGTCTAACATTATCGTTCAGTATAGGGCCTACTGTGTGAAAATATTTAAATGTATTATGTCTTAGCATACTATAAATGTACATGAATAAAAGTATCATATATCGACCTTGTGCATTAACGTGTCGTCCTTACAGCGCCGGTTTGTTCCTCGGATCAGATGATATGTAGCGGAACGACTATGTGTGCCACGCTCTGTAACGGGATACCCGAATGTAGCAATGGAGAAGACGAAGCTAGTTGTGGTAACATCTCTATTATAAGGATATTACTTGTTATATTTGTCTTGGTCTAATTATTGTCTTTCACATCCAATATCAATTATGTGATGCAATTTGACTTGCCACACTCAACACATCATATGATGTGAGCATATACCGACTCGGGCAAGTGATTTGAAATCCACGACATTAACGGTACTCTTCCACGGTGGCCCTTTGTCAGCTGTATGTTATTACATAATTTGTGATTATAGTCAGGAAATGCATCAAGTAACACCAACTGTCACCAAGTTGTACAAAATCCCCAGACAGTTGGTAGTGAACATATTCAATTGATTCCGTCTTAGCATAATATACATATACATATACAAAAGCATCAGCGGTCGTCGTTATGCCTCACATATTTTATCATTACAGCGCCGGTATGTTCCTCGAACCAGATTATATGTAGCGGTACGAATGTGTGTGCCACGCTGTATAATGGGACACCTGAATGCAGCAATGGAGAGGACGAAGCTAGCTGTGGTAACATCTCTATTATAAGGATATTGCTAAGTCTTGGTAGAGTATTATGTATCTGACGGATCTGTAGTACAGTTGTAACACGCTGGACTGGTAATCCAGGGATCGCAGGTTCGATCCCCCGTCTGACCCTAATAAAATTAACAGTCTTTCAGATGGAACATTAAACCGAGGTCTGGTGTCAGTGCTGTACACCGTGCACGTAAAAGAACCAGAGGAGACTATGTCTGTATCATTGCACTATCCTCCAAAATATCTAAAATCTCTTCAGGAGGCGTGGCTCATATGGGCAACCGGTAGTGACGATAAATAAACGTAAAACACACATGTATATGGCACCCAATATCGATCAGTCGATGCAATTTGATTGGTCACAACACAGTGGGATACGAACCAACTTGCATCGGTAACGGTAAACGATTTGAAATAAACGACCGTAACATCTCGGCATTTATATCACATATCGTTTATTTGACGCAAATTGATTGACCAATCTGCAAACCTCAGTGGGGTACGAATCTGTACAGAGTACAAACAAAGCAAACGATTTGAAATCCACGACTTTTCCACTCAAACATAGATGTACCTTGCAAGTTGTATATGCGGAGGACAATCATAAGCTATACAGCTTTCTGTCCAATTCCTTATATCAGTTGTTGTAAATAATCATGTATTGACAGAAAATAAATATGTTTAAACTAAGTTGTATATGCGTTTTGACTATCCCCAAGAAAGACATCAAGTAACGCCAACGTTCCCAACGTTCCCTGCGTGTAGAGACTAATACATGTCGCATAGTACGTTGTACAGAATCCCGGGAACTTTCAAGTTGTGAAAATATTAAATGTATAATGTCTTAGTATAATATAAATGTACATGAATAAAAGTATCATCTATCGACCTTGTACATTAACATTTCGTCCTTACAGCGCCGGTTTGTTCCTCGGATCAGATGATATGTGGCGGTACTAATATGTGTGCCACGCTCTGTAATGGAACAACTGATTGTAGCAATGGAGAAGACGAATCTACCTGTGGTAATATCTCTATTATAAGTATATTACTTGTCATATTTCATTTAATGAATTATTGTCTTTAGCATCTAATATCGATTTGATGCAATATGCCACACTCAACACACCAGTAGGATGCGAACATACACCGCCAGGGGCATGTGATTTTAAATCTACCACTAACAGGTTATTATTATTATCTACTACTTTTATAGCATACCACCAGACAAATATGTCCGGCAAATTAGAAACGTAATATTGTCAATCCTGACATGTGTTATATATATGTAGCATCTCGCTTTTTCCCTATCCTTTAATCCTGGACAGGTACCCCTTCCGACTAGCTCTTGTACTTATATGTAACAATTCATTTATTGCAATCAATGGCATGTCGTGGTTGGAATGTTTAAAAACACTCTGAAATATATATATAAAAACAGCAATGAATACTATGTCTTATCCATCAATACTCCTGAAAGACATATTATCTATATATTCAACTTATACATCATATGTCACAGTGGCAATTGTTAATTCTGGCATTATCATTTCACAACCAATCAATGAGTTCATTGTCGTCAAAGACTCGGAAGCATGACTATAAATCTTCTATAACGAGATATCCAACAGACATCAACATATTAAATAAACATCACATATTCAATCAAATAAATGTATATGTAGCATTCAACAATTTAATTCTTCAATGTACATTTAATTACACTCTAAAGCTTACCATTTGTGGAACGAGTGTTTCCTTTCGCCCAATGCATTCGCCCTCAACGTTTCACGTGGTTGTTAGACAAAACATAAACCTGTAAATAAGTATTACGTGTGTGTAAGAGACGAGATGCAATTGTGAATGCCATGTTATTATTATTAATAACTATTAGAAATATTAGAAACAGACAATTCAATGCTGCTAGCTTGACCTTTACCAGAAGAACATTCAATGTAAATGTTTTACTTATTTACTGCCAAATATGGAATGCCAACACAAACAAGTTCACTTTAAACCTGTATATTATCTGTGTGCACTGAATGCAATAACTCCCAACACATTTGAAAGCATATTTACCTTGTTAAAAATATATAAACTGTCCCACACAAATAAGCATGTTGTCTTCTCCGTGACTAGGATAGTGTGGCCCTGAACAGCTGTTCGGTCACGTGACCTTCCATGTGTGACATGGGATATATTCTAATAATATCCCTGAATTATGTACATTTCAGTCAAAGGGACATAACTCTGTTTAATTAACAAACAGAGTTCACACTGTTACACATCTATATTCTTGGTTCAGTCCATATAGTTCTATATATCACATAGTCATATTGTATTTGTTTGTCGGAGGTTTCGCGTTACAGGGCCATGTGATCTTAGTGGCGGAGCGATATGGCAAATGACGACTGGTTAATTGTCAGACTTCTTCAATCACATCGTTTCTACACATCATCTAGTCTGAAGTATTCTCAAGTCACATCATTTCTCAAAAAACTCAAACACTGCCTGTTATGAAAATGGATGTATTAACAAAACGAATGCACTATATTAATTATCATCAGACCTGTGATGCACTTCCGCTATGTACGTATATACAACCTAATTAAAGCCACCATTGTGTGTGTCGATTTGATATCTTAAAACCGATTTTAGACTAAAAAGTAAAGTAAACTGTTTGTTTATTATAGTTTTACGGCTATTTAAAGGGCCAGTTAGTTCTGACTTATGTTACACCTTTTTTTATGAACATCAGTACTTCCCGAATCCTATGCTTGTATGTCTGGCGCCAGGCTGGTAGGCAATCGGTAACCATTATTTAACTAGCTGGTGGTTCACCAACCGGCCATATCAGAACGAACCCCTGACGAGATTTGAACCTTCCGCTCCGTAGGCGGACGCCTTAACCACTAGGCCACGGAGACTATTTCGAATGGTGTGTTAGTTATTACCTTAGTTCAATTGGCACGTATTTTATTTGCCGAAATTGTTTCATACTGTACCGTAATATTGTGTTTGTTAATTCTATGTGAATGTTAATATGGCTCATAAGAACACTTCGCACATTATGAAAGCGTTCGAGCCGTACCGGAAAATGAATTGTAGGAGAATAGTTAAGCCGCTCTGAGTTGCAGATAAGGAAAGTCCACCATCGGACTGAAGATACGTGCAAAGAACTTGGCAGAGCCTCTTCAACACTCATGTCGGTTAATCATTATCTACAACTACTGGAGGCGCTATATATTCACTTTATCCTACATTCATGTGTAAAAATAGTCAAAAACGTCATGCTTAACCCATTTCATTCTGGATACATTTAAAGGCTTTTGCAAACAACATAGATCCAGATCAGCCGCAGCGTAACGCTGCATGCTGATCAGGAACTATGTTGTTTGCTACATAGACAAGTGTCTTATGTGTGTGTTTTGCATTTATTTATCGTCGCTACCGGTTGCCCATATTAGCGACGCCTCCTGAAGAGATTAGTCAGTTTAGATTTTTGGAGGATAGTACAATGATACTGAGAGAGAGACCCATTCCAGAGACTCCTCTGGTTCTTTTACGTGTACGGTGTAAAGCACCGACACGAGACTTCGGTTTAATGTCCCATCTGAAAGACTGTTAATTTTATTAGGGTCAGACGGGGGATCTAACAAGTGTCTCAGCAATATTATCTGAATAACAAACAGCATAGAGCCTGGTCAGACGGCAGGTTCCGTGACAGCTGATCTGGCTCTATGTTCTTTGCAAATACTGTTTGAACGGTATCCAGACTCAAATGGGTTAACTTTGCTTTATTAGAGTGATTTAGAGTTTGTGACATCAGAACGATGGGTGTATGATTATCTATCTGTCTCTGAATACGGCCAACTCCTCTCGCAAGATTTGCTTGTGTGACTACTATATGCAATTCGACCACGCCCATTTCTTGGGTAATAGCAAGTACTCCACTATCCAATCTCCGTAAGCGATTGGCAAAATGTCTTGTATAAGTATAACCATGTATCATTTGTCTTTGATAGAGAACGAAGCTGCAGACCGGCTGGTATCGGAGAATTCTAACTATACATTATTCCACTGGGTTGAAAGTAGTAGATTAGCACATTTTCTTTCTCGCTGCTTTGCACGTGTGGTACTTGGCTTTGCACGTGTGGTACCTGGCTTTGCACGTGTGGTACCTGGCTGTGCACGCATGGTACCTGACTTTACACGTGTAGAATCTGACTTTGCACGCGTGGTACCTGGCTTTGCACGTGTGGTACCTGACTTTGCACGTGTGGAATCTGACCTTGCACGCGTGGTACCTGGCTTTGCACGTGTGCTACCTGACTTTGCACGTGTGGTACCTGACTTTGCACGTGTGGAATCTGATTTGCACGTGTGGTATCTGATCGCTGTGTGCTGGAATAGTTTCATGCTGCGTCTTACAGGCTTTCAGACTGGTGTGTTTAACACTGCATCATGCGGGTTCACCACATGTAAATACACCATGGGTACTGGGTCAGGAATGAGCTATGATGTTCCGATGAAACATGATGGACTCAATCACAAAATTAACCATTAATTATTAACGTTAATACTATTAAATACTAAAATAGATATGTGTTTAGTGGGTGTAGAACATAATGTCCACCACGTGGTATTTCACACAGGTATATATAGCAGCCTATGTCGGCGCTAAGGAAAATAGTACTAGGTACATGCACATTGCTTACATTAACATCTTAATGGAACATAAATATCCCACCCCCACCCACATATTCTATAAAAACCCAGAAATGACATAATACCCTGGTTCAGATTCAACATGATATACTACATAGCATATTACTATAATCATAACACTAATTATAGTGTTAGATATAAATAATCGCAACTTCTTGAAAACAGCTTACAAAGTGAAATTGGAAATGCTTCGAGTTAGTCTGTCACTCGGCATATGCATTATTCGGTCCAGAACTAAGCAGTGAGCAATACAAATGTGTTATTGCACTGTTTTCAACAAGTGGAGTAGTACAAATTTTATTTAATTTATGACTGGCTACAATTCATTGGAACACATAACATACTGCTTAATATACAACATGTATAGCTTGTTTGCTTTATTTTTAGCACCAACGTGCACGAGCAATCAAACATTATGTGCTAGCGGTGATGTAGACTGTGCAGTCCCATGTGACGGTGTATCCGAATGTTCAGACAACTCGGACGAAATGAATTGTTGTATGTATTAAATGTTGCTGTCAGGCCTTCATGGTGCATTTTGAATTTATCGTAGTTTTGGAAAATTGCACCGTGCAGCCATTCTCAAATAATAATACGTAGATGTAATCTTTATTTCAGTCTCTTTGTTGTACAATACATAAACTATACACAACACATTATCGTACCATTCATTATAAAAGAATTATAAGAGACTCATCTAATCACAGATAATCAAACTATCACAGTCTACTGACATGTTATTATATTTACATACTTAGTAAAACCCCGGAACAGTGGCTAATTATAATTAAACACTTCTTAAAATCAGAACTTTTGAAATACTGAAATGTGAAATGGAAAAAAAGCACTAATGTGCAATTAAGAAATGTTTTAGAAAATCAGTTATCAACCTCGATCAGATCGCGGTTGAACTAATTAGCAGATGTTTCTCGGAATGGATAAGAGACACACAATTAATAAAACAAATGGATACATTATTTACATAAATAAAAAGAGCATCTTTGAAGAAAATAAAAACAGGTTATGGCAACAATTCTAATCAGAGTTATAGTAGTGAAAATAATTCTAAGCTGGTCGGATACAGACTTGTTTCGAAATTCATTTTCATATACCGAGGCTTTCTCTAAGGGAACAGCTCTCACATCATCATACAGTGAACATTCTAATAATACATGGCTTTCATCTTCTAATAAATTACAGACAGGGCACTTACATTCATAAATTGGTAAATTATCATACATCCCGGTTACTATACGTCAACATACTCCACATCTAAATGTGCATACTGTTGATCTGTTGTTGAATGATGTGATACACTTTGCATAACTATATTGTAGCGTTTAGATCTCAGAGTGGTCAAGCTTTATGTGATAACATTGTTGAATTATGTGATACACTTTGCATAACTATATTGTAGCGTTTAGATCTCCGAGTGGTCAAGCTTTATGTGATAACATTGTTGAATGATGTGATACACTTTGCATAACTATATTGTAGCGTTTAGATCTCCGAGTGGTCAAGCTTTATACGATAACAATTTTGAATGATGTGTTACACTTTACATAACTATATTGTAGCATTTAGATGTCCGAGCGGTCAAGATTTATGTGAAAGCATTGCTGAATGATGTGCTACACTTTACATAACTATATTGTAGCGTTTACATGTCCAAATGGTCAAGCTTTATGTGATAATATTGCTGAAGGATGTGCTACACTTTACATAAATATATTGTAGTGCTTACATGTCCAAGTGGTCAGGCTTTATGTGATTACATTGCTGAAGGATCTGCTACACTTTACATAACTATATTGTAGTGATTGCATGTCCAAGTGGTCAAGCTTTATGTGATAACATTGCTGAAGGATGTGGTACACTTTGCGATTGCATTGACGACTGTTCAGACAGGAAAGATGAGCTATTTTGCGGTAAGAAATTGTATTTCACTGACGGTGTAATATACATGTATCTTTATATCACATAACTTTACTTGTTTCCAGTCTAATACAGCCATCACATATGTACACACCTGTAATACAACCTGGACAATATATATGTAACTGGGAGTTTGGACCATACCCCAATACGCCCCCAATACATCATACCTCATAATATGAGGAACCTATTTATGATGGAAAGCATGCAAAAGGGTACATGCTTAGCTATAGTAGTTACGTACATTTTTGCATACAAAAACACTACTCAGGATCTTGGAAAAACTGGTTCAAAAACCTGTGGTTTTCTTAGCGATGTCTGGTGTGTGAGAATGATAGGTTCTCAGAAACTCGGTGGTGGTTTTAATGATGGTAAGGAATAATATTGATTAGAATATGTATGTAATATATTTTTATGCTATTGAAAAACATCGAAAAATGATCAAAATAGCACAGAAGAATCGTAAAAGCAATGTATATGTCACATGGGTCACATTACAACAATCCTGGCGTAAGGTCATATACTTTATGTTCCTATTACAGTTGGCCTAAAACATACAACTATACATGTTATGATAATATAAAAACAATATAGAAACAATACAATATATCACATTACTCAATAAAACAATCGAGTAATCTGAAATCTATATTAAACATTAACCTGACTGTCAGAAAAGTTATTCAAAATACTCATCAGTGAGATGATTAGTCTTCAACAACCAATGCATGCAATTCTTCCATACTATAATTAATTCATACACAGAAAACAGACACAACGGTGAATCTCTAGTATTAACTTCTGACGACGACGCATAAATATGGGCACCTGTACATTAGTTACCGAATATATCTTACGGTGAATCTCTAGTATTAACTTCTAACGACGACGCAGAAGTACGGGCTCGGCGAATATACGTATTAGTTCAGGTCAAAGGGATTAAAACATTGTAAGAATAATAAAAAGAATAAATATAATGCATATGCGCTAGTGTGTGCACCAAAAGATGTATTTTTGTATTTGTACCCAGCTAGTAGTCTATATTTCTGAACAGATTACACTCATTTGTGCAAATATAAATATCTCACAGCACCTCCCTCACATTCCATACAAACAGGGATTTTGCAGACGTACCTTTAGTACAACCAATACAAGGCATATACATTTTGTTTTTTTTTCAATCTGAAGTTATGTGAATAACAATTATCTGATTTATCTGTTGCTCGTGTCTCACACCGGCTGGATTTACATAACTTAAGATATATATATAGCAAAAAAGGAAAACAATGGGAAAAGCAGATCGAGTAGGATTTTATTAAATCTGTACAAAGAAGGAACAATAGTGCATTAAACAAGGCTAATCTGTAACCATCCCAACCATCTGCATTAGCAAATCTGCAAAGAAAAAAATATGTGTAGAAAAGAAATAACATAAGAGGAACGCGAGGCCAGCAGACCAGGTGCATATATTAGTGCCTGAACCAGTCTGACCATCTGTAACACACCTAAAACTAGCAGTAACCACAAATGCAACTCATTTATTTCAAAGTATGCCAGCTGTCAGCTACAGACTATAAGTCCACTAAATATAGAAGTGCCTGCAAAAAACAGCCATATCAAATTAAAAACCAATACAATCCAAATGTCAGTTACATACGTTATTTACGCTGATTTCGAAAAAATAATAGCCCACCTGTCATCCCAAGCTGGAATTAAATCTGAAATTAAAAATGTACATGAAGCATGTGGATTTGGATAACATATTATCCGGTATTACGGCAAAGCAGATAGCCCAGTCATATAGAGAGACCAGAATAATGCAGCATACATAACAGCTTCTCGCATCCGGAACCAATAACAATGACAGATGAAGATCAAAGCGGATACCAAAATTCAACACAATGTTGAATTTGCAATGGTTAATTCAGCAAAACAATCGCAAACTGAAACTATAACAAGATGAAACTGCAATTGCTGTTGCATTTCATAATCTCAGAGAAAATGACTGTACACAAAATAGCTCAGACATCCTAATACCTAACTTGTTTACGGATAATGCAGAACAATACATATCAGTCAGTGTCGACCAACTCAAATTCTTAAATACTTTCATATTTATGTCTTCGTCGCTGGATAAACTAGTACAAGGAACAGAAAATAATCATTTAAAATCACCTATGCAGAGATTAAGCACAAACCCGAACTAATATGCAGAACATGTGCTTACCCGTATGAATACATGAATAGCCCAGATCGCCTCAACGGCAAATACCAAATACCAATAACTTCAATACCAGCTTAAATGACGAAGGTATCACCCACATAGAATACCAGCATGCACACATAGTATGATATTAATTCAATTGCAAAACCATGGGGGATTACCATGATAAATGCCTGAAGACCGACGTTCTTCTGCTGGCCAATGTATTTCAAACATTCAGAAAAACATGCATGAATGCCTACTCCCTTGATGCATTACTACACGGCCTCAGGTTTATCATTGGATGCCTTGCATAAATACACATCTATTGAATTAGAACTTCTGACGGACATCGATATGCACCTACTATAAGATATATGTGGTGGTATAAGCATGGTATCAAAAAGGCATGCCCCAGAAAACAACCCACATATAGCCGATTACAATCCAGACAAAGAACACAATCCACATATAGCCGATTACAATCCAGACAAAGACAACAACCCACATATAGCCGATTACAATCCAGACAAAGAACACAGCCCACATATAGCCGGTTACAATCCAGACAAAGAACATAACCCACATATAGCCGATTACAATCCAGACAAAGAACACAATCAACATATAGCCGATTAAAATCCAGACAAAGAACACAATCCACATATAGCCGATTAAAATCCAGACAAAGAACACAATCCACATATAGCCGATTATAATCCAGACAAAGAACACAATCCACATATAGCCGTTTACAATCCAGACAAAGAACACAACCCACATATAGCCGCCGGTTACAATCCAGACAAAGAAAACAACCCACATATAGCCGGTTACAATCCAGACAAAGAACACAACCCACATATAGCCGGTTACAATCCAGACAAAGAACACAACCCACATATAGCCGGTTACAGTCCAGAAAAAGAACATAACCCACATATAGCCGGTTACAATCCAGACAAAGAACATAACCCACATATAGCCGTTTACAATCCAGACAAAGAAAACAACCCACATATAGCCTGTAACAATCCAGACAACGAACATAACCCACATATAGCCGGTTACAATCCAGACAAAGAAAACAACCCACATATAGCCTGTTACAATCCAGACAAAGAAAACAACCACATATAGCCGATTACATTCCAGACAAAGAAAACAACCACATAATGTGCTACGATGCAAACAACCTGTATGCCTGTATATCATCACAACATTGTTCTCTGACATCCCTAGCACATACACAACATATCATACATGGGAGTCGCGAATGATTATCACTCCGCGTTGTGTTATATTTAAGCTTTTTCGGCAGTACTAACACTACACCGGACGATACTGGTATGTGCACCATGGCCTTCATTTATTTCCCATCCCTTTCCACATTCATATCTTCTTCTTCTTGGTGATTTCGGCACTCTCAATATTGAGGATTATGTGTCGTCACTGGTGAGTTTTGAGATGATGATATTTACAATGATTAATTAACAAATAAGTGAATGTCCAAAGATAAATATACTACAGTGCTTGTTTAAGATTTGGTAACAAGAGTGAATGCTTTAGATCATGGTGGGGAGGGCAGAAACAGGGATAGGTGCTTTAAAGCCATCAATATAGATTCAATCAGTCAACATCGAGATAATTATTCCATGTGCGCGAGTTTTACGTTTTCAGGAACGCTTCCTTAAATCAATTATTATTTACAGGATTCATTATAGAAAGGCATGTACAACCCAATTCCGTTTGTAGGATAATATCGAACTGTTTATGGCTCATGGTGCAGTTAACTTCTACAGGCTACCTAATTAAACGTCTACACAGTAATGGGTAGAATTAAAGATACATCAACTAGTTGCGATAATGTAGCGCATTTAATTTGCATATGTGTTCATGTGTTGAGATAAATGCATTATATTCAACACTAAATATCCCAAAATGCTATTCATAGGAAAGTAGGAACGTTCCTCCATTTGACAATTTCTCAATTTCCTTGCCAACATATTCGAAAATGTAAATTACTTGATCAAACGTTAGAAGAACAAGACATGAATGTGCTTCTCAAAGAGAGGAACGTTCCTCACTCTGATACAGCAATACCATAATCCAGTAATCACGTATACATGTATACGATGTTAGTACATTTCTCAATTCCTATTGTCAGGCAGTGCCGGGCAATATATCCTCAAGGTGGATCCGGTTTGTCCCAGATGTCGGGTGAAGTACATAACTGCTGCTGGACTGCAGCGGGCACGGGCTCATCGTACTGCTCTTAGGGAATGTTCTGAACCACAGCAAAGCTGATCGCACATCAGTTTTAACCCTTTGTATACCTACATTCTATACTGTGAGATGGCTGACAAGATATAGTACATACATATGTAATAATGAGCTCAGTCAGTGGACCCATATATGTTTCCAGGTTGACATTGGACAGATAAACCCGTCAGTCCGAATACACCTAAGGGATTTAAAACTGATGTTTCAGTCATGACTGATAACATATAATTATTTATGTATATCTACATAGGCCAATATGTCAACATGGCAAATATTTATTGTGTAAACAATATGATTAAGTTATATAAAACAATGTCTACATGGGTCTGCATATGTGGCCCTTTATAATATTACTAATGTTTAAGCTTAGGCATTCTATATTTTCTACATCATAGCCATACAAATGCGATATATCACACGGTTTATACAAAACAACAAATAATAAGCCAATGTGGGTAGTGACACATCAACCTGGAAAACTCGTAACACAATCAGAATATAACCCAAACGTAATTAAAAATGGACACTCCGGCCAGGCTACCGTAATCACTCACTGTCCTAGCATTTAACCTAATAAATCAGCTGTAGTACGCATGATACCTACACAACACGTGCCTTATACATGTAACAATTAATTATGTTTTTTATAATTGTAGTGTGCCCCAACGGCTTTAGCAGTAACGAGTGGCTCAAGCTGACTTATAATATCAGTAGTCTGACGGATGTAATGATGCATGTTGAGGCGATAGACAGCCTGCAATGTAAAACAGCCTGCAATGCACTCCCGGGATGCACTAGTTATTATTATTCTGATCCGGTATGTGTTCTGCATAACCCCGTGGGGATCGCTGACCCAACGGCAGTTTATTTTTCATCAAATGGTATTGATTACTACCAACGCCGCTGTACTGAATGTGACAAAACATAAAGTAGTGCCATGCATAAATATAATAAATATGTGTTGTACCATCAGAGTTTTGGTTTATGTATTAAACTATTATATAATGACAATGCGGATGCATCCGTTGCCGGCTTGTTAAGGACGTGACTTGCTGGTTTACTGGATGTCAGCGGATATACCTTGTTGCTCGTCAGTATTATGGGGAGGTAACCCCAGGCCCAAAATGGTGTAGGTTCAGGCCCAACTTGGGTTTGTAACGTTAACGGACAAAACTCAAAGGGGGAGGTTCTATTTATGTAACAAATATTATTTAATCAGTTTTATACACTTGTAATATAGAGAATATTAGGTTACTGTCTTATAAATTTTAATTTATTAGGCGAGTCGGAGAAAATATACAAGGCTCGGCAGAGCCTCGCCTTGTATTTTTTCTCTGACTCGCCTAATAAATTAAAATTTATAAGACAGTAACCTAATATTCTATTTATCCTACATTCTGAGTGTGCACCCGACACAAAAACAAACAAACTAGCCATGACAGCTTACAAACTCGCTACGCACTTGGTAATATGTTGCACATTGATATTTCTATTTATAGATAAATGATAAATGACATTTCTCTGACAACAGTAGTTTCCAGAGGGGTCTCATCGAGTGCTGTTAATTCATCCCAAACAACCTGAAAGTTTGCCTGTACACGACTTTCTTCTTGGGACATTTTCCAAACTCAGCAGATAACACAATGTGACGACAGACGCTTTGTTTATTTACAATCCGTAATCTGGGTCATAAAAGTAGTCCGTCACGAAAGCTTTATTAGGCACTGACTAATAAAACAAAATTTATTAGGCAGGCCGTTTTTGTACGTTATTTCGCATGAAGGTAGGATAAAATATAATATAGGTTTAATAAATATAAGAAGAAAACAGAAATAAAAAGGTACATGAATATAATTATCAAAGACAGTTAGTTATTCTATTGAATCACGAGATCGTCATAATCAACTCGTTTAGTGAGCTCTATCGTTCCCGATGAAACTAAGCGACCGTCTAACGACGGCCCATATTGATTCAGTTGTATACGTCTTTATAACTTCGAACAAAATACGATAATACAAGACATAAGTAACCCGTAACTGTTGCGTGGTTCTTCCTCGGGAGACTTCGTTGAATTCGAGCATAGCTATTTCTAAATCGTCGTGTTTTACTAAAGTCATATTTCGGTTCGTCAAATAACGACTTAGTACACTTTCCATATCTAAGGTTTGACCCTAATATTGGCGTACTAACGTTAACATTTCCACGTAGTGGTCATCATATCAATCTCCGTCTAACGTCAGCATATTATGTTCTTTACGTATCGATGTCAAGTCAATATCAGAGCCTCGTTGACGGTCTATCTCCGTACATACCCTTCATATTAGCGGGTTCGCTCATCCTCATATGTATTTTAACAGGGGACACATCTATGTGAATCTCTATTACGTGATAGGAGTCTCAACTGAAGAATGATCGTCCTCGGCGGAAGTTACAGCATATGTGCACTATAAATGCACACCCAATGTTGACCGTCATTATAAGAACTATAGGTATTAACTATATAAGCTTTACGAGTAGGCCACGAACTAACTAATTCATCTTTCGCACAAACAAAAGCGTTTAAATTCGGATAATTATGATATAATTGTTTAGTTTAATCATATTGTATTGCATTCAGCATGATAATTATAATGTTCAAAGCATAAGTACAAGAACAAAATACGATAATGCAAATGGTTCGGGCCTCAAGTTTTAACAACATTAGAAAACGCCCCGCGCCAGAATATCACATTAGTGTTAAATTAACATAAATTATTTAGATTTTGACAAGAAAAGAACAACCCCCACATAATTGCATAACCTAAATGAAACCACTATAATGAATGCATGCAGTCCACACTTACACCCGCTGTTCCAAACACCACACCACGACCCGAACCTAAGACCCATATATCTCTAGTATAGACTGATGTTCTATTACTTTAGGAGAGCTATCGTACACAACCCGGCGTGTATTTTTAATATATGTCAGTACTTATGTTATTTCTGTGAAATGGATGGAATGTACGAGTATTGGTAAAGAGAGAATGTCGTTCGTTCATATAAAGGTTACATCTGAGAAAAAAATGTTCTGCATCTTCAATGCCGTGAGTGCAGGCACAATCGGGAGAATCACGCAAATGGTTGTAGAAGAGGTCGTTGTTCAAATTACTGCATCGGTTTCTACTACGATATAGGATAATAGTACTGTGTATTTCCCCAATTAGGAACTGCAGGAGAATTGAACTTATTTTTGTGTTTGTTCTTAAATGATTGGAGTGTAGTCGCATTACGTGTTGATAAATTGAGATCATTCCATAATTTTATGGACTGTGCTATAACAGATCTGGATTAGATTTCAAGGCGCCTCGGCAAAGTAACATAGTCAGAGTTAGATCGTAGTGGATAATCATTAGACGCTCCTATAGTAGGCGGAACTAGAGCATGTAAGTAACTTGGAAAAAGCCCGTTCTTTTTCTTTGTATACGAGTATTAGATTCTGAATAGATATACGGTCTGCAAGTGAAACCCAGCCAATTTCCTTGAGTAGATATTGCATTGAGACGGAACGAATTAAACCTGTGACAATGCGAGCAGCTTCATATTGGAGCTTCTCTAACGTATCATTTTCATATTGAGTACAGCTGTCCCATAATAGTGATGCATAGTCAAGTAATGGTCTAAGAAGAGATATGTAGATAGTACTTAACGTAGTATGTTTAAGTTTATATTTTAGCATTCTCGACAAGTACTTTTGAAGCCGAGTTAGTAATAGTGTTTATATGTGTATGTCATGATCCGTCGCGCGTTAACGTAACACCTAAATGTTTATGAGCATCAACATAACTTAATGCAAAACATACGGACGGAAGAACTATATTTCTGAGTGAAATGAACATGATTTCAGTTTTGGCGGGATTAATCTTAACGAACCATCGCTTAGCCCAACTATATATTAACTCTAAATCGTTATTTAGAACCGTTTCTAGGACGGTTGAATCCGAAGAAGATACAACAAGAGAACTGCCATCAGAGAATAGTCTAGTGGTACTAATAAGTGAACCGGATATGTCATTAACATAAACAAGAAATAAGAGCGCGCATATAACTGAGCCTTGGGGTACACCTGCTGAAATCAATTTGGTATTTGAAAATGTTTATCCAAAACATACTTGTTGCCAACCATTTCGGAGGTAATCTGCGATCCAGTTAAGCAAATTACATGATACTCCATGTTTTCTTAATTTGAACAAGAGACCGTTATGCCAAATTCGATCAAAGGCTTTAGAGATGTCACAGAATACCATGCATGTTGCTTTTTGTCATCAAATACTTTACTAATCTGGTTATATACAACTATACGTTGATAGGACAGTGGAATGACCAGGAAGAAAACCTGACTGATTCTTAAGATAAGATCATTGGAGTGTAGGTGATTATATATATTAGCTTAAGCATTACTCGCTCCATTACTTTTGGAACGTTGTGAGGGATGGAATGATAAAATTCATCATATAGTGCACAAAACATTGCATTTGAAAGATTGAACAAATAAAAAATACGTGAAGAATCATACGAAAAGTACACATATGTCAATTTAAGATCTGTATACAAAATTATAAAAAGGGAACTTTTTACCGATTTTAAACTACATGTAGAAGTATCATGAGTAAGATTAAGCAATCATTCAAAAATATAATAGAGACATAGACAACAACTCTACTGGGATACAATGTTTACATTTCCTGTCTATTTACGGAGGGAAAGTGTTAAAATGTATGTTTTATATTTAATTGTAATAAATAGCACTAGTTTATTATTAATTACGTAATGAATACTAGACGGGTGAGATGTAAGCACATTAATTGCGTATGGACGCATGCATAGATAGCTGACTTATACAGTCGCCTTCGGTCAATATCACTACCTGTAAGACACAACACATTTAGAAAAACAAAATACACGCCACTTCCAGACACAATTAGCATTCAAATAAGCCATCAACGTATTATAATTGTATGCATGACTTTGTATTCCAAAACAGCGACAACAAGCAAGGACAACATTGACCCGAGATGGCCGACTGTGTGAAGAAAGATAACTAATTGTCAAACTACCCTGGTATAACTGTAACTAATTATGTATATTATGTAGTATGTATCAGCTGGACGAAAACAATTACACAATGTTTTTTCAAAACGGAATAGCATGATGTTGATATGTTGCTGTTGAATTACAAAATTAACACTGAAACATTATACACTGTAACATAGAACACTGAACATTAGCCGTTCCAAATGGCATCCATATTGCTCTGGCTGAAAAAAAGATATTTTTACATTAGAATCCGGAGTGACACCATAAACTTGGCAGCCAGCAATGATTTTACCAGCTTACCTTCCCTGACGAGCTTGCGGACTTCATATCCCATACGTTCCCGATGTTGTCTCTTGAACGTAAATTCTGTCTCCGAGTACTTTCGTGCGAATATAATCCGCTGTCTTGCATTGGGGTTGGTGAATTTCATAAGCACCTTCATGTTGGTACTAGATCCCTGAACAGGTTTACCCTTCCTGTGGCATTTATCAAAGTATGTTAGTGTTAAGTACAGTGATGTACCGTCAGGCAATATAACATTAGTAGCCACGTGTTCATACCACATCCCCTTGTTATTTGTTGATTTGTGCCTGGCTCACCTAAATCACCGGATATATCGAGACATATACGGCGTCCATACTGCTCGAGCTCATCTAATTCGAGCTTGATTGAGTCCATATCCCTTTTCATATCACAGTTTTCAATTGTCAAATGTTCTACCTGATCTCTCAATGCTTTATTTCCCTCTAGGACCTCGGCCGCAACTAGTGCCTTGAGTTCAGACTTAATTTCTTTCACAAAATTTGCCTTCGGTTGCCATACCAAAATATCACCAAGTGGATTTAATATCACTATCGCTGAAACTGGTGGTCATTTTGAATTCCTGTAATGGGTGGGGTAAAGTTGAGGATTCTGGATCTGAGTCACCGTTCTCGTTTTCTGAATCATCCGAATAAGCCGAATAAAAGCTGCCCTCTAATCAGATCGGGGTTCAACGTAGGAGGACTTGTTTAGTTTCCGTTTCGCCCTCTTAAGTTGATGTTTTGGCTGGTGGGTGGGGTAAAACGCTGGCAATATCATGCTGGAGTCTCTTATTTGTAATATAGTTTCTTTAACATATATTCATTATGCATGTATTGTCAATTTAGTTTAGATCATTTAGTGATTAGTTCCCGATAAACTGTCGAAATTATATAGTTCATACACTTTAAATAGAGCCGAAAAATACCGCCATTTTTGTTTATAACCGGAAGCCCGTATCATATGAGTTAATGTATGTGACTGATCATGACAAAATCAGTCGTGTGTCTAAATATATGAGCTGATCTGTACCATCAGATAGATAATTGTATAAGCTTTCTAGATATCATTCGTGTAGCTTATTCCAGTCCAATAGTATGTATATATGAAGATATGATATATTTTATTATTATATCTCATCATTTACATTTACAATACAATTATACATTAAAATCCATAACATTATTTATGTAAATGACCTGGTGCAGTACACTATGTACAAACCATCTGGGGTGGATGTACCTCTCTTTCACAACATTATTTTGATTTTGTCATTTTGGGACCCTGCCTCTCTACTACCACTCACCATTTGATTGCTAAGAGATAATAATAGTATAGATGCAATATATATTATTAACTAATGCTCTATATAACTTGTAATTCGTTATTTTTGCCTGTTTCATTGCATTTTTTATCCATCGCTCAGGGCAATAGTATGAACTATTTCGACAACTATTGCATGAATTTACAAACGAAAGCTCAATGCGGTTACCGCCCCTGTATTACTTGCATTACTTGCATACTTATACATTCTGGTAAATTGAGATTGTACCTTGATCAACGCGTATTTCAAATTATCGACATATGTTTCAATGTTGTCTATATGAATAGTATGTAATCAATATATCGTGTCGTTCAATATAAAGACCACGTTCACAACAAAGCCATACTGTAAACATAGTTTATACTCTTTAACTGCATACAAAACGTACGAAGATACAAAATACTAAATGTATTGATCGTATGCAACAGCTTGTCATAACACTCATTCTAGATAGCTGTCTAAAGTTCTGAGAATAGTCATTTACTATATACCATAATTATGTATCATGCATAGTGAATATCCAGGACATATCGTTACATGTATATATATACAATGCATTGTTGTATGTTTGTAAATGAAGGGGAATCGATGCGACAACTAGTGAATTATAGTGAGGAACTGTTGGAGAATACAGAACACATACAGATGTATACACGTATTATTATTTTAATAGCATTATAGAACACAACCGGTATCAATCCGAACACATGCAGTTTAGAAAAGGTTCTGGTCGCTGTCAGTTAGCAAACATACAATACTGCAAATGAGAATAGTTTTTAAAAGAGGCACGCATAGCATGTAACGAGGCTTCTCTATAGTTCAGCTTACAAAGCCATGCACTTCGTAAGTTTATATGTATGTATGATTACGTGTTCGTGCGCATGTGGCGATATGCATAAGTATGGGTACGCATGTGTACATGTATATATACAAATACAAGTGTGAATTTGTATATACATATATATATATATATATAGGTATGCGTGTGTATGTGTGTGTGTGTGTGTGTGTGTGTGTGTATGTGTGCGTGTGTGCGTGCGTGCGTGCGTGCGTGCGTGCGTGCGTGCGTGCGTCGTGCGTGCGGTGCGTTGCGTGCGTGCGTGCGTGCGTGCGTGCGTGCGTGCGGCGCGGTGCGTGCGTGCGTGCGTGCGTGCGTGTAGGTAAGTATATGTGCATATGTGTGTGTATGTTTGTGTATGTATGGTATATGTGTATGTATGTATATGTATGCATGTATTATATATGCTATATATTATTATATTGTATGTATATATGTATATATGGTTGTTTATGTGTGTGTATGTATTGTGTATGTATGTGTGTATGTATATGTATGTATATATGTATATGTGTAAATGTGTATATATGTGTATCTATGTATGTATATATGTATGTGTGCGTGCGTACGTGCATGCGTGCGTGCGTGTGAGTGTATATGTATATATGTATATAAGTGTGTGTATGCGTATGTATATATATGTATGTGTATATATGCGTATGTATATATATATATGTGAGTGTATGTATACATATATATTAAGCAAGTGTAAGGGTATATATGTGTATATGTATGTGTATATAGGTGTGTATATATACCCATACATACCCAACACATGTAATCCAATAACATTTCAATCCGAATATATTTTGATTTCTAGATGAAATCACTGTTCACTACCTCCAATTACCATATATATCCCAATTCATACCCAACAACACGCATGTAATCCAATAACATTTCAATCCGAAATAGATTTGATTTCTAGATGAAACACTGTTCACTACCTCCAATTACATATAATACCCATACATACCCAACCAACGCATGTAATCCAATAACATTTCAATCCGAATAAATTTGATTCTAGATGAAATCACTGTTCATACTCAATTACCATATATATACCCATACATACCCAACACACGCATGTAATCAATAACATTTCAATCCGAATATATTTTGATTTCTCGATGAAATCACTGTTCACTACCTCCAATTACCATATATATACCCATACATACCCAACACACGCATGTAATCCAATAACATTTCAATCCGAATATATTTTGATTTCTAGATGAAACCACTGTTCACTACCTCCAATTACCATATATATACCCATACATACCCAACACACGCATGTAATCCAATAACATTTCAATCCGAATATATTTTGATTTCTAGATGAAACCACTGTTCACTACCTCCAATTACCATATATATACCCATACATACCCAACACACGCATGTAATCCAATAACATTTCAATCCGAATATATTTTGATTTCTAGATGAAACCACTGTTCACTACCTCCAATTACCATATATATACCCATACATACCCAACACACGCATGTAATCCAATAACATTTCAATCCGAATATATTTTGATTTCTAGATGAAACCACTGTTCACTACCTCCAATTACCATATATCCCAATTCATACCCTTACAACTATAATACCATCCACAATATATACATACATACAAATACAAGTACTCTATTGAATAAACTGAATGGACACATCATAGACCAGTATGTTAACAACATAATATTAATTAGGCTAGATATCATACTGAAAATGATAAAAAATCTTGAACATGGATATAAAAATATGCAGCTTTAATGTTAATGGGCTTGGGAACCAACAAAAACGCGAAAAGATTTTCAGTTGGCTTAAACAAAATAAATTCAATATTTGTTTCTTACAAGAACTTCATTGTACACAAGAAAATACAGAGAAATGGAAAACACTATGGCGCCATGATCTTTTCCTCAGTGGAAATAGTTCCTACAGAGCAGGCGTAGGAATTCTAATCCAACAGAGCAGGCGTAGGAATTCTAATCCAACAGAGCAGGCATAGGAATTCTAATCAACTTAAATACTAACTATGAAATAATAAATCATACGGAAATAATTCCAGGTAGATTACAGCTAGTAAAAATAAAACTATATAACTCTATAGTTACACTTATGAACCTATACGGACCCAACATAGATGACACAACATTCTTTTCAACAGTTGAAAATACGGTTATGAATAATAACAGTGAAACCATTATTCTTGGAGGAGATTTCAATAATGTTCTAGATTTTCAGGTAGATACACTGAATGGGAGAATAGATACCAACAAGAAATGTTCATCCAAAATAAACGAAATTATTAATGATAATGAATTATATGACATATATAGACTTCGACATCCAAATACAAAACGATTTACGTGGCACTCAAATCATAAACCAGCAATCTTTTGTCGATTAGACTACTTTCTCATATCATCTAATTTATTGAATACAGTGTCAAATTGTAACATTATTCCAGGATTTCTATCAGACCACTCCGTAGTTACTTTAAACTTAAACCTCTGTGAAACATTAAGAGGTCCGGGCTACTTTAAACTTAACAACAGTATTTTACTACAGTCAGATTTTAAGCATAATATTAAAGAGTGTATTCAAGAGATCACGACAAACAACAAAGGATGTAACCCAGACATCATGTGGGAAATAATAAAGGGTACAGTCAGAAACGAATCTATCAAATATTCAAGCAAATTGAAGAAAAAACAAAGGGAAGAAGAGAAAATAATTATATCGGAAATAAAAAGAATAGAAGAAAATATTGTAAAACATCCCAATAGTCTTAGACTTAACAGAACAACTTAAAAATGAAACAGATAAACTAAATAATATAATCGTAGAAATAACCAAAGGACTTATCATTCGTTCAAAAGCAGAATGGGTCGAAGGTGCCGAAAGAAATACTAAATATTTTTCTAACTTAGAAAAGAAAAGAGCCGAAGAAAAAACAATCAAACAATTAATAATAAATAATGCATTAGATAATAATCAGTCAAACATTCTTAATCAGGCCAAAAAATACTACGAACATATATATAGCGAAAATCCTGCTATAGACCACGAACACATCAGTTTCTTTAATGAACCCGGCATCCAGCTGAAGGAAAATGAAAAATTATTATGCGAAGGTCACATCAGTGAATATGAATGTCAAATAGCTATTAAAGATATGAAAAATATGAAATCACCTGGGTCGGATGGGCTAACAGCTGAGTTTTATAAACTATTTTGGAATGATATTAAACAATACTATGTCGCTTCTATTAACTACTGCTATGAAAATGGAACACTTACAGAACTTCAAAAACAAGGAATAATTACACTCTTACCCAAAAAAGATAAGAATACACTCTCAATTGACAATTGGAGGCCTATCTCACGCAAAATAAGTCAAAATGTTCTGTCCTCAAACTAGGAACAACGAAATTTAATACAAGCAATTGGTGCAATAATAATATGTATAAATGGTCAATCGATCAAGCTACAACGCTTGGAATAATATTTGCAAATAAAAAATCAATGCTACTTCCATTAAATTTGACTCCCAAAATTAAATCATTACAGCACTGCTTAAATAACTGGAAAAAATGGAATCTAACTCTAATTGGTAAGATAACAGTCTTAAAAACGTTTGCCTTCCCAAAGCTGGTATATCCATTAACAGTGCTCGAAACACCAGCAGAGGAAATAATTACAGAAATAAATAACATAATGTACGACTTTCTTTGGGATGGCAAACCGGATAAAATATCGAGGAAAACTATCATACAAACATACGAACATTTCGGACTTAAAATGATTAATATACATGCATTCATAAATTCCTTGAAATATTCATGGCTTAAACGACTAAAAGGTAAACAGAGCCACTTAAAACTAGCATACAACGCTGAAATGCTAGTAAAATCACCAATCGCTACCATTTTTTAAATGATATAATATTTGCATGGAGCAAAATTAACTATACTACAACAAGTATTAATATATCTAATACCATTTTATGGCACAATTCACAATTTAAAAACGCAAACAGTAATCCATTTTTCTACAAGGAATGGTTTAATAAAGGAATTATGTTCACACATCATATATATGATTATAGAATAAAAGACTTTTACACTTTTGATAACATTATAGCTTTATACAATATAGACAATAGAGATTTTATGAAATACTACACATTAATAGGAAACATAAAAAATGAATGGAAAATAAGGCTGAAGACAGAAGTAGCAGACAACAACATACCAAGCTATCTAATTAACAAAATATTATTATTAAAAAATATCAATAAAATATTATATAATAAACAAATTGAAGCAATGAGGTTAACACAATTGAAACACATTATTAAATGGGAAAACGAATTAGACAAACAAGATATAGAATGGAAGGAAATATTTTCAATACCATATAGATGTACAATAAGTACAAAACTTAGGGCATTCCAATATAAATATCTCATGCGAATTGTGCCGAATAACTCTTTTGTATTCAAATGTAAACTAAAACCATCTAATCTCTGCGAGTTTTGTCTGATGTCAATCGACTCAAATAAACATATGTTTTGGGAATGTAATATTGTGCAACCATTTTGGTCTGAAATAAAAAAACTTCTACATTCTAGAAGATTGGAACTGTTATCAAATCTATCCTATGAAAATATATCATTCTGCAATGCAAATAATGCAAATTCTAGTAAATCAAAACCTGTCATAAACTTCATAATTCTATTAGCAAAATACTTTATTTTCAAGTGTAAATGTAATTCAGAAATACCATCAATTAGCATGTTTAATCTATATCTGAATCAAACTATAAAACTCGAAGAAACCATTGCAACAATTAAAGATAAAATGGAAATGTATGACAATAAATGGAAATACTTTTTCCAGTCAGTAATATTACAAGTCAATTATTACGTGTTACCCATTTATTAGCATAAAAACCGTCAAATATAAACACATTCATAAGGGTATGGATATATATAATACAGTGTCAATTATACACCATATATTCCCCTCATTGTCATATTGAAATCTAAAAACACTTAAATGAACACAGAATATACAATATAATATATAAGGATCCCTTCTATCTCCATTCCACTATCCATCGTTATCCATCTCTATCAGTGTCCCCTACACCAATCCCCAACGATAGATACCCATATTACTACACATAATGGTTTACATAAATACCTTATATAACCTCTATTTGTCGACATTAATGTTCATGTCTACACTGATCCCATACACATATTTTTATAGTCCCCCCATAACATATATGAAAACCTCATTTGTTTATAATAATGACTATGCACATACTATATTAAGTAATGCATAACGTTGATACTGTCATGCTATGTACTTATCTGTATATATATTATGTTAATAATACTATGAAATTATGAGGAATAAAAAAATAAAAAAAAAATTGTATGAACTGTTTCATACTAGACTTTTGAACCAATCATACTCTGAGTATGCTTTCACTGTGCGCAGTAGGATGCGCAATAGGGTGTTATGGAAGTCAAAGTAAAAAATACGTCCCGAATACATTTTAGCTCTGACTGCGCTTGAAGTCATCGATATACATTATGTGAAGCCCTCCTTTCCGTTCATTAATTCCTTTCCGTATTTTATTGCATACTTACCGGCGTACCGGCTTTTAGACCAAAACCAAGCGTTTACAAATGATGATTGATTAGTCATTGATTTTAAAAATGTTTTTGAGTTAGTCAAATATTATAGAATATAAGGTATGTACAACAGTTATATAGAGCATTAGGTAATAAAACAGTTATTTCATGGGTGTTTGGGGATAACGGCCGAGGGCAACAGTTCGAAATGTCTTCCCTGATACCGAGGGACAATAGTTTTGACTGTTCCCCAAACACCCATGAAATAAATGTATACTATTGCGAACACTTTAATCATTTATACAAGTATCATATTATATAGTCGAAATTACTAAACACCTACGCATATATGATAGATAAATAGTCATTATTGATTATTGTGTAGATATATTGACAGTTACTTATTTACTGTATAATCCATTAGTTGGGACAGACGTTAGTGTATAATACATTAGTTGGAACAGACGTTAGTGTATAATACATTAGTTGGGACAGACGTTAGTGTATAATACATTAGTTGGAACAGACGTTAGTGTATAATCCATTAGTTGGGACAGACGTTAGTGTATAATCCATTAGTTGGGACAGACGTTAGTGTATAATCCATTAGTTGGGACAGACGTTAATGTATAATCCATTAGTTGGGACAGACGTTAGTGTATAATACATTATGGGACAGATGTTAGTGTATAATACATTAGTTGGGACAGACGTTAATGTATAATACATTAGTTGGAACAGAGACGTTAGTGTATAATACATTAGTTGGGACAGACGTTAGTATATAATACATTAGTTGTGACAGACGTTAGTGTATAATACATTAGTTGGGACAGACGTTAGTATATAATACATTAGTTGGGACAAACGTTAGTGTATAATACATTAGTTGGGACAGACGTTAGTGTATAATACATTAGTTGGGACATATGTTAGTGTATCATCCATTAATTGGGACAGACGTTAGTGTATAATACATTAGTTGGGACAGACGTTAGTGTATAATACATTAGTTGGGACAGATGTTAGTGTATAATACATTAGTTGGGACAGACGTTAATGTATAACACATTAGTTGGGACAGACGTTAGTGTATAATACATTAGTTGGGACAGACGTTAGTGTATAATCCATTAGTTGGGACATACGTTAGTGTATAATCCATTAGTTGGGACAGACGTTAGTATTTAATCCATTAGTTGGGACATACGTTAGTATATAATACATTAGTTGGGACATACGTTAGTGTATAATACATTAGTTGGGACAGACGTTAGTGTATAATACATTAGTTGGGAAAGACCTTAATGTATAATCCATTAGTTGCGAAAGACTTTAGTGAATACTCCATTAGTTGGGACAAACGTTAGTGTATACTCCATTAGTTGGGACAGACGTTAATTTATAATGCATTAGTTGGAACAGAGACGTTAGTGTATAATCCATTAGTTGGGACAGGTGTTAGTGCATAATCCATTAATTGGGACAGACGTTAATGTATACTCCATTAGTTGGGACAGACGTTAGTGTATAATCCATTAGTTGGGACAGACGTTAGTGCATAATACATTAGTTGGGACAGACCTTAGTGTATAATACATTAGTTGGAACAGACGTTAGTGTATAATCCATTAGTTGGGACAGATGTTAGTGTATAATACATTAGTTGGGACAGACGTTAGTGTATAATACATTAGTTGGAACAGACGTTAGTGCATAATCCATTAGTTGGGACAAACGTTAGTGTATAATACATTAGTTGGGACAGACGTTAGTGCATAATCCATTAGTTCGGACAGGCGTGATTGTATAATACATTAGTTGGAACAGACATTAGTGTATACTACATTAGTTGTAACAGACGTTAGTGCATAATCCAGTAGTTGGGACAGACGTTAGAGTATAATACATTAGTTGGGACAGACTTTTGAGTATAATCCATTAGTTGGGACAGACATTAATGTATAATGCATTAGTTGGAACAGAGACGTTAGTGTATAATCCATTAGTTGGGACAGGTGTTAGTGCATAATCCATTAATTGGGACAGAAGTTAATGTATACTCCATTAGTTGGGACAGACGTTAGTGTATAATCCATTAGTTGGGACAGACGTTAGTGTATACTACATTAGTTGGAACAGACGTTAGTGCATAATACATTAGTTGGGACAGACCTTAGTGTATAATACATTAGTTGGAACAGACGTTAGTGTATAATCCATTAGTTGGGACAGATGTTAGTGTATAATACATTAGTTGGAACAGACGTTAGTGCATAATCCATCAGTTGGGACATACGTTAGTGTATAATACATTAGTTGGGACAGACGTTAGTGCATAATCCATTAGTTCGGACAGGCGTGATTGTATAATACATTAGTTGGAACAGACGTTAGTGTATAATCCATTGTTTGAAACAGACGTTAGTGTATAATACATTAGTTGGGACAGACGTTAGTGTATAATACATTAGTTGGGACAGACTTTAGTGTATACTATATTAGTTGTAACAGACGTTAGTGCATAATCCATTAGTTGGGACAGATGTTAGTGTATAATACATTATTTGGGACAGACTTTAGAGTATAATCCAGTAGTTGGGACAGACGTTAGAGTATAATACATTAGTTGGGACAGACTTTAGAGTATAATCCAGTAGTTGGGACAGACGTTAGTGTATAATACATTAGTTGAGACAGACGTTGATGTATAATACATTAGTTCGGACAGATGTTAGTGTATAATACATTAGTTGGGACAGACGTTAGTGTATAATACATTAGTTGGGACAGACGTTAGTGTATAATACATTAGTTGGGACAGACGTTAGTGTATAATACATTAGTTGGGACAGATGATCGTGTATAATACATTAGTTGGGACAGACGTTAGTGTATAATACATTAGTTGGGACAGACGTTAGTGTATAATACATTAGTTGGGACAGACGTTAGTATATAATACATTAGTTGGGACAGACGTTAGTATATAATACATTAGCTGGGACAGACGTTAGTGTATAATACATTAGTTGGGACAGACGTTAGTGTATAATACATTAGTTGAGACATATGTTAGTGTATCATCCATTAGTTGGGACAGACGTTAGTGTATAATACATTAGTTGGGACAGACGTTAGTGTATAATACATTAATTGGGACAGACGTTAGTGTATAATACATTAGTTGGGACAGACGTTAGTATATAATACATTAGTTGGGACAGACGTTAGTGTATAATCCATTAGTTGGAACAGAGACGTTAATGTATAATACATTAGTTGGGACAGACGTTAGTGTATGATACATTAGTTGGGACAGACGTTAGTGTATAATACATTAGTTCGGACAGACGTTAGTGTATAATCCATTAGTTGGAACAGAGACGTTAATGTATAATACATTAGTTGGGACAGACGTTAATGTATAATACATTAGTTGGGACAGACGTTAGTGTATAATACATTAGTTCGGACAGACGTTAGTGTATAATACATTAGTTGGGACAGACGTTAGTGTATAATACATTAGTTGGGACAGACGTTAGTGTATAATACATTAGTTGGGACAGACGTTAATGTATAATCCATTAGTTGGAACAGAGACGTTAATGTATAATACATTAGTTGCGACAGACGTTAATGTATAATCCATTAGTTGGGACAGACGTTAGTGCATAATACATTAGTTGGGACAGACGTTAGTGTATAATCCATTAGTTGGGACAGACGTTAGTGTATAATCCATTAGTTGGGACAGACGTTAGTGCATCATCCATTAGTTGGAACAGACGTTAGTGTATAATACATTAGTTGGAACAGATACGTTAATGTATAATACATTAGTTGGGACATATGTTAGTGTATAATCCATTAGTTGGGACAGACGTTAGTGTATAATACATTAGTTGGGACAGATGTTAGTGTATAATACATTAGTTGGGACAGACGTTAGTGCATAATACATTAGTTGGGACAGACGTTAGTGTATAATCCATTAGTTGGGACAGACGTTAGTGTATAATCCATTAGTTGGGACAGACGTTAGTGCATCATCCATTAGTTGGAACAGACGTTAGTGTATAATACATTAGTTGGGACAGACGTTAATGTATAATACATTAGTTGGGACAGACGTTAGTGTATAAGCTATTACTTGTTTTGCTTAATTTCGAATGAAACATATACCCTATTAACGTGCAGGTACTGTGTCCGTCTCCGTGGTCAAGTGGTTAATGTTGTATACTGACTTGTATTCCACTTTAACCTATATTCATTGAGGGGCATGGGTTCAAGCCCCACTCAGACCTGTGTCTCATTAAATGAAAAAAATTGTACGGAGGTTGGTGCACCAAGTACTGATTAACCGCTGCAACCTGCCCAGGAAAGATGTTGTTAGGTAAACTGCCTGTCACTTAAATGGGCAACCGATATCGATATTAAATAAATTTAAATAAAACTATTTCTATTACTACAATGTACAAGTTACATATATTTCATTTCATCTAGAGGTCAGCATTTCTATGTTTTTGCAATAACAGCCTCAATAAAGGCTAGATGTTTAGAGCTGTGCTTTCCTTACCTCATATATAAGTGCAGCAACAATAACATTTCGTACTTCTTCATGTATAATTTTTAAATATTTACACTAAAAAGGGGGAACAATCTATATATAATGCTCACAAAAAGTGGGAAACAATCTATATATAATGCACACAAAAAGGGGAAATAGCTATATATAATGCTCACAAAAAGTGGGAAACAATCTATATATAATGCACACAAAAAGGGGAAATAGCTATATAACGGTTTAGTTTATACACATTTATTTTAGCTCGATTGCGAAACAAGTTATTACAACTTATATTAATAACTCTCGAGACCTCATTACTGATGGAATCCATCGCCATGAGGGAGAGAGAAGATGCAACATGGAATTTAAATGCCTTGCCTAAGGGCACAATCGGAACGGCTCCAGCGGGGCTCGAACTCCGGACCTTTCGCACCTGAAGCTATATAACGGTCTTCATTGTATTGCATTATTCCACACACTTTTGGCTCTACTCTCCTAGCACAATGATGTTCAAATGATACTTACTACTGAATGCTCCATTGTTGCATGCGACAGTCTATAGTTCTGTCTGAATGGCATGACGGAGATATCTGGCTACAGACTCTAGTTTGGTCTCATCACATATCCATGATCTGAAAATTGAGTTGGAAATGTATTTTGACTATTAGCAACTGTATCACCAGCTTCAATCTAAACTATCTCACAAAGCCAGGTAGCACAAAACTGAAAGCCACACTACATCAGTGAAAACGCAAATTTCTACAGATTGTATTTTCATATTATATGGTATATTTTCCCCCCAAATATTTGCCTAAAAAGCTCTAATAAACAAATATCGCATACGCGGTTTGCTGACATAACAAAATAATGTAATTAGGGTCGACATTCATGCGTAATACAACAACGCTTGTCCTGAATAACACGATATATGGTACATATTTACCGTTATATCTCACATGTGTACCTATGTATATTTATGTGTAGACTAATCTTAGTAAATTATCTCTAAACGTCAATTCAAGAGCATGGATGACCATTATATGAAATCCTACTTTCAATTTTGAAAGTTTGTAGACAACAAAAACTCTGTTTATTGATTCAATGCTAGTGTTCAAATGTATTCGGAGGAATGTGTCATAGCAATGCATTTATACGTGGAAATGTATTTTATTTGCTTTTTTCGATGAAATGTCGCTTTAATAAGGAATGTGCCTAAACATCCGATTTGTTGAAACTAACGCTCTGCACATCGTCTCAATATGAATAACATTTATGCCCAGTCATTTAATAATTCCTCTGGTGGTTCACGAGTTATGGAGTCTGCCTCCGTGGTTGAGTGGTTACGGTCGTTGACTGTATACCTCTGTAACCTATCATCACTGATTGTCCGGGTTCGAGCCCCGCTCAGCCCGTGTCTCGTTATATGAAAAAGTTGGCAGTTTCTAATGGAGGTTGGTGCACCAAGTACTGGTTAACAGCTGGAGCCTTTTTAAGTTGCAATGCAGGAGATGCGTTTTCATGCATTCTGGGAAGTATATTTTTACACTGTATTTGCCTCAGAATAAGGAGAGAGAAAATAACATAGAGAGGATAATGAACCCTAAGTAGACCCAGGAACGACTGGAGAAAATTAACTCTAACATTCTACACAGCATAAAAATGGCACGTGTACAGCTGTGGTCATGGAATCTTCAACAATGCATGAATGCCCACACGAAGACCAGCGGTGTACGGTCCCCATGAAAAGTTATTTGAAAAGTCCACGAATGTATTGACCAACCACTTGAATGTTACCATCTTAGTTGTACCTGAGTAGTGTGCAAAATTCGATCCTTCTTGGGTGTTTAAATAGAAAATATGTCCACAACGTTATCCAAGTTGACGTCTGCACCATAGTGAATGAGGGCAAGCGCTGAAAGTAGTCCGCACAACGCGCTTGCACTCCTTTCACATTCACAGCTGATCACAGGAATAGTACAAACTATCTTTTGTAATGTTGAGATGTTTGGGAAGATTTACTGATCATACTATTCGAATGCCTTAGGCTGGTTTTCAATTGGTTGCGTGCTATATTTAACCTTCCAGCTAAGCAGTTCTTGGTTTACTAGTTCTGGTGATGGGATATCGTCGTTGTATTCATCAACTGCATCAGCAATGCTCGGTGGATTTGCACCACACATAACTGAAGGGACAAGGCCAAGAAGTGTTGATGAAATGACTGTCAAATCTGAGAATTGGCCCTCGAGTTCTGTGTTTATGTGATCAATAAACGGAATCGCAAGATTATTTCTGTAATAATCCTCCGGATTTGTTTCCGGGGCATTGACAGGGTTACGTTTATTGCATTTGTCACTGTTACAAAAAACACCTGACCAAACTCTTTACCAATATCAGCACTGATTGCAAGGTATGTCATTCTGACTTCAGAGATTTCTTCGTACGCAGTTATTATATCAACTGTTCTACCCTGCAGTTTTACTGTTACTGCTGACAAATAGGACAGAAACTGATACCGCAATAGGGATGTTATAATGAAGTCGAAAGACGTGATAGAAATGTTTGTAAGCTTCATGTCTTGCGGCACATCTTGTTCGACATATGTTTAATAATGCTTTACGGTTTCGAGACTCGTTTTGGGCTAGAACTGATGAACAAACTACATTTTTTAAACTTATCTATTGCATTCCTGATGTTTGGGAGGGTACAGGAATGTACAATTACAAGATTCAGACAGTGTCCACTGCAATGTACATACACTGCCTTTGATGAAAGCTCTCGTATTCTCCTTTAAACACCCATGTTGTCACTCAATATATGTGAGGCCCCGTCGTAGCCTTGTCCTCTGACATTTTCAATTTCTAAACCGAGATCATTTACAGTCTTAATAATTGCCTGAGCAATATGTTCGCCAGTTATCCTCTGTAGATGTACAAAGTCTACAAACGCTTCTATGATATCATTATTCTGGTCCACAAAGTGAAAGCAGAGTGCCATTTCTTCCTTGTTATGACTTGTCACTTCATCTGCCAATATACTGAAACACTTTGCAGCGCGAATCTCATTAACAAGTTCCTTACATGATATGTCATTATGATATATATTAGTTCATTTTGAATCATTGGTACTTGGAATTTCTGTTATTCAGGCCTATGCTATGCAGATGCTGATTTAAAAGTTCATCATGTGTAGGAACAATTTGTAGGGCAGCTAAAACGTTTCCGGAGTTCCCAGATTTATCCTCGACGTCTTCTGAATCCCCACGCAAAGCTATACACTGGCGACCGCAGAACAGGATAACTTCGGCAACAGCTTTAATAATATGCATGTTTCTTATAATGTTGTGTTGCCTTTCGTCTTAATGTTTTATCTGGGTTTTGAACAGAACTTATAAGGTCCTGTGCTGCTATCATTCACTGCCGGCGGTAAACGGTATTCTGGTGACATTTAGCCTTTTCATCCATCTTATGAATTTTTTGTGAACGGTGTGTTAACGAAGGCTCCTTTATTACTTCTGTTTTCAGAAGGTGTCATCACGGCACATGCAGCACAGAACGATGCATCAAGGTATGGGCTATAAACCATCCATTTGTAATCTTTCAAGTACCGAGTCTTGAATTCTCTTTGAAATGTATGTAGGTATCGCACTGGAAATGCAAATTCTGCTGTTTGCGTGATGTGGTGTTTCAGAATGCTTGCCCGATTCTTAGTGATTCCACTGTTCCCACTATTTCAGTAGACAGGATAGCTTTCACAATTTTACCAACGTCATCATGCAGGGAAACGTGTGGCCCTATGTTCGGTTGCTGCTGATCTGTAGACAGGTGTGCATCATTTACAGCCAGCTGACCTAATGAGATGACATAGTATAAGTATTAACGTTATAAAACAACCATACTTTAATACAAGCAGCACAATAATTGTCTGCAAATATCTTTTTCAGATGTCAGGTTGACGGATGGGTATACATACATTTGAAAAATAAATGAAAGTCATGTTGATCTGAATGTTAAATATGGTCACTATTTAGTATTTATGCCTGGAGTATTATCTGGGATAGTTTTCATAAATGATATCGACAATTTGTAAACACTGGTATGTCAACTGGCTACCGTGTGCTGCTGCGTGTGCATGTACTTTATAATAATAGTGGGTATTTCCCATTGCTATGTCATACTAATGCTTGTGCAAGTGAAAAATGGGCCACAACAGTTAAGTCCACATGATCTAAAAAAATAAATGACATGGGGAGTCTTACATGAAGGCAAACATGTTTTTTCTCTGTAACAATTGGTAAGGGGGGGTTACATAGTGGCAATTGTACACCAATAATCCACCCCCACCCATCCCCTCCAAAAAATCCCACCTCCCACACACTGTCACACGTTAAGTCCACATGAACAACACATTGGCCAGAGGGGAAGGGCCTTACAATAGGACAGAAATGTTTTTCTATGTAACAATTGTACTGCCCCCCGCCCACCCACTCCCACCTATATGGTAAAATCGCCCAGGGTGGCATGCATTGGTTGTAAATTACTGAAATTCATTATTTTAACTAGTCAAGTCTCAATTCCTATAGTAGGATTGTGAATATTATGTTACAGACAAATTGAGATACTTACATATGGTGTATCGGCTCTTAATCGGCCTCCGCCGACCTACAGACAGTTTTTGTGGTAAATGGCGTATCGAAGGGATAAGGGAGATAACTGGAACGACCTGTATATTAGAACGGATCCATGGAAAACTTACGGGCATGTGTACGGTAAAGCAAGGTAATAGGCACCGTCACGTACGATACGGATACGTATTGTACCTCGAAAGATTTGCTGTTAATATAGCAACAAATAGATCACTGAGGAACAGTACAAACCTGCTTAACATCCGTGGCAGAACTTCTCAATATGTAAATACTTTTCTTCCATCTGTCATTAACGATTGGAATGCTTTGCCACAGGAAACTAAGGATATTGATACACTAGCTTCTTTCAAATATTGCTTGAACTCTAATAAACCGAATCCTAATCCACTCTTCTATCATGGTGTCCGCCGTGCCCAAGTCCTCCATACCCGTATTCGAAACGGATGCAGTGCTCTAAATCAACATTTATTTTCGAGAAATATTATAAACTCTCCACTCTGCAGATGCGGAGCTAATGAATCCAATGTCCTCATTATTCAGACACCAGAATAACCCTTATCAACACCATAAGCCCATTGACAGACATTTCTCTTAAAGTTCTTTTGAATGGTGATGATAATCTAAATGAAGAGATAAACAATGTGATATTTGATGCAGTTCACCAGTTTATTACAGCAACAAAGAGATTTGATAACGGCTAGTGTAATTTGTGTATCTTCCTCTTCCATCCTCGTATAAACGATTCCCACCTCGTTCTCGCTCACTCACTCTTTTTCTCTCTCTCGTCCCCTATCTCGCCTCACCATCTCCTAAATCGACTGCACGTAATCCCTCACCATTTCCTAAATCGACTGCACGTAATCCGACTGGTAAGCCAGTCTGATTGATTACTTCATCATCATCTCCATATTAGTTTTAATTACAGTTGAATAAAAGTTGTCACGTTCATAAATGTATATACACTCTGCCATAGTTTATGAAAATTATGTTTGTCATGGAGAAAATCTAAATAAGCTACTAGTTTCCGATTTAATCCATTTGTTCTTGTATATTAATGTTACAACATGATGTAAATATTGATAAAATAAAATATGTTTAAACTAACCCCTTTCCATATAAAACTGTGTCATTTAATATAAAAGTTCCAGTAATGTTAAATGTGCAACCAAAGTAGTTAAAATCGTTCACTATTTCTATTTCTTCGCCTTTGTATATCCATTTATCACTGCGCTTTAACCTACCGCGTTTTCTAAAGACAAGTATTTTAGTCTTCGATGTATTTACCTCAATGCCCCACTATCACAATATTGGTCCAAATTATTAAGAGAATCCTGTAAATCCTGTTGCGCTAGACCAATTAAGACCATGTCGTCAGCAAATAGTAATATAATTATACATAAATCATGAATAGACAATCCGCAGATTAACCTATCTTGCAAAAATAGCTCCAGATCTTCAACGAACAGAGAAAACATAATTGGCGAAATTATCTCCCCTTGTCTCAGGCCAACTGATATATCGAAGAATTCAGAAAAGCTGTTACAATGTTTAGCACACGACTTTACCGAACTGTACATAGACCGAATACTACGTAGTAGTTTTCCTTGGATACCTATGTTATATAGTTTTAACCATAGTCCGTGTCTATAAATAGAATCAAAGCATGTGCGCATGTCGATAAAGGCATCATATAACCTTTTATTTTCATTTAAAACATTTTGGATCAAAGAGTGAAGTATAAAAATCGCGTCAATACTAGATCGTCCCTTGCGAAATCCGAATTGTGCATCTGAAATAATATCATGTTCGTCACAAAAAGTGTTAATTCTAGCATTTAAGACACTCGTGAATAGCTTACCAAAATTATTTAGCAGAGTTATTCCCCTATAGTTATTTACATCAAAACCATCTCCCTTTGTATGAACTGGAACTATGAAGCCTTTCGTCCATGCATCTGGGAAGGTACCATTATCCATAATTATATTAAATATGTCGGTTATATGCCCTGCCAAAATGTCACTGCTTTCTATGAAATACTCATTTAAAATATTATCATCGGATGTGGCCTTATGCCTTTTTAAAAATCTGATACATTTGGTAACTTCATCATATGTTATTGGACGATCCAATTCTACAAATCATGTAAGTCGTTAAAATTCTCGGCATCAGAGTTCCTGGTAGCATTTATACCATCGAACAGCTGTGAAAAAATGTGCTTTAAAATCATTCAGTGGTATACTAGAGTTAACGCGTTTTTTATTAGACTTAAAATATTTCCAGAAGTCTTTGGGTTGTGAACGTCTTAAATTCTCAAAGGATGCGGTTTGTTTAAACTTGAAGCTGCCCTGTTTCTTTCGAAGTAATAATTTATAAGACCGCCTAAATCAGTTCTGTTCTCGTACGACTTATTATTATTGAATACATGCAGTGCATTTAAATAAACGCGTTTCGCCTGAATACAATCGTAATCAAACCATGAAATCCGTTTATCAATGCAATCTGAGAAGCCTTGGGACAAAATCGTAGTTTTCTGCATAGTTTTACGGAACAGTGGGTCTGAAATTTGTAGAACTGTTTTCCTTCATTTTCACATGCGTTATATTTTGCGACACCTTATCAGAAGGATTTCTAACATAATTTGAAAGCATAGTAGGTATTCTCTTTCCAGGGCAGCGCACCACGTTGTCTAATTCTAAATTCTAACGTGTGAATTTCAAACTGTTCTATTATTTGTTAAAAATACAAACATAATACTTAAAACAATATCAATTGTAGGGGCCTCCGTGGCCAGTGGCTACCGTCGTAAACTTCAGATAGTTCCCCCCCCCCACTTTGGGTTTCGAATTGAAAGAAGCTTGCTTGCGGATGGTCGGTTGGTCTACAAGGGTAACCGTCCGCACCTGAAATATTGCTGGGAGAGGCCGGTGTCTTCTTCCAACAATAATAACTGGAAACTCGCCATATTAATAACTCTATGGCAGTCACACAATAGTATGTCTAGCTGGACAGCACACGAAATAAAATGTGAACTGTACTTTTTTGTCTTACGTAGTTTGCGCATGCGCATGGTTTTGACGTTTTCCGGTCAATGCACAGAGCAAAACAACATAGCAACCGATTAGTATATTATATATAAGACGCATCGATAAATATTCAATAAATATACTGTACACATAATTATATTATATATATATAAATGAAATATAAATGAAATATAAATATTTATGCGAACAAAATGAGGATTTTCATTGCATTAAGTATATATATCATAATTTCATGATATATTTCCACGGGGCCTGAATAACGTCACGGGTTTGTACGCCTCTCCGAACCATGACATGCGAGCCTGTGGGTTGCGTATCATCAGACCCCGCCGTGCAGCTGGGTTACAAAACAGCCGCACATTTTTTATTGTTGTTTTTAACAATACATTCGTGCCTGCCAGCATTCCGAATTTATTTATTACGGAATCATGACCGGCTCATACAGACAAGTGGGGTCTGGACAAATAGGTACGGGTTCAAAACCAAAAACCAACATATTTTTTTTATAATAACATTAATTTGTATACACCATAGGTGTGCCACGATTACATACAAATTGCGCAGGCCATATCCAAACCAGATTTCAACAGGCACACAGTCACTATTATGGCCTTTAAAAATGGTTTTGAACAAGAAACCATATGTCCAGACCCCACGCTTCTATTTCCCGCATCTTTGGCTTAGCGTATCAGCATGTCACGCTGTGTGGTTGCCAAACAACCGCGCACCACGTTGTCTAATACTAAATTCTAACGTGTGAATTTCAAACTGTTCTATTGTTTGTTAAAAATACAAACATATAACGAAATTAATATAATATCAATACAATTAATGTTCTTATTAGGGTCACAACTTGTATGGTTTAATCATATTTTAGGGGCCTTCGTGGCCAGTGGTTACCGTCGTAAACTTCAGATATTTGCCCCCCCCCCCCCCACTTTGGGTTTCGAATCGGAAGAAGCTTGTATAAGACTAAATATGCATAACCAAACGTGCATTATGTAAACATTACTGCTAGCTTAGTGCTTAATGTTTGCACAATGCGATGTTCTCTTGTATGTATATTGTTTGATGTTCTTGTTTGTTTCATAACGTTTGATATTGTTTGTATGCTTAAAATAATGGATGTCTTCCGAAACTCCAATCTTTGCAATACGTTTGATGTCCTTTGTATGTTCTCACTATGAAATGTCTTTATGTTTGCATCATTTTATGTCCTTTGTATGTTTGTAATATCCTATGTGTTTCTTTTTGAATGTTATATACTTATATAGAAATGGAGGAAATAAAGATGATATATATATATATATGGTTTAATCATATTCTAGGGGCCTCCGTGGCCAGTGGTTACCGTCGTAAACTTAAGATAATTTCCCCCCCCCCACTTTGGGTTTCGAATTGGAAGAAGCTTGCTTGCGGATGGTCGGTTGGTCTACAAGGGTAACCGTCCGCACCTGAAATATTGCTGGGAGGGCCGGTGTCTTCTTCCAACAATAATAACTGGAAACTCGCCATATTAATAACTCTATGGCAGTCACACAATAGTATGTCTAGCTGGACAGCACACGAAATAAAATGTGAACTGTACTTTTCTGGCAGATATATTAGTCAATACTGATGACATTTACACTTGTAAAGAATATATTCACCATTTATTTTCTTTAAATGTTCCCTTACTTGGCGTAATTTATTATTTCTCCAACGTTTGTACGATTAATGTTATCGTTAAATGATCCTATATAAAGTTTAGATAGCAACTGAATAATGGTAACAATGAACAAATACAAATCCAATTTAGTCTGTCTGTCGTCTGTCTGTCTGTCTGTCTGTCTGTCTGTCTGTCTGTCTGTCTGTCTGTCTGTCTGTCTGTCTGTCTGTCTGTCTGTCTGTCTGTCTGTCTGTCTGTCTGTCTGTCTGTCTGTCTGTCTGTCTGTTCTGTCTGTCTGTCTGTCTGTCTGTCTGTCTGTCTGTCTGTCTGTCTGTCTGTCTGTCTGTCTGTCTGTCTGTCTGTCTGTCTGTCTGTCTGTCTGTCTGTCTGTCTGTCTGTCTGTCTAACCATGTCCGTATGCTTAACACTGTTCATGTATAACCATATCAGTATATAACCATGACGGTGTATGTCTCTATGTCCGTACGTAACCATGTCCGTGTGCGTAACACTATTCATGTATAACCATATCAGTATATAACCATGGCGGTGTGTGTCTCATGTCGGTACGTAACCATGTCCGTGTGCGTAACACTGTTGGTGTATAACCATATCAGTATATAACCATCGCGGTGTGTGTCTCATGTCGGTACGTAACCATGTCCGTGTGCGTAACACTGTTGGTGTATAACCATATCAGTATATAACCATCGCGGTGTATGTCTCTATGTCCGTACGTAACCATGTCCGTGTGCGTAACACTGTTGGTGTATAACCATATCAGTATATAACCACGACGGTGTATGTCTCTATGTCCGTACGTAACCATGTCCGTGTGCGTAACACTGTTGAAATATAACCATATCAGTATATAACCATGACGGTGTGTAAACACTGTTGATGTGGACATGTCCAGGTACGTGTAGCATAATATATTTATATAATAAACATTTTATTAAAAATATACAATTAAAACTGACAAGTCCAGTAGCATACTTTGCAGGTTTACAACTGCTGCTCACACGTGTAAGTTTATAGAAGTATTTGCTGTCATCGACTCACTGCATTATTGTTTCTTTTACATGTGGCGGGTGAAATGCTGGAGTATAACAAACACTCTTATATCATTATATTCCAGTCTCTATTAGTTTATACAAATTTATTTTAGCTCGATTGCGAAACAAGTTCTTTCAACTTATATTAATCACTCTCGAGACCTTATTCCTGATGGAATCCATCGCCACGAGGGAGAGAAGAGGCAACGTGGAATTTAAATGCCTTGCCTAAGGACGCAATCGTAACGGCTCCAGCGGGGCTCGAACTCCGGACCAGTCTCTATTATTTGCTATGCTCGGAATTCTCAGAAAATGACAGCACAAACCCGCACAAATTGACATCCAAATCTATACATATTCATTATACACTAAACATTGGTTTTGTTTGGACTGGTATTCCAGGGATCGCAGGTTCGATCCCCCATCTGACCCTAATAAAAGTAACAGTCTTTCAGATGGGACGTCAAACCGAGGTCTCGTGTCGGTGCTTTACACCGTGCACGTAAAAGAACCAGAGGAGACTATGGAATGGGTCTCTGTCTGTATCATGCACTATCCTCCAAAATCTAAAATGACTCTCTTCAGACGCGTCGCTCATATGGACAACCGGTAGCGACGATAAATAAACGTAAAACAAAAACACAATTGGTTTGGTTAAAACAAGTAAAACACCAGTATTATTTACACAGTAATAAGTATCTCGGATGAAGAATACCAATGCAGGTTTTGGCAATACATTTTATCATCTCATGGTTGGAAAATAAAAACAGAATCTTTACATCATCTGTAAAATTACTAAAGTCTTTGTTTACACTATTTGCCATTGTTGAACATTTGCTGCGTCAGGCAATTAAAGTGCTAATACCAGTGCTCAATCAGACAGAAACAATGGTGGTGATTTCAGAATAAGCAGATGGCCGGGTCATGTAGGCCAAGGTGACAGAGGGCGAGGTCAAAGTCAGAATGCAAGGAGATGTCAAGGAAGATATGTCCGCGTCGGTGTTTGGAACGTTAACTGTTGGAGTGTGTGTACCTGATGTCGAACGTACTGGTCCTACCTGTCCTTCGGACCACATCAGCTCAGACAGAGGGGGATTCTGCCAATTGGGCAACCCAGTATCTCCTCAGCGTGTCCAGGCTAGCGCCATGGAGAGTACACTCCAGCTACACCTCTGTGTAGGCTCAACACGGAGAATAGCAGAGAGAGAGAGAGAGAGAGAGAGAGAGAGAGAAGATAACTGTTGGAGTAAACAGTGATAATTTTCATCTGAGACAACACTGTATAAACAATTTACGCACGGATGTGAACCATTTCTGTGCACACCGAAGTCGGTCATGCTAAGGAATGTTTTGCGTACATTTGAATAGGTTTGTTTAATATTATCATCAAGATTCAAGTACTTATTGCAATGCACCCCTAAATGGACACAAGATTCAGATTCCCCCACTGATGTAGTACGTAACTTCCAATTTCTAGAACTATTTTTAAAATCACCTTCTGTCTCCATGAATACAATTCCCAGAATTATACATGTATCGTTCTTTCGTAGAATGTTTTAGCATATATGAATTGATTTTTCTAATTCGTAATCAGTAGTCATGAATACATCATTGTTATGCATTCGTATGCAATTGTTATTCTGGTAAATACACAAACACATGTAATTGTACACAATTACAGCTCCAAATATAATTATTGTTGTGTATTCATGAAAAGTGTCTGGCATTCACGCACATGCTGGTATAATTATCCTGTTTCTATTCCCAAGTAGACCATATGTCCATCTTGTAGAGCGTCTGTATGCAATATATCAACATGCCCTGACATGAATGTTGTATGCAGATGATAAGTACGGCTGGTATAGATGTGCAATATATGAGTCTGTATTTATAATATGGGTGTTGTAAATAGTTAACATTAAATTCTAAACTGCACCTGCGTAATTCAAATTCTTCCATTATTGCAACTGGTCTTATCGCGATAATGCCTTATCGACAGGTACTTATCTCGTGTAATTTTCATTTGCATAAGTATACTAATATTATATTTACCTACTCATGGATGAGCTGATCGTCTTCTAGTGAACCTGATTCTAGAATGTAGTCGTAGTATGAGATTTCTAGAATGTAGTCGTAGTATGAGGTTTCTAGAATGTAGTCATAGTATGAGGTTTCTAGAATGTAGTCATAGTATGAGGTTTCTAGAATGTAGTCATAGTATGAGGTTTCTAGAATGTAGTCATAGTATGAGGTTTCTAGAATGTAGTCATAGTATGAGGTTTCTAGAATGTAGTCATATTATGAGAGTTCTAGAATGTAGTCATATTATGAGGGTTCTAGAATGTAGTCATAGTATGAGGTTTCTAGAATGTAGTCATAGTATGAGGTTTCTAGAATGTAGTCATAGTATGAGGTTTCTAGAATGTAGTCATAGTATGAGGTTTCTAGAATGTAGTCATATTATGAGGGTTCTAGAATGTAGTCATAGTATGAGGGTTCTAGAATGTAGTCATAGTATGAGGTTTCTAGAATGTAGTCATAGTATGAGGTTTCTAGAATGTAGTCATAGTATGAGGTTTCTAGAATGTCATAATATGAGGTTTCTAGAATGTAGTCATATTATGAGGGTTCTAGAATGTAGTCATAGTATGAGGTTTCTAGAATGTAGTCATAGTATGAGGTTTCTAGAATGTAGTCATAGTATGAGGTTTCTAGAATGTAGTCATAGTATGAGGTTTCTAGAATGTAGTCATAGTATGAGGTTTCTAGAATGTAGTCATATTATGAGGGTTCTAGAATGTAGTCATAGTATGAGGTTTCTAGAATGTAGTCATAGTATGAGGTTTCTAGAATGTTTTGGGTTTGTGTAGTCATAGTATGAGGTTTCTAGAATGTCATAATATGAGGTTTCTAGAATGTAGTCATAGTATGAGGTTTCTAGAATGTAGTCATATTATGAGAGTTCTAGAATGTAGTCATAGTATGAGGTTTCTAGAATGTAGTCATAGTATGAGGTTTCTAGAATGTAGTCATAGTATGAGGTTTCTAGAATGTAGTCATAGTATGAGGTTTCTAGAATGTAGTCATAGTATGAGGTTTCTAGAATGTAGTCATAGTATGAGGTTTCTAGAATGTAGTCATAGTATGAGGTTCTAGAATGTAGTCATATTATGAGGGTTCTAGAATGTAGTCATAGTATGAGGTTTCTAGAATGTAGTAATAGTATGAGGTTTCTAGAATGTAGTCATAGTATGAGGTTTCTAGAATGTCATAATATGAGGTTTCTAGAATGTAGTCATATTATGAGAGTTCTAGAATGTAGTCATATTATGAGGTTTCTAGAATGTAGTCATAGTATGAGGGTTCTAGAATGTAGTCATAGTATGAGGTTTCTAGAATGTAGTCATAGTATGAGGTTTCTAGAATGTAGTCATAGTATGAGGTTTCTAGAATGTAGTCATAGTATGAGGTTTCTAGAATGTCATAATATGAGGTTTCTAGAATGTAGTCATAGTATGAGGTTTCTAGAATGTAGTCATAGTATGAGGTTTCTAGAATGTCACAGTATGAGGTTTCTAGAATGTAGTCATAGTATGAGGTGTCTAGAACGTCATAGTATGAGGTTTCTAGAACGTGTATATTAAGAAAGTTCACAATGAACCTTTCGTGTTGTATTATGCACTGAATGCCCCCTCCTATCTCCATATTCCTATCTACCACGCTTGTTGGTGTGCAACACTGGCAGTATGTGGCAGTCGACATATTGACGCAGTTGCCACAGCTACACATAGAAATAGAAGCAAACATGATTAGGAAATAAATCTGCCAAGCTAAATATTCTGAGTGGAATGACTTATAAGCCTCATGTGTGCCTTCGGGCGAGCAAACCCATATAAACGTCAACTCGTCGGCACTTTTCAGCAAATATATACTGGCATAGTGCCTCCTTGAAAAAGCACAATTAACATTCAATCTCCGTAAATTACCATACCCCGCGGATCAAAATGTTCCCTGCCCTTTTTTCACGACGTCATTTCCAACTTACTCATTCCGCTATGAAATTATTATTTACATTAAAAAATTTATTTTACAACGATTGCAAAGCAAGTTCTAACAACTTATATTAATCACTCTCGTTGGCGTGGATGAAAGCGTCAATATGGTCATTCGTGTGGGTGGACACCTGTCCGATCTGGCGACCACCGTACCATCTCACATACTTCCCAGTCCGAGGATCGAACCCGGGTTGCATTGGTGAGAGCGAGCGCGCTAACCACTGCGCTAATCGGACAGCCTGTGCTAATCGGACATCATACTATCTACATTGGAAAGCTGATATGGGGCTACATTAGTCTAGTCACATGCATGTATTGACATTGAAGTGAATACTTGACGATGTTTCATATTACTAACGCTATGATAAAAGGAAAACAAAATGGAGCCTGAGATACAGTTGTCTCTTACTTTGATTACTTCATATTAATAGCCGCACACGCCTCCGGCAATGACTGACATAACCGCACTCGCCACATGATTTGTATTTAACAGATCATATATCGATACATACACTTGTGTGATGATCACACGAAGTGCATTGCTTATATACATCATTTGTACAATAGATGCAGCTGTTGGGTTATTAACCAATCATGTGAATGCAATCGGTGTGGACAGCAGTAGTTGGTCCAGTTTTTAGCCCTCATTTTAGATTCCCACGGATAAAATATTAATACGTTTAATGAACACACATATACAATTCAGCTTTATTGTCCTAAGAAGTAATAATTATTCGATCTTGTGTTTCTTATGAAAAGCGTTGTTCTTTTTGCCATGCTAATTTTGGTTTCGATACCCCACCCACCAAAAACAAAGGCGTTGTATAAAACCAATTTACAAGTTCCGACTATCGGATTGACATGGTGGGAAATAATTCGCATAAATTAAACAGTAACGTTGCTTGTATATAAAAGAAAATGACTTCAATTAGTCTACCAAACATTCGAATACATTCGGCAAGCGATTCGTAATCACTTTCGGTATTCGACCCGCTCGATTCTGGCGACGATCCCTCGGGGAACTTCATATGTTATGTTTCCGTGGCTCGTATGAATACAGAGCAATCTCGTTCCTTGTAGAATTTATCTCCATGACATCGTCAAAATCGCTGTCCATTACAAAATCCATCAATAAACTAATAGCGACTTCAACAGAATATGAATACCATTTAAAATGGCGGTTCGAGCAAAGGGACATAAGTCACGGTTCAATTAGGACAGGTACATTGCTTTAATACCTATAAATAAAACCCATGCCGAACATCGCATTTTCATAAAAATAACGGAAATTCTTTTCATTCTCTGTTATAAACTATGTTATATGTTATATTTCGGGTTTTACGCCTGCATCAGCACCATTTTGGGCTATATCGCCGGCGGGCAGTTTACCTAGCAACACCTTTCCTGGGCAGGCTCCAGCGGTTAACCAGTACTTGGGTGCACCAACCTCCGTAAGAAACTGCCAACTTTTTCATATAAATGAGACACGATCTGAGCGGGGCTCGAACCCGTGACCATCAGTGATGATAGGTGTTATAAACTAGCATGTGCTATTGCTGAAAATCGTTGTTTTATTGGTCTTTAAGGCCAACGAAAGTACCTGTGTGCTTTACACTACAACCACATATCGGGTAGATCAAACTATGATTCTATATCTTAGTTAAATTACTTTTAACATGTACACGTTGTCTTTATTTCAGAAACGTTTGATTCTGTATTGATTTAAATGGCATGTGTCACGTCGATGTATATATATGTGTGTGTGCTATGTTATGAATATCTCATGTTGTTGCAAAGCTGCTTCCTGAGAATATGAAAATAAACTAAACTGAAACATATTTCAGCACCTGCATCATCATCAGCTGTGTGTGCATCAACCAATTTCCATGGAAATACATTTGATATGAATGGATACGTGTGTGTGGTTAATAACTTTATAAATATTTAAACTTTCCATGACCTTTAAGTAGGCTATAACTCATAAGAGCAGACAACATATATTGAATTTAGTAATATGATACGTACTATGTGATGCGTACGTTAAGATTGCGCTCGGTGATGCATACGTTCAGATTGCGCTCGGTGATGCATACGTTCAGATTGCGCTCGGTGAGGCGTACGTTCAGATTGCGCTCGGTGAGGCGTACGTTCAGATTGCGCTCGGTGAGGCGTACGTTCAGATTGCGCTCGGTGAGGCGTACGTTCAGATTGCGCTCGGTGAGGTGTACGTTAAGATTGCGCTCGGTGATGCGTACTTTCAGATTGCGCTCGGTGAGGCGTACGTTGAGATTACGCTCGGTAATGCGTACGTTAAGATTGCGCTCGGTGAGGTGTACGTTAAGATTACGCTCGGTAATGCGTACGATAAGATTGCGCTCGGTAATGCGTACGTTAAGATTGCGCTCGGTGAGGTGTACGTTAAGATTACGCTCGGTAATGCGTACGTTAAGATTGCGCTCGGTGAGGTGTACGTTAGGATTGCCTCGGTAATGCGTACGTTAAGATTGCGCTCGGTGAGGTGTACGTTAGGATTGCGCTCGGTAATGCGTACGTTAAGATTACGCTCGGTGAGGCGTACGTTGAGATTGCGCTCGGTGAGGTGTACGTTGAGATTACGCTCGGTGAGGCGTACGTTGAGATTGCGCTCAGTGAGGTGTACGTTAAGATTACGCTCGGTGAGGCGTACATTGAGATTACGCTCGGTGAGGCGTACGTTGAGATTGCGCTCGGTGAGGTGTACGTTAAGATTGCGCTCGGTGAGGTGTACGTTGAGATTGCGCTCGGTGAGGTGTACGTTAAGATTGCGCTCGGTGAGGCGTACGTTGAGATTGCGCTCGGTGAGGTGTACGTTAAGATTGCGCTCGGTGAGGTGTACGTTGAGATTGCGCTCGGTGAAGCGTACGTTGAGATTACGCTCGGTGAGGCGTACGTTGAGATTGCGCTCGGTGAGGTGCACGTTGAGATTGCGCTCGGTGAGGTGTACGTTAAGATTGCGCTCGGTGAGGCGTACGTTGAGATTACGCTCGGTGAGGTGTACGTTCATACTGCGCTCGGTGAGGCGTACGTTAAGATTGCGCTCGGTGAAGCGTACGTTAAGATTGCGCTCGGTGAGGCGTACGTTGAGATTGCGCTCGGTGAGGTGTACGTTGAGATTGCGCTCGGTGAGGTGTACGTTCATAATGCGCTCTATGAGGCGTACGTTCATAATGCGCTCTATGAGGCGTACGTTCAGACTGCGCTTGGTGAGGCGTACGTTCATACTGCGCTCGGTGAGGTGTACGTTCATACTGCACTCGGTAAGGCGTACGTTCATACTGCGCTCGGTAAGGCGTACGTTCATACTGCGCTCGGTAAGGCGTACGTTCATACTGCACTGGGTAAGGCGTACGTTCATACTGCACTGGGTAAGGCGTACGTTCATACTGCACTGGGTAAGGCGTACGTTCATACTGCACTGGGTAAGGCGTACGTTCATACTGCACTGGGTAAGGCGTACGTTCATACTGCACTGGGTAAGGCGTACGTTCATACTGCGCTCGGTAAGGCGTACGTTCATACTGCACTGGGTAAGGCGTACGTTCATACTGCACTGGGTAAGGCGTACGTTCATACTGCGCTCGGTAAGGCGTACGTTCATACTGCACTGGGTAAGGCGTACGTTCATACTGCGCTCGGTAAGGCGTACGTTCATACTGCGCTCGGTAAGCCATACGTTCATACTGCGCTCGGTAAGGCGTACGTTCATACTGCGCTCGGTAAGGCGTACGTTCATACTGCGCTCGGTAAGGCGTACGTTCATACTGCGCTCGGTAAGGCGTACGTTCATACTGCACTCGGTAAGGCGTACGTTCATATTGCGCTAGGTGAGGCGTACGTTTACAGATGGATCTGTAGTTGTAGACTGGTAATCCAGGGATCTCAGGGTCGATTCACAGTCTGACCCTAACAAAATTAACAGTCTTTCAGATGGGACTTTAAACCGAGATCTCTTAGCGGTGTTTTACACCATACACGTAAAGAAACAAGAGGAGATTCTGGAATGTGTCTATGTCTACATCATTGTACTATCCTCTAAAATGACTAAACTCTCTGCAGGAGTTATCGCTTATATGGGCAACCGGTCTCGACGATGAATACACGTAAAATAGGGTGTACGTTTAGACTGTGCTTGGTGAGGCATACGTTCATACTGCGCCCGGTGAGGCGTACGTTCTGACAGTGCCTGGTGAGGCATACGTTCTGACAGAGCTTGGTGAGGCATACGTTCTGACAGTGCTTGGTGAGGCATACGTTCTGACAGTGCTTGGTGAGGCATACGTTCATACTGCGCCCGGTGAGGCGTACGTTCTGACAGCGCTTGGTGAGGCGTACGTTCTGACAGCCCTTTGTGAGGCGTACGTTCTGACACTGCTTGGTGAGGCGTACGTTCTGACAGCGCTTGGTTAGGCATACGTTCATACTGCGCCCGGTGAGGCGTACGTTCTGACAGCGCTTGGTGAGGCATACGTTCTGACAGCCCTTGGTGAGGAATACGTTCATACTGCGCCCGGTGAGGCATACGTTCATACTGCGCCGGGTGATGCATACGTTCATACTGCGCCCGGTGAGGCATACGTTCATACTGCGCCCGGTGAGGCATACGTTCATACTGCGCCCGGTGAGGCGTACGTTCATACTGCGCCCGGTGAGGCGTACGTTCTGACAGCGCTTGGTGAGGCGTACGTTCTGACAGCCCTTTGTGAGGCGTACGTTCTGACAGTGCTTGGTGAGGCGTACGTTCTGACAGCGCTTGGTGAGGCGTACGTTCATACTGCGTCCGGTGAGGCGTACGTTCTGACAGCGCTTGGTGAGGCATACGTTCTGACAGCGCTTGGTGAGGCATACGTTCTGACAGTGCTTGGTGAGGCATACGTTCTGACAGTGCTTGGTGAGGCGTACGTTCTGACAGCGCTTGGTGAGGCGTACGTTCATACTGCGCTTGATGAAGCGTACATTAAGACTGCGCTTGATGAGGTATACATTCAGACTGCGCTTGATGGGGTGTACATTCTGACTGCGCTTGATGAGGCGTACATTCTGACAGAGCTTGATGAGGTGTACATTCAGACAGCGTTGTATGAGGTGTACATTCAGACTGCGCTTGGTGAGGTGTACATTTAGACTGCTCTTGGTGAGGTGTACATTCTGACTGAGCTTGGTGAGCTGTACATTCTGACTGCGCTTGATGAGGTGTACATTCTGACTGCGCTTGGTGAGGTGTACATTCAGATTGCGCTTGATGAGGTGTACATTTAGACTGCTCTTGGTGAGCTGTACATTCTGACTGAGCTTGGTGAGCTGTACATTCTGACTGCGCTTGATGAGGTGTACATTCAGATTGCGCTTGATGAGGTGTACATTCAAACTGCGCTTGGTGAGGTGTACATTCAAACTGCGCTTGATGAGGTGTACATTCTGACTGCGCTTGATGAGGTGTACATTCTGACACAGCTTGATGATGTGTACATTATTGACAGCGCTGGATGAGGTGTATATTCAGACTGCGCTTGGTGAGGTGTATATTCAGACTGCGCTTTATGAGGGGTACATTTAGACTGCGCTTTATGAGGAGTACATTCAGACTGCGCTTTATGAGGTGTATATCCAGACTGCGCTTTATGAGGGGTACGTTCAGACTGCGCTTGGTGAGGTGTATATTCAGACTGCGCTTTAGGAGGGGTACATTCAGACTGCGCTTTATGAGGGGTACATTCAGACTGCGCTTTATGAGGGGTACATTCATACTGCGCTTTATGAGAGGTACATTCAGACTGCGCTTTATGAGGGGTACATTCAGACTGCGCTTTATGAGGGGTACATTCACACTGCGCTTTATTAGGGGTACATTCAGACTGCGCTTTATGAGGGGTACATTCAGATTGCTCTTGATGAGGTGTACATTCATACTGCACTTGATGATGTGTATATTCAAACTGCGTTTGATGAGGCGTACATTCAGACTCCTGAAGAGAGTTTAGTCATTTTAGAGGATAGTACAATGATTGAGACAGAGATCCATTCCAGCGTCTCATCTGGTTCTTTTACCTTCACGGTGTAAGCCACCGATACGAGACCTCGGTTTAAAGTCTTAGCTGAAAGACAATTAATATTAATAGGGTCATAACTTGGAGCGACCATCAGTCCTGGATTGGTAGTCCAACTTGTAACCACTGGACTACTGGTCATTCCCGTACTCATATTGCCGTCCCTGGATTGGTAGTCCAACTTGTAACCACTGGCCATTCCCGTACTCATATTGCCGTCCCTGGATTGGTAGTCCAACGTGTAACCACTGGACTACTGGCCATTCCCGTACTCATATTGCCGTCCCTGGATTGGTAGTCCAACGTGTAACCACTGGACTACTGGTCATTCCCGTACTCATATTGCCGTCCCTGGATTGGTAGTCCAACTTGTAACCACTGGACTACTGGCCATTCCCGTACTCATATTGCCGTCCCTGGATTGGTAGTCCAACGTGTAACCACTGGACTACTGGTCATTCTCGTACTCATATTGCCGTCCCTGGATTGGTAGTCCAACTTGTAACCACTGGACTACTGGTCATTCTCGTACTCATATTGCCGTCCCTGGATTGGTAGTCCAACTTGTAACCACTGGACTACTGGCCATTCTCGTACTCATATTGCCGTCCCTGGATTGGTAGTCCAACTTGTAACCACTGGACTACTGGCCATTCCCGTACTCATATTGCCGTCCCTGGATTGGTAGTCCAACTTGTAACCACTGGACTACTGGCCATTCCCGTACTCATATTGCCGTCCCTGGATTGGTAGTCCATCGTGTAACCACTGGACTACTGGCCATTCCCGTACTCCTATTGTTATTGGTAGACCAATTAGTAACCACTGGACTACTGGCCATTCCCGTACTCATATTGTTATTTGTAGACCAACTAGTAACTACTGGCTATTCCCATACTCATATTGTTATTGGTAGTCCAACTAGTAACCACTGGACTACTGGCCATTCTCGTACTCATATTGCCGTCCCTGGATTGGTAGTCCAACTTGTTAACCACTGGACTACTGGCCATTCTCGTACTCATATTGCCGTCCCTGGATTGGTAGACCAACTAGTAACCACTGGACTACTGGCCATTCCCGTACTCATATTGCCGTCCCTGGATTGGTAGTCCAACTTGGAACCACTGGACTACTGGCCATTCCCGTACTCATATTGCCGTCCCTGGATTGGTAGTCCAACGTGTAACCACTGGACTACTGGCCATTCCCGTACTCCTATTGTTATTGGTAGACCAATTAGTAACCACTGGACTACTGGCCATTCCCGTACTCATATTGTTATTTGTAGACCAACTAGTAACTACTGGCTATTCCCATACTCATATTGTTATTGGTAGTCCAACTAGTAACCACTGGACTACTGGCCATTCCCGTACTCCTATTGTTATTGGTAGTCCAACTAGTAACCACTGGACTACTGGCCATTCCCGTACTCCTATTGTTATTGGTAGACCAACTAGTAACCACTGGACTACTGGTCATTCCCGTACTCCTATTGTTATTGGTAGACCAACTAGTAACCACTGGACTACTGGTCAGTCCCGTACTCCTATTGTTGTTGGTAGTCCAACTAGTAACCACTGGAATACTGGTCATTCCCGTACTCCTATTGTTGTTGGTAGTCCAACTAGTAACCACTGGACTACTGGTCATTCCCGTACTCCTATTGTTGTTGGTAGTCCAACTAGTAACCATTGGACTACTGGTCAGTCCCGTACTCATATTGTTATTGGTAGACCAACTAGTAACCACTGGACTACTGGTCAGTCCCGTACTCCTATTGTTATTGGTAGACTAACTAGTAACCACTGGACTACTGGTCAGTCCCGTACTCCTATTGTTATTCATGGTATATTCATATCATCCATAATCATAAGGTTAACTTTTTATTTTTATTTTTTATTTTTCAGTTGCCATGGAGAAACCCGTTTAATTGTTTTTTTTTCATATTTACATACACAGAAACATTAATCCAATTTCACCTTATTACAGTTTAACAGTTGATATACTCTTGAAGCACAACTACAGAGTTCTAACAGTATAGAGATATATCTGTTTATGTAAATATAGGAGCATGAGAAACAGATCAGAATATAGAGGATAGCACATAAATATATATATATAAATTTCGATCACAGTTTATATACAGCAGAATAGAAGGGGTTACGTAGAGATAAGTAAATAGAGGACAAGTCTAGCCACTCCATGCAAACACATTGTCATAATGTTGGTTAACCTAAGGAAAGCGTGAGTTTACATTTAAACATAAGTAAGATGCATTGATAGCGTTGCGACATTTTATGAACCGGAAATTCTGAAATATCAGTTGGCTCATGTTAGTACACGGTTGACTATACAGTAACGCGGTTGTTATTTTGATAGTTAATACATGGATAGTCTGGATTAATTAGGTAGGTATTTCTCTTATATAAATTATGTACAGCAGCCGTGGTCGAGTGATCTAACACACCACTGACTGTTAGAACTCGCCTTTCACAGCTATCATCAGGGACGCAGGGTTGCGATCAAAATGATGATGTGAAGAAAGTTGTCTGTCGCTTGTGTATGTCGGAGAATTGAGTACTGGTTTCTACACAGAAAAATCTGGGTTGTCTTCTCCACCACAATATGTACTATGTACGGCAATGTAACAGAGTGCGGCTTCTACAAGTTGTGTGTGTGTATACGTGAACAGTACGGACGTTCCATCACAATACACTCTTCACATTATTCACCAATCCGACTATAATTCGTATATGATTGTTTTATTATTTTACAGCGTCGTAGTGTTTATCTATTGTAAATAGTGTACACATTATTTTACAAGTGAACATAGTTTTATGTGGAAATTGTAAAAGCTGCTAATCCAACTACCAATCTCTGATATTAGATTATTGTTCAGTTTTGCACATATTGGATCTATAAAAGAATAAAAACCATTTTCCAATTCCACAATGATATCATTTATTTATCACATACATGTTCTCCAAAATACTAAAAGCTTATTAAGAGTATCGTCTAAGATGATGATTGAGCTTATTTACCCTCGCCGCCGGCGAGCGATGTGTCGTCTAATGGATTGAACCACATTTTTAACAAAGTAGTAATTTCTACTCAAAATCTTCCTTGACCAATATAAAGTGGCATTACATGTATTAGTTTTACTAAGTTTTTCATTCAATGAAAATTAATTGGCAAGTTCCTAATTTTAAAATTTCTAGTGTTCAAACTTTGCATGTACCAGACTTGTGAAACTTGTTTGTTTGAAGTGTTAGTGAGCTGGGAGAGTTAGTGAACTGGGAGTGTTAGTGAGCTGGGAGTGTTAGTGAGCTGGGAGTGTTAGTGAGCTGGTAGTGTTAGTGAGCTGGGAGTGTTAGTGAGCTGGTAGTGTTAGTGAGCTGGTAGTGTTAGTGAGCTGGGAGTGTTAGTGAGCTGGGAGTGTTAGGGAGCTGGGAGTGTTAGTGAGCTGGGAGTGTTAGTGAGCTGGTAGTGTTAGGGAGCTGGGAGTGTTAGTGAGCTGGTAGTGTTAGGGAGCTGGGAGTGTTAGTGAGCTGGGAGTGTTAGTGAGCTGGGAGTGTTAGTGAGCTGGGAGTGTTAGTGAACTGGGAGTGTTAGTGAGCTGGGAGTGTTAGTGAGCTGGGAGTGTTAGTGAGCTGGTAGTGAGCTGGTAGTGTTAGTAAGCTGGGAGCGTTAGTGAGCTGGTAGTGTTAGTGAACTGGGAGTGTTAGTGAGCTGGAGTGTTAGTGAGCTGGGAGTGTTAGTGAGCTGGTAGTGAGCTGGTGTTGTTAGTAAGCTGGGAGTGTTAGTGAGCTGGGAGTGTTAGTGAGCTGGTAGTAAGCTGGTAGTGTTAGTGAGCTGGTAGTGTTAGTGAGCTGGGAGTGTTAGTGAGCTGGTAGTGTTAGTGAGCTGGGAGTGTTAGTGAGGTGGTAGTGTTAGTGAGCTGGGAGTGCTAGTGAACTGGGAGTGTTAGTGAGCTTGTTAGTGAGCTGGTAGTGTTAGTGAGCTGGGAGTGTTAGTGAGCTGGGAGAGTTAGTGAGCTGGTAGTGAGCTGGTAGTGTTAGTGAGCTGGGAGTGTTAGTGAGCTGGGAGTGTTAGTGAGCTGGTAGTGAGCTGGAAGTGTTAGTGAGCTGGGAGTGTTAGTGAGCTGGTAGTGTTAGTGAGCTGGTAGTGAGCTGGGAGTGTTAGTGAGTTGGTAGTGTTAGTGAGCTGGTAGTGAGCTGGGAGTGTTAGTGAGCTGGTAGTGTTAGTGAGCTGGTAGTGAGCTGGGAGTGTTAGTGAGCTGGGAGTGTTAGTGAGCTGGTAGTGAGCTGGTAGTGTTAGTGAGCTGGGAGTGTTCCTTGACACTGAGAAGCAATACGGCATTTTAGCACATAGAAGCCAATATAATTGTTGGCATGATAAACAATCTGTTGTAATAACAACCAACATACGTTGCAATCCTTACGGATTTTCTTGAATAATTATAATGCCTGATATATGTTCTTAAAACCCTCACTGTACTGTTTTTATAACAACATTGGTATTTAATTTAAATCATCTCTTTTGGCGCACAATATTATTTTAATTTCTTAAACCAATCTATCGTGACCATTCACCTGTTTAGCCTGACCATGAACTCCGACCGACATTTTGTATTGATATATCACTGTATACATTAGATCACAGTTTATATACAGCAGACTAGAGGAGGATAAGTAGAGAGAAGTGAAAATAGAGGACACTGTACACATTAACAACGATGTTGTTGTTGTTGTTGTTGTTGTTGTTGTTGTTGTTGTTGTTGTAGTTGTGACTACATTCGAGGCACTTCTGCCTATTTACATATATACAACCTTTAGGAGTATTCAGGGGCAGTAACTGACTATTTTCTCTCTCTTTATGCACTCGTTTTAATACCCTTGAAGAGCTAAGATATAGATATATAGTTTATTTTCAAATTCAGTAAGCCAAAGGCCTATGTGAAAATACAACAAACTTAAACATAGATATAATACAATGACAAAACAAAAAGACAATGAAACAAACACAAAGCATATAATATACATTGAATCATGATTCAAAGTCATTAATATGTGTAAATGTATCATTACACGTGGAGTGCCACAGGGTTCTATTCTTGGGCCCTTGCTATTTCTCTTATTTATTAATAATCTACCACTAATTACAAGTAATACTGTGTCATCCACTGGCTTATATGCTGACGACACAACTTTTTATGATATCCAAAAACAATAAGGAGATACAACAGTCAAATTTGAATCATGCATTACATTCCCTTGATAGCTGGTGTCTAAACAATGGTATGCAATTGAATACTGACAACACAAAGGTACTTCTTATCACTACTGCCCAATGTAAACATGTATTGCAAAATTGCGAATTAGAACTCATGTATACAGATATTGTACTTGGGCAGAGTTCCGATGAAAAACGTTTAGGTGTGCACATTCAGAACGACATGAAATGGAACACCCATAATAAAGCACTTTGTAAAAAGATATCATCATATATCTGGCTGTTATATAGAATTAGAGAGTTTTTAACTGTACTGTATCGAACTTTATTTTATAAAGCTTATATCCAACCTCATTTGGATTATTGTGTTATTCTTTGGGGTGGTACATCAGTATATAATACTCAAAAGATTTTAAAGCTGCAAAAACGTGCCTGTCGCACAATCTTAGGTAACGGATATCACGGCTTCAATGAAGCTTTGAAGTTTCTTAACATCCAGCGATTTGACCGACGAGTCTTTTCATGATCTTAAAGCATGTTTCATGTTTAAAATATCTAATGATTTTATCCTAATTATCTCCATGGCATGTTTCAACAAAAATCACAAACTGATAATGCATTTTTAACACTTCGTTCAAATACAAATCTAAATTGTTATATACCTAACGCAAATTGTGAGAGTGTGTTTTTACGTTTATGTATCGTCGCTACCGGTTGCCCATATGAGCGACGCCTCCTGAAGAGATTAGTTATTTTAGATTTTTGGAGGATAGTGCAATGATACAGACAGAGACCAATTCCAGAATCTCCTCTGGTTCTTTTACGTGCACGGTGTAAAGCACCGACACGAGACCTCGGTTTAACGTCCCATCTGAAAGACTGTTAATTTTATTAGGGTCAGACGAGGGATCGAACCTGCGATCCCTGGATTACCAGTCCAGCGTGTTACCACTGGACTACATATCCGTCTGTAAATTGTGAGATGTTTAAGGGTAACCTTTTATACTCTGGACCAATTGTTTGGAACTGCCTACCCTTGGTAATAAAAACTTCAAGCTCACTTACTTTGTTTAAATCGAATTGTTTAAAATGGCTGGATGTCTAATATTTACTAATACTTTCAACTACTGTTCATAATCGATGCATACAACATGTATGTATGTAGATGCTTTCTTACTTTTATTAGTTCTAATACCACATGTTTTTAGTTCAGTTGTTGTGTGTGTGTGTGTGTGTGTGTGTGTGTGTGTGTGTGTGTGTGTGTGTGTGTTGGTGTGTGGTGTGTGGTGTGTGGTGTGTGTGGTGTGTGTGGTTGGTGTGGGGTGGTGGTTTGGTGTGGGTGTGTGGTGTTGTGTGGTGTGGGGTGTGTGTGGTGTGTGTGGTGGTGTGTGTGTTGTGGTGGGTTGGTTGTGGTGTGTGGTGTGTGGTGTGGTGTGTGGCGTGTGTGTGTGTGGTGTATGGTGTGGTGTGTGGTGTGTGGTGTGGTGTGTGGTGTGTGGTGTGTGGTGTGGTGTGTGGTGTGTGGTGTGTGGTGTGGTGTGTGGTGTGTGGTGTGTGTGTGTGTGTGTGTGTGTGTGTGGTGTGGTGTGTGGTGTGTGTGGTGTGTGTGTGGTGTGGGGTGTGTGTGTGTGTGTGTGTGGTGTGTGTGTGGTGTGTGTGGTGTGTGTGGGTGTGGGGGGTGTGTGGGTGGTGTGTGTGTGTGTGTGTGTGTGTGTGTGTGGTGTGTGGTGTGTGTGTGGTGTGTGGTTGTGTGTGTGTGGTGTGTGTGTGTTGTGTGTGGTGTGTGGTGTGTGTGTGTGTGTGTGGGGTGTGTGTGTGTGTGGTGTGTGTGTGGGTGTGTGGTGTGTGTGGTGGGTGTGGTGGGTGGTTGTGTGTTGTGTGTGGTGTGTGTGGTGTGTGTGTGTGTGTGGTGTGTGTGTGTGGTGTGTGTGTGTGGTATGTGTGTGGTGGGTATGTGTGGTGTTTGTGTGGTGTGTGTGTCTGGTATGTGTGTGGTATGTGTGTGGTGTGTGTGTGTGGTGTGTGGTGTGGTGTGGTGTGTGGTGTGGTGTGATGTTTGTGTGGAGTGTCGGGTGT
>CM026401.1:14683917-14691417 GCA_014843695.1 Archivesica marissinica
GACAGACAGAGAGACAGACAGACAGACAGACAGACAGACAGACAGACAGACAGACAGACAGACAGACAGACAGACAGACAGACAGACAGACAGACAGACAGACAGACAGACAGACAGACAGACAGACAGACAGACAGACAGACAGACAGACAGACAGACAGACAGACAGACAGACAGACAGACAGACAGACAGCAGACAGACAGACAGACAGACAGACAGACAGACAGACAGACAGACAGACAGACAGACAGACAGACAGACAGACAGACAGACAGACAGACAGACAGACAGACAGACAGACAGACAGACAGACAGACAGACAGACAGACAGACAGACAGACAGACAGACAGACAGACAGACAAGACAGACAGACAGAAAGGACAATAGACAAAGACACAGACAAACAGACAGACAGACAGACAGACAGACAGACAGACAGACAGACAGACAGACAGACAGACAGACAGACAGACAGACAGACAGACAGACAGACAGACAGACAGACAGACAGACAGACAGACAGACAGACAGACAGACAGACAGACAGACAGACAGACAGACAGACAGACAGACAGACAGACAGACAGACAGACAGACAGACAGACAGACAGACAGACAGACAGACAGACAGACAGACAGACAGACAGACAGACAGACAGACAGACAGACAGACAGACAGACAGACAGACAGACAGACAGACAGACAGACAGACAGACAGACAGACAGACAGACAGACAGACAGACAGACAACAGACAGACAGACAGACAGACAGACAGACAGACAGACAGACAGACAGACAGACAGACAGACAGACAGACAGACAGACAGACAGACAGACAGACAGACAGACAGACAGACAGACAGACAGACTACTGCACCGATAGCTTTGTTCTTTTCATTGATTTATAAGCATATATTTCTGATTCTAAAACACCAGCATTAAACATGCATGCACACAGACTAAGGACGGCCATCATACTGAAACTCCAGGTGAAGCAATGAAGACCATAACAGACTGTCTGCCCTGTGTACCCTATGCTACTGTCATATATCCAGCCGTAGAGACGCTGGAACAATAGCCCTCCAAACGCATTTCCGAACATAATTGTTCCCCAGTTACGTCCAAAATATTTCATACCATAGAACTCGCTGAGCATTGTGGGTGTAAGACACCATAGGGCGCCATTTGGCATTCCAATTCCAATTATAGCCAGAACGAGAACCGATAGATTATTGGAATAAAATATGCAAATTACCATGACAATTGTTTGGAAAATGTTGAATGCTAACAGCACTGCTATTCTTGGAACTTTGTGAACTATAACGTCAGATAGGAAACCAGCAATGAATTTGGATATTACGCCGAATACCGGATTTAACGTCGTGAATAACGTACTATATTGTTCCAATTCGTACGACTTCAGATACGCCGTAATATTCGTCTGAAAGGTCAGCTGCAGGCCAGCACAGAATATGTATGCCCAGAAAAGAAAATGGAAATTGACTTTCTTAAGCAGTTTGAATCCTGTCACGTCACCTTCTCGTTGAGGTCTGTTATCTTTATTTTCTTGAAACAGTTGCTGATTATCGTCGGTTACTTCTGGAATTTGTTCAAAGCTCACCGTTTCTGTTTGGAACGGGCTTTCCTTTAATAGTATGATGCCGAGAATGCCGATAATCCCGAAGGCAATCGCCGACATGAGGTAGAAACCTTTCAAGTTCTGGTTCTCTTCATCGGTCACGTGGCCTTTAGCAAACACGACTCCGTAGAGAAGAGCTATCAAAGCCGGCCCTGCGCTGAACGATGCATCGAGAATGCCTACAACTTTACCTCGATGTTTAGGATCAAAGTTATTCATGTTGGTGGTTAAAGATGCCATGTACATGAAAATTGCACCAAATCCTGGAAAAGAATTGTACAACAATCAAATAAATTCAATCTTTGACAATAACAACATTATATTGTCACTAACCGTTGGAATTAAGTGAAACTATACGAACAGTAAATGAGTAGTTCAGATGTTAATACTAGTTGCAGAGCAATGAATAATACTAGTTGCAGTGCAATGAATAATACTAGTTGCAGTGCAATGCATAATACTAGTTGCAGTGCAATGTATAATACTAGTTGCAGTGCAATGAATAATACTAGTTGCAGTGCAATGTATAATACTAGTTGCAGTGCAATGCATAATACTAGTTGCAGTGCAATGTATAATACTAGTTGCAGTGCAATGTATAATACTAGTTGCAGTGCAATGTATAATACTAGTTGCAGTGCAATGTATAATACTAGTTGCAGTGCAATGTATAATACTAGTTGCAGTGCAATGTATACTACTAGTTGCAGTGCAATATATAATACTAGTTGCAGTGCAATGTATTACGTGCTTTCGAAGAGATACACCCTTTAAGTTATGATAGCACATTTTGGTGACGGGTAGATTGATATTACCTGAAGATAATCGGAATAGAAACCATTGCAGAACACGAGAAATAATCAAACGCTGAACATGCAATTTCAGTTGATAGACCATTCCAACTTAAACAGATTCATAAAGCAACATCATTGCTAAACAGATTCATAAAGCAACATCATTGCTAAATAGAGGATAGTTGATCATACATGATCGATTTATATTTCACATAATTAATATTGAAAGCAATAATATCAGGAGTCCATGAGTGGAATGTAATTCGATACATACTAGAACACATTTGCTTTTTATCTTATGTTGGAAAATGTTTCTACGATTTCTCGTTTTTTGCTGCTTTCGGTTTGACTCCAGGAAACACAGCATTTGGACTAGTTTCGACTAGGGTCGGTCAAGAATATACGCTCACTTCGTCTCACGTTCCACATAGACGATTTATACGTCACCTATTGATGGATTGAATTACAGGACGTTCACATTAATGATACTGCAGTGGAGTGAAGAAGCTATCCAGTTGGCTTGCAGAAGGTCGGTGGTATTACCCTGTTGCCTGTTTGTCCGTCCGTGCTTGCAATACTGCGCGGAGGGGCACCGGGTCTTCGTCCATCATATGACCTAAGCTGTTGGAATGACTTTAAACTCCCAAATCAAACACACTGCGGGAAATAATAAGTTACAAACAAAGAGAATACACATAAGTTACAAACAAAGAGAATACACATAAGTTACAAACAAAGAGAATACACATAAGTTACAAACAAAGAGAATACACATAAGTTACAAACAAAGAGAATACACATAAGTTACAAACAAAGAGAATAAACATAAGTTACAAACAAAGATAATACACATAAGTTACAAACAAAGAGAATACACATAAGTTACAAACAAAGATAATACACAGAGGATGCTTTCCAATGAAATGTAGAAAGCTTTCAATGAAATAAAATGTGATATTCCATAGGTTGAAAGCATGTGTTGAATAGCCCTAATTTAAGGAGGTTGTGCTGTGCAATTATATAAATAAATTCATTGGCCCATACTTATGTTCGTTTAAACTTTATTTATTTTACAATTATTGCGAAGCAAGTTCTAACAACTTATATTAATCGCTCACGTTGGCGCGGATGAAAGCGTAAATGTGGCCATTCGTGGGAGGAAACCGGAGTACCCGGAGAAAACCCACCTGTCCGATCGGGAGACCACCGTACCATCTCACATACTTCCCGATCCGAGGATCGAACACGGGTTGCATTGGTGAGAAGCGAGCGCGCTAACCGATCGGGCGACCACCGTACCATCTCACATACTTCCCGGTCCGAGGATCGAACCCGGGTTGCATTGGTGAAAAGCGATCGCGCTAACCACTGCGCTAATCGGACAGCCTCGGATTTATGTTCGTTTAATGTAGGTATAGTAGGCCTACCTGCTATGAAGAAGTAGATGTATTGCAACCAAGCATGATCGTGGTAGAAGTCCTTGCTTTCTGTTGTAGACCACAGGAGAATGAACCCTAGAACTGAAACAATTGTTGCTACCAGTGATGTCACGCGAGCCCCTACTTTTTCAGACAGAAATCCCGCCGGAAATCCTAAAGATATTCCGAAATTTCCCATGGATGCAAACATCTCAACTGAAATTGAAGAAGACAATTAGATATCAATAGAACTAGTACTTTGGTATTGACCGATGCAGATGGAACACTTCAGAAATACACAGTAAAATAGCATACAATATAATATACAGTATACTGAACGACTTTTAAAACGCACCACATATATTGGGGCTGATTTTTGTTTTGCGTAATTTCATAAAATTTGGCCCAGACTAAAATATGACATTCATATTTAAAATATAGTTCGATGCGCTTTGTGGCATGAACATGCTATTTTTGAAAATGTGTGTTTTACGTTTATTTATCGTCGCTACCGGTTGCCAAATTGAGCGACGCCTCCTGAAGAGATTAGTAATTATAGGATTTTAGATTGTTGGAGGATAGTGCAATGATACAGATAGAGACCCAGTCCAGAATCTCTTCTGGTTCATTTACGTGCACGGTGTACAGCACCGACACGAGACCTCGGTTTAGCGTCCCACCTGAAAGACTGTTAATTTTATTATTGTCAGACGGGGGATAGAACCTGCGATCCCTGGATTACCAGTGCAGAGTGCTACCACTGGACTACAGATTCGTCTGTATTTTTGAAAACGGGTATTGCGCCAAAAATATAGTCAGAAGACTTATAGAAATTCGTCTCCATAGCAACATGATGAAAGAAGTGTGATACATGCTGGATGATCTAAAATATTACTGCATATATTAGTTTATACATATTTATTTTAGCTCCATTACGAAACAAGTTCCTACAACTTATATTAAATACTCTCGAGACCTCATTCCTGATGGAATACATCGCCACGAAGGAGAGAGAAGATGCCATGTGGAAATGCCATGCCTAAGGGCACACTCGTGACGGCTTCAGCGGGGCTCGAACTCCGGACCTTTCGCACTTGAAGCGAACGCGCTACCACTGCGCTATCACGAATTCCACATATATATATATATAGAGAGAGAGGCTAGACTATCACTGGCCTATCACCGCTGTATGCTAGAATCACACTGGTCTATCACCGCTGCAGGCTAGAATCACACCGGCCTATCACCGCTGTAGGCTAGAATCCCACTGGCCTATCACCGCTGTAGGCTAGAATCCCACTGGCCTATCACCGCTGTAGGCTAGAATCCCACTGGCCTATCACCGCTGTAGGCTAGACTATCACTGGCCTATCACCGCTGTAGGCTAGAATCCCACTGGCCTATCACCGCTGTAGGCTAGAATCCCACTGGCCTATCACCGCTGTAGGCTAGAATCCCACTGGGTGGGTGTGCAGACTCCTTTCATGTGAGGATATTATCTACGCTATGCTACGTATCTGCGCTACGGCTTTACCGCCATTTTCATTGCAATATTGATCACAATTTACATTTTTTAAATTACGGTATTTATGCTTTGTCAAAGAGCAGAATTGACTTACTTTCTGATTGGCTGTATTTGAACGTGGCTTTCACGGCGTTTGCGTAGGCGCCAAACGCGTATATAGAACCTGCAATTCCCATTCCGAGGCAGCCGATAACCAGGGTAACAACTCTTCTAGCGTTCACGTTCATGTCCGTGTTTTGTTGCTGCCAGTACCGACCGGAAACCGATTGAAATTCGTGTACTTCCGGAAATGGTTCTTTTACCGGCATGCCAGTAGCAGTCTGGTCTACCAGTTTACAATAATCTTATTACGCAGAGTAATGTGAGATATATGTACATGTATGTTCCCATATCATAACCGGCTACATATCTCAAGCTTCACTGATTATTTAAGATAGTGACAGTACCGTAGCAAGAGGCAAATTTCAACCGATGTAATCTAGGGGATCTGGGCTGTCCGATTAGCGCAGTGGTTAGCGCGCTCGCTTCTCACCAATGCAACCTGGGTTCGATCCTCGGACCGGGAAGTATGTGAGATGGTACGGTGGTCGCCAGATCGGACAGGTGGGTTTTCTCCGGGTACTCCGGTTTCCTCCCACACGAATGCCCACATATACGCTTTCATCCGCGCCAACGAGAGTGATTAATATAAGTTGTTAAAACTTAAATAAATAAAGTTTAAACTTTAGGGGATCTGGGGCATGTTCTCCTTTAACATTGTTGGGGCATAGAAGCAATTTCCTGCGTTTTCTGATTTAATGAGTTTAGACGTATACTTATGTACTGACCATCATTCAGCTCTCTAGCAGTCAACATGTTATAAGGCAAAGGGATATTTGTTTCAGTTTATTTATTTCATTTTTCATTTTTGTTTTTTTTGCTTTGGAAATTTTAACCGCTGCAGCTGCCTCGGTGCTTCTCAGTGTGGCTACGGGCCTGAGTGATGCATAATTTTACACTACAATCTGGTACAATAATTTATCATATGACATACGACATGTTGTCACCTCATATCAATGTTGAACGATTGGGGTTTAGTAGGTCTAACCATGGTAGCCGAGATAACTGACCAAGATTATTTCTGTAATACCATACAACGATTGAGATTCTTAGTGACATAACATGCTTTGTTACACTGCTTTGAAAAAGTGGGAACTGGTATTTTGTTTTCCACAGAGTTTCGTATTCCTCCGCGGTTGCATGTACTCTTTTGTATGTTTAGCTATTTTATGACAATCATAAACAGTTGATTATAAAATAATATGTTGTAATGAATTAATTTTGTCTGTTGCTTTCAATTTTGATAGCAGAGCGAAACTAACTGGGCAATTATTCCGGTCACTATTTCTATTGCTAACGTTCACACTAACATAAGTTGTTGTGTATTGTAGTGAAATGAGGCTACCGAAAGGGGAAGTAAAATAAATAAAAACGGATTAAAATTTATTACCCAAACAAATCATTGGAAACCATAAAAGAAAAAGAAGATTTGTAGATCTATTAATTAGTGTAAGATAGGGTGTATTTCATCACGTGATTAACAAATGTAAATACAAATTTCGATGATCCTGATAACTAGTCCCCTTAGAAGTACCCCCACAGGGAGGTTGTGTTTTCTCTCCGGTTTGTCTCACTTTAAGAAAGGATGTACTTGAAAAATAATCGGGGTTGGGGGGCCAATGGCTTAGAACCAATCCATTAACTGTTGGCGATGGTCCGGAATTGGGACTGGATCACAGTGTGGAGGAGGTATGCGTTCTACATACTTCCCTCTAGTTTCGTATGACATTGTTCAATCCTAAATTCACAGCATCCACGCACATGTATATCACATTTCAGAAGGCTGCATGTGTGTTTTACGCTTATTTATCGTCGCTACCGGTTGCCCATATGAGCGACGCCTCCTGAAGATATTAGTCATTTTAGATGTTTGGAGGATAGTGCAATGATACAGACAGAGACCCATTCCAGAGTCTCCTCTGATTCTTTTACGTGCACGGTGAAAAGCACCGACACGAGACCTCGGATTAACGTCCCATCTGAAAGACTGTTAATTTTATTAGGGTCAGACGGGGGATCG
>CM026401.1:14693917-14705642 GCA_014843695.1 Archivesica marissinica
AATCAACATTATTTCAGCTGGGACTTTAAACCGAGGTCTCGTGTCGGTGCTTTACACTGTGCACGTAAAAGTACCAGAGGATACTCTGCACTTTCTTCCAAAAATCTAAAATGACTAATCTCTTCAGGAGGCGACGCTCATATGGGCAACTGGTAACGACGATAAATAGACGTAAAACACACACACCTCAAAATAGTATAAATGATGTACTAATGTATGTACTTACTCGTGTACTAATTAGTGTACCGGCCTTTGTAGTGCTCTACCACATTGCAATCAGGTAAAAACTGTTATATGCATGAAATTCAATACAGGCGATAGATCGGTCTATATCGCCACTGCATTGTTACAAACTATTCATATATTGTTTAAATACGGCTTATTTACTCTAGGAAATGGTACACATTACCGAACTATTTAAATAGTCTTTTGTTTATTTTAAAATTGATGTCTTATTTATTTTAAATAAAATTCAAAATTTTCAATGGAAAAAGATTGTGTTAAATTATTAAACATGATCGTAAATATGACAGGTCTATTTGATTTGATCAGATCTTGTTCTACTTGTTCAAACAATCCATATCGAATACTCGTTTCTCAATTAAGGCGTAACAGAGGTACGCTAGGACTCAGTTGTTGTCCTTTAAAGGCTCATACTTCTTTTTTTTATTCAAATGTAAATATTTAGATATAGTCCATATTATCCCTGTGTTTTGGTGGGTTGTTTTCTGGGAATTTATGTGATAAGAATTACTGCTATTACTGCTATGCATTCGTATTATAGGTATTCAAATTGTTCAATTGTTTTCAGGGAAATAGTTCCAAGCTTTCACTGGTTTAAAAAGGTTTAAACTATATTTATTTTACAACGATTGCGAAGCAAGTTTTAACAACTTATATTAATCACTCTCGTTGGGGCGGATGAAAGCGTAAATGTGATCATTCGTGTGGGAGAAAACCGGAGTACCCGGAGAAAACCCACCCGTCCGATATGGCGACCACCGTATTATCTCACATACTTCCCGGTCCGAGGATTGAACCCAGGTTGCATTGGTGAGACGCATAGATATAAAGACGTGAGCTGTAACCCAGAAATGACCAGGTCAATCTATATACGTAGTTAACATTCTGCAACAATAATTGATCCAGCAGGGATGTGGTATATACTATTATGTTGGACAGGGATTCGTATGTATTGTCCACATCTTAGCATTTAATTACTAAATTATGCACTTTATAATTTATGCATTCACTCAATACACTATCCGAGTGTGTATTATGCAGAGTGAGTTTTCAATCGTCCGTCTATTACATAGTTATTTGTTATTTGTTATTGTACATTCCCAGGTATTGCATCGATACATAATACGCTACCATTCCAAAAGCATCGCTTGTTATTGTACATTCCCAGGGTATTGCATTGATACATAAGACGCTACCATTCCAAAAGCATCGCTTGTTATTGTACATTCCCAGGGTATTGCATTGATACATAAGACGCTACCATTCCAAAAGCATCGCTTGTTATTGTACATTCCCAGGGTATTGCATTGATACATAAGACGCTACCATTCCAAAAGCATCCCATGTTATTGTACATTCCCAGGGTATTGCATCGAAACATAAGACCTCGGTGTATAGTCCCATCTGAAAGGCTGTTCATATTATTAGAGGCAGCCGGAGGATCACACCTGCGACACGCCGTCCAATGGGATCCTATCCTAGTGTTAGCTCTAGCAAACCATTCTATACAGAGTCATTGATGATTGTGTAAAGACGTATCCATAATGGGAAGCAACTACAAATGATAATTTCATAATAACCGGGTCATATTTGTGCAGATATTCAAAGATATTGCTAAAAACAAACTGAATAAAGTATTACTGAACAACTCAATCCCATCCACAAACATGGCAATCGGTCACACAAACATGGCAATCGGTCACACAAACATGGCAATAGCTGACACAAACATGGCCAACGGTCACACAAACATGGCAATAGCTGACACAAACATGGTCAACGGTCACACAAACATGGCAATCGGTCACACAAACATGGCAATCGGTCACATAAACATGGAAATCGGTCACACAAACATGGCAATCATTCACACAAACATCACAAACATGGCAATCGGTCACACAAACATGGCAATCGGTCACACACACATGGCAATCGGTCATACAAACATGGCAATCGGTAACACAAACATGGCAATCGGTCATACAAACATGGCAATCGGTCACACAAACAGCAATCACACAAACATAGCAATCACGCACGCACGCACGCACGCACGCACGCACGCACGCACGCACGCACGCACGCACGCACGCACGCACGCACGCACGCACGCACGCACGCACGCACGCACGCACGCACGCACGCACGCACGCACGCACGCCCACGCACGCACGCACGCACGCACGCACGCACGCACGCACGCACGCACGCACGCACGCACGCACGCACGCACGCACGCACGCACGCACGCACGCACGCACGCACGCACGCACGCACGCACACATATGGCAATCACTTACAATACCATGGCAATCTCACACACAATCATGGCCATTGCTCACAAAACAAACATGGTAATCGCTTATAGAAACATGGCAAGCGCTTACAAATTTATGGCAATTACTCACACAAACATGGCAGTCGTTCATAAAACAAACATGGCAATCGCGTACACAAACCTGACAGTCGCTTACACAAACTTGTCATTCGCTCGTACATACATGGTAATCGCTCACACCAATATTGTCGGATCATGGTCGATCAAATGTGCCGAAAATGTCATTGTTCTTGTAATATTGTTGCAATATATACACCAGATTTAAAGTACACGATTGAATCACAGATGTTATTCAGTTATGGATTTCCATAGTCTGTCTCTCCAATAATAACCATGGCTACAGCTAGTATCTATACAGGGACATCTGCTAAATTGCATGTTGTTAGAACTTGCTGTTCTACCAATATGGCTAATTGTTCTTTGGCTTCGTCATGATTATGTATGTATATGTATGTAATATAAATGTAAAATAACAAATATAAAATGATTAAACACTACCCAGGTGTTCATGTGTGCGACCTATCTAATACAGGTATATCTAAACTGTGCACCTCCACTCTGAACTCTACAGAGAGTAGCAGTGAACAGTTCCACTCATGATGTGATATTATTCGTATTGAGGTTAAGTACATCAATATCTAAAAATAGAAAAGTAGTTTCTGTCTGTTATGTTAGTACTATACTAGATAGACTGCGCGTGGTTTATTGATGCGGGTCTAATTAGAATATTACTTGTTAATTGTTACAGTTCCACATAGAATACATTTTCTATTATCGATCCTTGTTTCCAACAATATGAATACGTGTGTGACCCCCACCCCTCGGCCCCGCCACCCACACCTATATATCTATAAATAAGACATGGTCAATTACAATCGATTGTGTAGACGGATCTGTAGTCCAGTGGTAACACGCTGGACTGGTAATCCAGGGATCGTAGGTTCGATCCCCTGTCTGACCCTAATAAAATTAACAGTCTTTCAGATGAGACGTTTTACCGAGTTCTCGTGTCGGTGCTTTACACCGTGCACGTAAAAGAACCAGAGGAGACTCTGGGGTGGGTCTCTCTGTGTATCATTGCACTATCCTTCAAAATCTAAAATGACTAATCTCTCCAGGAGGTGTGTCTCAAATGGGCAACCGGTAGCGACGATAAATAAACGTAAAAAAAACAACAATCGATTAACAGTCTTTCAGATGGGATATTAAACCGAGGTCTCGTGTCGGTGCTGTACACAGTGCACGTAAAACTGAGACTCTGGGGTGGGTCTCTCTGTGTATCATTGCACTATCCTCCAAAAATCTAAAATGACTTATCTCTTTAGGAGGCGTCGCTCATATGGGCAACCGGTAGCGAAGATAAATAAACGTAGAATACAATCGATATACGTACATACGAAATACCGGTGGTGACATTGGTTATTTCATCATTTCAGCATCCCCAATTCATGGTTTCAATTTTACGATTTTAGCTTCACAAATTCCCGATTTCACTAATTTCAACATCAACAATTAACGATTTAAATTTCACTATTTCAACATCAACAATTAACGATTTAAATTTCACTATTTCAACTTCACAACTTTACTATTTCACTGTTTGAACATCAAGAATTCACGATTTGAATTTCACGTATGAATTCACGGTTTCAATTTCACGACATATTATTGTCTACGTTTGAGAAACGAATGAGGAGAAAATTAATTCCCCTTATTCATAATGAAGTAAACACCAGACGGCGTTGTATTGCACGAAGTTTTCGTGCATATGGGCGGCAAAGTAGCCATTCAGCTTTGGGCGATCGAATAGAATATACGTATTTTTAATTTGGGTGAATAATCATTAGTTGATGAAAGATGCATTATATAATAGACGTAATACTCTGTAATCCTGTATTGTTTGAATGTTCGTTCATCGGTTGTCCAAGTGCTTATTCAAGCGATATACAAAGCTATAAAAAATATTATAATTGTTTATCTGTTGTTGTTATGTATATCTGTTATCTTTTCAACCTCACGAAATCACGATTTCAACCTCACGAATTCACGATTTCAACCTCACGAAATTACAATTTCAACCTCACGAATTCACGATTTCAACCTCACGAATTCACGATTTCAACCTCACGAAATTACAATTTCAACCTCACGAATTCACGATTTCAACTTCACAAATTCACGATTTCAACCTCACGAATTCACGATTTCAACTTCACAAATTCACGATTTCAACCTCACGAATTCACGATTTCAACATATTGTATCGTGATTTCGTGGAATGATGAAATAGCGAGAATGTCACCACCGGTCTGTCGTACATATAGCATAATTGTATTTTGTTCCCTATTGATTATAGCTAGTTGACTTACAGCGTTGTATTTGCTCGTATTATCTATAATTAATGGATTGTTAGAGCGCTTACCCCCTGTGACAGCCAACTGTAATCTACAAACATATGCTTCATTGAACATTCCTTGACGATCGAATATCTCAGTCGCCATGGTCAATGCGAGATACACAAGACCAACACAGACTACTACAGAGTGAATAGTTCGAAGCAGTGAGTATGTTTTATATTTATAAATGTTTCTAAGCGTTGACGATATACATTGTTTAATAAAATATTTACATTTGATTTATCGAATCATACACGTGTTGCGTAAATTTCATACTAAAGTAATGTACGATCAATCATTAATCTAGCGATATCCAATCGTAAAGACATATATTATAGCATTGTACTATAGTTGGGTAAACTGTTAATTATATATAATATTAATCATTGTACTAGCTTTTGGTATAATGTTAATTACTATAGTATTATAGCATTGTACTAGCTTTAAATAGAATGCTAATACATACATACTATTTAACATTGTACTAGCTTTGGGTAAAATGTTAATTAGAGAGGCCTACATTGTATAATATTAATAATTTTACTAGCTGTATGTGAACTTTTAATTAAATATAATGGTAACCATTGTACTAGCCTTGGGTAAAATGATAATTAAATATAATACCAATTTATTAGGCTGTATTTTGTCTTTTTTCACAGAAATGTCCATCTATGCATTTCGTTCGACTTCACCGACACATGCGAAGTGTTCTATATGCGAAGAATATGTGAACAATCCTAAGCAACTACCATGTAACCACAAATTATGCCAGAAATGCATTAATCACCAGATTTCGCGACTCTCAATTCTACTCAACGCACAAGAGCACGTGTCTATCGTATGCCCATATTGCAGAGACTTCTTTGTATCTGCTATGTCGCAACCTTCTCGTGACCGCAGAGATCTTCGTCGAAGCAAGTCCGTACAAAGTGCACCACGGCAACGTACTATATCAAAAGGTCACGTGACAGGATATAGCGGAGACAGGAAAGCTCAAAGATGTCAGCCATGCGCAGAGGGTGCTCATTATGAAGTGGCATCATTCTGGTGTCAGAACTGTTCGGAATTCTTCTGCTCCACTTGTGCTAAATATCATCGTTCCATGAAACTTTCCAAGCAACACATTGTGAAAACGATTCGAGATAAAGATCGATATGATGACGTGGCAGCGAGAATTTATGATCAGACTCGTCCTTTCTCAGCTCGGGAAAGGAAATGGGACATGCCTGCTACTATTGCTACACGGGACGGAACCAATGCATTTTGTGAACCTTGCAAACAAAGCAAGAAATCAAAGAATGCGAAATTCGTATGCGAAACCTGCAGTGAACGACTATGTGACGATTGCTCCAAATGTCACAGAACAATGAAGATGTCAAAAGCGCACAAGTTGATTCCTTTGAAAGATGTGATGTCGAAAAAGGAGATGAAAGGGAGCTTAGACATACACTGCGCTAAACACTATACCGAGTCTCTGAGCCTATTCTGCAAGCGCTGTCAGAAATCGTGCTGCTCTATATGTGCCATGACAGAACACAGTAACTGTGGTAAAGCGGCGACAGACGACAAATGGGACAGACCGGAAACTAGTGTCGCTATGGAGTATGGGAATACACAGAAGAACTACTATGCTTGGGACAAACCTTCATTTCATACTAAAGAAAAATCCATATCATTTGAAATAAAACCGTCTATAAAAGCAAAGGAAAGCAAACTGGCCGTGGCAAAGTACACCATTCCTAAAAATCAAATGGAAGTACGGAAAGGCAGGTTAGCAGTTGAAACAACAAACGAAAAAGACTGGATAATTTCAATGGCCCTTCTTTCGAACGGTGACATCTTACTTCTGCAGCTGTATGAAACGATGTTGAAACAGATGGACTCCATGGGTAATCTCGTCTCAACCTGCTCCTTCTACGGTCAACCCTGGTCCGTGGCCGTATACAACGACGCTTTGGCCGTTGTGAGTTTCTCAGACCGGAAACACTTGCAATTGGTCAACGTATCAAAGAGCGGTCTAGTAGTAGGCAAGAAGCTGAGCACACGTCATAAATGCCTTGCAGTATGTTTTGCGAGGGATCTGATCGCAGCCACGTGTTGGGAAGGCTGTGTGCACTTAATTAACATAGCTGGCCAGGAAGTTAGCATAATCGACCGTGACAATACTGGCCAGAGAATGTTTACCAGTCCGGAATATATTGCCGCAGACAAACTTGGAACCAGCTTGTACGTATCCGATTTTAAGCGTAATTCTGTTACAGCCTTGAAACTACTACCGAACAAAATAGATAATAAACCGGCGTTTGTCTTTACGGACCGGGATTTACAAGGACCGAAAGGAGTGGCTGTTGATCAGGATGGGGTATTGTACATTTCCGGTATGACGAGCAGAAATATTTACAGAATTTCGCCAACGGGACAGTTGGTCCAGGTGTATCGTCGTAGAGCAGACACGGACTATTACGAGGATATAGCAGTGTCGTCTGCTGGAGATAAACTGTTGGTATCGGCGTACGAAGACAATACTATCATTGTGCTTAGACTTAAAAAGTGAGCGACACTCGTAGCATATTACTTCCAATGTATCAAGACGCTATCATTATAGTAATCCCGAAAATAGAGACAGTTCGATCACATAGAACATGTTCTAGCATATGTTGTCGAGGTAAACTGCGCGCGCAGCCGGAAGAAATTTACTGGTTCTAGCTTAGTTCATGTTTGTCAACGAAGTATTGTTTGACATCTAAACTGTAATATGTCATGATCATTTCGGTTACGCATGCGCAGGTTGACTTCCGTTCATGAACTGTATTTATTGTACAGCAATTGCGAACAGTTGAACTTATAATATTGCATATATTTATATATGTGGTCCTTCGAGTGGCGGAAACCCAAGTTCCCAGAACCCACTGCACTAATCGGATATGTACATTGGTGCAACGCTATAGTAAATGATGGAAGAGCCTCATAACGAATTCAATAATTGTATATCTGCCACATATATTATGTGGAACTAGTTTGCAATCAGTAGAAACATTAGTTTATACAAATTTATTTTAGCTCGATTGCGAAACAAGTTATTTCAACTTATATAAATCACTCTCGAGACCTCATGCCTGATGGAATCCATCGCCACGAGGGAGAGAGAAGAGGCAAAGTGGAATTTAAATGCCTTGCCTAAGGGCACAATCGTAACGGTTCCAGTGGGACTCGAACTCCGGACCTTTCGCACCTGAAGCGAACGCGCATCCACTGCGCTATCACGACTTCCACAAGTAGAAACATTATACGTGTTAGTATTTTAACTTATATATTTACGGGGTGTAAGATAGCCTGGGAACAGGCATTGACATATTTCTGACTGGTCAGTCATATACATATATTTTAACACCAAGACCATTACTTGGACAGTATTAAGCGTCTGATAATATCAGCATGTCATTTTGCCAGAAGTAAATTAATTAGTGAAAAATCGACAGACTGGAACAAAGGCTAGATGTAGGAGGACTGTATACGAGTAGTCGTGTGTGTATACGAGTAGTCGTGTGTGTATACGAGTAGTCGTGTGTGTTTACGAGTAGTCGTGTGTGTATACGAGTAGTCGTGTGTGTTTACGAGTAGTCGTGTGTGTATACGAGTAGTCGTGTGTGTTTACGAGTAGTCGTGTGTGTATACGAGTAGTCGTGTGTGTTTACGAGTAGTCGTGTGTGTATACGAGTAGTCGTGTGTGTATACGAGTAGTCGTGTGTGTATACGAGTAGTCGTGTGTGGTTACGAGTAGTCGTGTGGTATACGAGTAGTCGTGTGTGTTTACGAGTAGTCGTGTGTTTATACGAGTAGTCGTGTGTGTATACGAGTAGGCGTGTGTGTATACGAGTAGTCGTGTGTGTGTTACGAGTAGTCGTGTGTGGTTACGAGTAGTCGTGTGTGTATACGAGTAGTCGTGTGTGTTTACGAGTAGTCGTGTGTGTATACGAGTAGTCGTGTGTGTTTACGAGTAGTCGTGTGTGTATACGAGTAGTCGTGTGTGTTTACGAGTAGTCGTGTGTGTTTACGAGTAGTCGTGTGTGTATACGAGTAGTCGTGTGTGTATACGAGTAGTCGTGTGTGGTTACGAGTAGTCGTGTGTGTATACGAGTAGTCGTGTGTGTTTACGAGTAGTCGTGTGTGTATACGAGTAGTCGTGTGTGTATACGAGTAGTCGTGTGTGTATACGAGTAGTCGTGTGTGGTTACGAGTAGTCGTGGTGTGTATACGAGTAGTCGTGTGTGTATACGAGTAGTCGTGTGTGTATACGAGTAGTCGTGTGTGTTTACGAGTAGTCGTGTGTGTTTACGAGTAGTCGTGTGTGGTTACGAGTAGTCGTGGTGTGTATACGAGTAGTCGTGTGTGTATACGAGTAGTCGTGTGTGTATCGAGTAGTCGTGTGTGTTTACGAGTAGTCGTGTGTGTTTACGAGTAGTCGTGTGTGGTTACGAGTAGTCGTGGTGTGTATACAGTAGTCGTGTGTGTATACGAGTAGTCGTGTGTGCATACGAGTAGTCGTGGTGTGTATACGAGTAGTCGTGGTGTGTATACGAGTAGTCGTGGTGTGTATACGAGTAGTCGTGTGTGTATACGAGTAGTCGTGTGTGTATACGAGTAGTCGTGTGTGTTTACGAGTAGTCGTGTGTGTATACGAGTAGTCGTGTGTGTATACGAGTAGTCGTGTGTGTATACGAGTAGTCGTGTGTGTTTACGAGTAGTCGTGTGTGGTTACGAGTAGTCGTGGTGTGCATACGATAGTCGTGTGTGTATACGAGTAGTCGTGTGTGTATACGAGTAGTCGTGTGTGTATACGAGTAGTCGTGGTGTGTATACGAGTAGTCGTGTGTGTATACGAGTAGTCGTGTGTGTATACGAGTAGTCGTGTGTGGTTACGAGTAGTCGTGTGTGGTTACGAGTAGTCGTGTGTGGTTACGAGTAGTCGTGTGTGTATACGAGTAGTCGTGTGTGTATACGAGTAGTCGTGTGTGTTTACGAGTAGTCGTGTGTGGTTACGAGTAGTCGTGTGTGTATACGAGTAGTCGTGTGTGTATACGAGTAGTCGTGTGTGTATACGAGTAGTCGTGTGTGGTTACGTTTATTTATCGTCGCTACCGGTTGCCCATATGAGCGACGCCTCCTGAAGAGATTAGTTATTTTTGATTATGGAGGATAGTGCATGATACAGACAGAGACCCATTCCAGAATCTCCTCTGGTTCTTTTACGTGCACGGTGTAAAGCACTGACACGAGACCTCGGTTTAACGTCCCATCTGAAAGACTGGTAATTTGTATTATGGTCAGACGGGGGATTGAACCTGCGATCCCTGGATTACCAGTCCAGCGTGTTACCACTGGACTACATATCCGTCTGTGATCCGTCCGTCCTACGAGCAGTCTGTATTGTGCAGATATTTTATATGTATGTAGTATGTTGTAGTTTGTTTTATAATGTAGTTATAATATATATTGCCTAGAATAAATAATGTATTCTTTTCTCCAATTGCTAACTGCCAAGCTGTTTAATATTTTATTATATTGTAATAAAAAGTTTGTTAAAGTCTGCTTCTGATATTTTGTTTATGATGGGTTAGAGTGGCATCAACAACTTAGGCCATATGATACACACTTCAACTTAGGCCATATGATACACACTTCAACTTAGGCCATATGGTCATACACACTTCAACTTAGGCCATATGATACACACTTCAACTTAGGCCATATGGTCATACACACTTCAACTTAGGCCATATGATCATACACATTTCAACTTAGGCCATATGATACACACTTCAACTTAGGCCATATGGTCATACACACTTCAACTTAGGCCATATAGTCATACACACTTCAACTTAGGCCATATGATACACACTTCAACTTAGGCCATATGGTCATACACACTTCAGCTTAGGCCATATGGTCATACACACTTCAGCTTAGGCCATATGGTCATACACACTTCAGCTTAGGCCATATGGTCATAAACACTTCAGCTTAGGCCATATGGTCATACACACTTCAGCTTACGCCATATGGTCATACCCACTTCAGCTTAGGCCATATGGTTATACACACTTCAGCTTAGGCCATATGGTCATGCACACTTCAGCGTAGGCCATATGGTCATGCATACTTCAGCTTAGGCCATATGGTCATACACACTTCAGCTTAGGCCATATGGTCATGCATACTTCAGCTTAGGCCATATGGTCATACACACTTCAGATTAGGCCATATGGTCATACACACTTCAGCTTAGGCCATATGGTCATGCATACTTCAGCTTAGGTCATATGGTCATGCACACTTCAGCTTTGGCCATATGGTCATACACACTTCAGCTTAGGCCATATGGTCATACACACTTCAGCTTAGGCCATATGGCTATACACACTTCAGCTTAGGCCATATGGTCATACACACTTCAGCTTAGGCCATATGGTCATACACACTTCAGCTTAGGCCATATGGTCATGTACACTTCAGCTTAGGCCATATGGTCATATACACTTCAGCTTAGGACATACGGTCATACACACTTCAGTTTAGGCCATATGGTCATACACACACCAGCTTGGGCCATAATGGTCATACACACTTCAGCTTAGGCCATATGGTCATGCACACTTCAGCTTAGGCCATATGGTCATGCACACTTCAGCTTAGGCCATATGGCCATACACACTTCAGCTTAGGCCATATGGTCATACACACT
>CM026401.1:14706642-14770315 GCA_014843695.1 Archivesica marissinica
AACATATCACCGTTTACAGTATTCATTACTACTCATATTGGAAATTAAACATACATCTGTTACTTTGGTAATAAATGGATTTAACCAACATATTCTTTTATCAAAATGTTAAATCCTAAATGAATTGATATAATTTTACACATACTTCAAGCAATGTATATACAATCCTTACATATTCACATACCACTTACTGGTCGAAATAACTTTATAGTGCGTGCACTCAATATGACACCTTACATATTCACATACCACTTACTGGTCGAAATAACCTTATAGTGCTTGCACTCAATATGACACCTTACATATTCACATACCACTTACTGGTCGAAATAACCTTATAGTGCTTGCACTCAATATGACACCTTACATATTCACATACCACTTACTGGTCGAAATAACCTTATAGTGCTTGCACTCAATATGACACCTTACATATTCACATACCACTTACTGGTCGAAATAACCTTATAGTGCTTGCACTCAATATGACACATTACATATTCACATACCACTTACTGGTCGAAATAACCTTATAGTGCTTGCACTCAATATGACACCTTACATATTCACATACCACTTACTGGTCGAAATAACCTTATAGTGCTTGCACTCAATATGACACCTTACATATGCACATACCACTTACTGGTCGAAATAACCTTATAGTGCTTGCACTCAATATGACACCTTACATATGCACATACCACTTACTGGTCGAAATAACCTTATAGTGCTTGCACTCAATATGACACCTTACATATGCACATACCACTTACTGGTCGAAATAACCTTATAGTGCTTGCACTCAATATGACACCTTACATATGCACATACCACTTACTGGTCGAAATAACCTTATAGTGCTTGCACTCAATATGACACCTTATATATGCACATACCACTTACTGGTCGAAATAACCTTATAGTGCTTGCACTCAATATGACACCTTATATATGCACATACCACTTACTGGTCGAAATAACCTTATAGTGCTTGCACTCAATATGACACCTTACATATGCACATACCACTTACTGGTCGAAATAACCTTATAGTGCTTGCACTCAATATGACACCTTACATATGCACATACCACTTACTGGTCGAAATAACCTTATAGTGCTTGCACTCAATATGACACCTTACATATTCACATACCACTTACTGGTCGAAATAACCTTATAGTGCTTGCACTCAATATGACACCTTACATATTCACATACCACTTACTGGTCGAAATAACCTTATAGTGCTTGCACTCAATATGACACCTTACATATTCACATACCACTTACTGGTCGAAATAACCTTATAGTGCTTGCACTCAATATGACACCTTACATATGCACATACCACTTACTGGTCGAAATAACCTTATAGTGCTTGCACTCAATATGACACCTTACATATTCACATACCACTTACTGGTCGAAATAACCTTATAGTGCTTGCACTCAATATGACACCTTACATATTCACATACCACTTACTGGTCGAAATAACCTTATAGTGCTTGCACTCAATATGACACCTTACATATGCACATACCACTTACTGGTCGAAATAACCTTATAGTGCTTGCACTCAATATGACAACTTATATCACTGCTTTAATTACACTTTTCACGAAGAACTCGATATTTTACCTATAAAGCGTCGCAAAATAAATCACCTAGGAAAGAGGTAAGTTGCTTTCTCCTCAATCCTACATGTATGTTCTTATTGTGATCATTATACTATGTATATTCATTGAATAAAATATTGTTTAAACTAAAATAAATCACCCGATTGTTTAATGCGTTATCAAAAAAAGGCATTGCCTGGCATTTATCTAATGTACGTTATCATTACAAAAATATGCTTGTGATAAAAGTATGAGTTCTTGGTAGAATGTGACCAAATATGCATGGATGTGTATGATTTCAGATACCGTAAATAATGTACTAAGTATCCGATTAAAAAGGTACTGATTTATAAGATAGTTCAAATTTACCCAAAACGCTGATACAAGTATTTACTATACAAGTATGCCGAAATTGGGGCCCGCATATCAACTATGTGGCACACATTCAACATTAACCATTATCGAAACGAAACATAATGATTAATTAATTCCCGTCTCTATCCAATGTCCAATTCCAAAAGTGTATCTAATTCACATACACACTGGTATGCTAATAAATAATGCGTTATAGACAAACATTACAGGTTTCCTAATGGAATAAAAATGCAATATCACTACTAATCGAATATTAGAAACTGCTATTAAGCAACGATAACACACTGGAAGACAAAATAGGTACTATTGCACAATGATTAAGTATTGGTCATATGTAATCTAAATTCGCTTCCATCAGAGTACAGTTAATGTGATTAGCAGATATATTACAGACGGGATGATACTAATTCGGCAGTTACAAATAGTACAAACTAATGACATTATCTACAATATTAAATATAAATCATAAACACTGAAGTCTCTGTAGAATAATAAAACAGGGTTTGGAACAACTACGAATCATGTCTGTGTTTGAAAATAAGAAACAATATTTATCATAATTAGATAATGAACAAACATTGCTACCACATGCCTAAGCTTTTGCGAACATTGTCTGTCTTATATCATTGTAAATTGGGAAATGCATGTTGTACCTCATGTTTAATAGTATACCTCGGTAAACCTTCATATCGACCCATCTCTATCTAATAGTATACCTTGTAAACCTTCATATCGACCCATCTCTATCGTAATAGTATACCTGGTAAACCTTCATATCGACCCATCTCATCCTAATAGTATACCTTGGTAAACCTTCATATCGACCCATCTCTATCCTAATAGTATACCTCGGTAAACCTTCATATCGACCCATCTCTATCCTAATAGTATACCTTGGTAAACCTTCATATCGACCCATCTCTATCCTAATAGTATACCTTGGTAAACCTTCATATCGACCCATCTCTATCGTAATAGTATACCTTGGTAAACCTTCATATCGACCCATCTCTATCCTAATAGTATACCTTGGTAAACCTTCATATCGACCCATCTCCATCATAATAGTATAGTTTGGTAAACCTTCATATCGACCCATCTCTATCGTAATAGTATACCTTGGTAAACCTTCATATCGACCCATCTCTATCCTAATAGTATACTTTGGTAAACCTTCATATCGACCCATCTCTATCCTAATAGTATACCTTGGTAAACCTTCATATCGACCCATCTCTATCCTAATAGTATACCTTGGTAAACCTTCATATCGACCCATCTCTATCCTAATAGTATACCTTGGTAAACCTTCATATCGACCCATCTCTATCCTAATAGTATACCTTGGTAAACCTTCATATCGACCCATCTCTATCCTAATAGTATACCTTGGTAAACCTTCATATCGACCCATCTCTATCCTAATAGTATACCTTGGTAAACCTTCATATCGACCCATCTCTATCCTAATAGTATACCTTGGTAAACCTTCATATCGACCCATCTCTATCCTAATAGTATACCTTGGTAAACTTCATATCGACCCATCTCTATCCTAATAGTATACCTTGGTAAACCTTCATATCGACCCATCTCTATCCTAATAGTATACCTTGGTAAACCTTCATATCGACCCATCTCTATCCTAATAGTATACCTTGGTAAACCTTCATATCGACCCATCTCTATCCTAATAGTATACCTTGGTAAACCTTCATATCGACCCATCTCTATCCTAATAGTATACCTTGGTAAACCTTCATATCGACCCATCTCTATCCTAATAGTATACCTTGGTAAACCTTCATATCGACCCATCTCTATCCTAATAGTATACCTTGGTAAACCTTCATATCGACCCATCTCTATCCTAATAGTATACCTTGGTAAACCTTCATATCGACCCATCTCTATCCTAATAGTATACAGTGATAAACCTTCATATCGACCCATCTCTATCCTAATAGTATACCTTGATAAACCTTCATATCGACCCATCTCTATCCTAATAGTATACCTTGGTAAACCTTCATATCGACCCATCTCTATCCTAATAGTATACCTTGGTAAACCTTCATATCGACCCATCTCTATCGTAATAGTATACCTTGGTAAACCTTCATATCGACCCATCTCTATCCTAATAGTATACCTTGGTAAACCTTCATATCGACCCATCTCTATCCTAATAGTATACCTTGGTAAACCTTCATATCGACCCATCTCTATCCTAATAGTATACATTGGTAAACCTTCATATCGACCCATCTCTATCCTAATAGTATACATTGGTAAACCTTCATATCGACCCATCTCTATCCTAATAGTATACCTTGGTAAACCTTCATATCGACCCATCTCTATCCTAATAGTATACCTTGGTAAACCTTCATATCGACCCATCTCTATCCTAATAGTATACCTTGGTAAACCTTCATATCGACCCATCTCTATCCTAATAGTATACCTTGGTAAACCTTCATATCGACCCATCTCTATCCTAATATATATACCTTGGTAAACCTTCATATCGACCCATCTCTATACTAATAGTATACCTTGGTAACCTTCATATCGACCCATCTCTATCCTAATAGTATACCTTGGTAAACCTTCATATCGACCCATCTCTATCCTAATAGTATACCTTGGTAAACCTTCATATCGACCCATCTCTATCCTAATAGTATACCTTGGTAAACCTTCATATCGACCCATCTCTATCCTAATAGTATACCTTGGTAAACCTTCATATCGACCCATCTCTATACTAATAGTATAGACCTTGGTAAACCTTCATATCGACCCATCTCTATCGTAATAGTATACCTTGGTAAACCTTCATATCGACCCATCTCTATCGTAATAGTATACATTGGTAAACCTTCATATCGACCCATCTCTATCGTAATAGACACCTGGTTGAACTATACAAGCACAACAGAACGATGTCTGGGTTATAATACAATTTTACAAGAATTCTATTTTAAACACTTTATACAATCTCACTTTCACCAGCGACCAGAGGGACCTATGATCTTGTGTATTGTGATTGACCAACTGTTTAAACATTAAACGCTATCGTATGTTTTAGCCTCGACATCACGCGAGAAAGAACGAGATGTTGTATTAACAAAGCTAGTGTACATAGGCACATTATTAACCAAATAATGACTCATACTATTTTAAATGTGAATTTCTAAATGGACGACTAGCTTCCTATATGCCCAGAATGTCAATCGTTTATTGGTCAGTGTGGTGCTTATAAATGACAGTCTCGACCTACTACAACGAGATACATTTACATCGCCGGACTACTTGTAATGGGGGTTTGCAACCAATATCTCCTGAAATACCACCAGTTGATGAATATTTGCATACACCGAGACACTATCTTAATTCCCGATTATGAACGGCTTGGATATGAATATGATGGAATCTCGCACATAGGAGCACTATAATTGAGTACAGTCCAAACGACCAAATCGTATAACGTTTGTAAAAACAGCATACGGCAATAATCTAGCCCAAATCACGACTGAAACAGATTTATCATTAATATTATAAATATATGTTCACGCAAAGCAACACGTACATATGTATGTATACCTGTTGACAGAAATCACATCCAATGCACAATACATAGCAATTATAGATACTCCTAATAATTGTGAACATTATATAGGTGTAGTTGTCTCCCTTAATCACCAAAATAATAAACAAACAGATGTATAACTTTGACATGAAGTATTACAGAATAAGTTAATAAAATAATCAACAGACCAATGCCTACAGAAAAAGAAGTTCGAGAGAAAATACAAATCTTGGTTTTATATCAGGCATTTTGTACAATAGCATCAATTTATATCAGGCATTTTGTACAATAGCATCAATTTATATCAGGCATTTTGTACAATAGCATCAATTTATATCAGGCATTTTGTACAATAGCATCAATTTATATCAGGCATTTTGTACAATAGCATAATATTCATTTTTATGTTGACACTATTAATTTGATTCATTACACACACAAACATAAAATAATATAAACTGGGCACAGAATTCTCACTTTGGGCAAAGGTGCACACTATCACCTTTAAAGGCACATACAGTAATGTCATGTCGAACTCACCAATCAGTTAAAGCACAGTCAAGTCAAAGATTGTTTTATATCAGCTAGTTTTAGCTTCCTACTTGATCAATGGCATTATGCATGTCACTGTATGGTATGTGTGATTTATGTCTTGCAATAAATACTTTTAAAACCAAGAAGTTTATTGGCAAAACAAGTTATGTTCATCGCCAAGTAACATGATTGGCGGTTAATTACAAACAGTCAGAACAAGCGTGATATATTATACAGAACAAGCGTGATCTATTATACAGAACACGCGTGATATATTATACAGAACACGCGTGATATATTATACACAGTCAGAACAAGCTTGATATATTATACACAGTCAGAACAAGCGTGATATATTACAAACAGTGAGAACAAGCGTGATATATTATACAGAACACGCGTGCTATATTATACACAGTCAGAACAAGCTTGATATAATATACAGAACAAGCGTGATATATTATACAGAACACGCGTGATATATTATACAGAACACGCGTGATATATTATACACAGTCAGAACAAGCTTGATATATTATACACAGTCTGAACAAGCGTGATATATTACAAACAGTGAGAACAAGCGTGATATATTATACACAGTCAGAACAAGCGTGATATATTACACACAGTGAGAACAAGCATGATATATTATACACAGTGAGAACAAGCATGATATATTATACACAGTGAGAACAAGCGTGATATATTATACACAGTCAGAACAAGCGTGATATATTATACACAGTGAGAACAAGCGTGATATATTATACACAGTCAGAACAAGCATGATATATTACAAACAGTGAGAACAAGCGTGATAAATTACAAACAATCAGAACAAGCGTGATATATTATACACAGTCAGAACAAGCGTAATATATTATACACAGTCAAAACAAGCGTGATATATTATACACAGTCAGAACAAGCGTGATATATTATACACAGTGAGAACAAGCGTGATATATTATACACAGTGAAACAAGCGTGATATATTATACACAGTAGAACAAGCGTGATATATTATACACAGTGAGAACAAGCGTGATATATTATACACAGTGAGAACAAGCGTGATATATTATACACAGTGAGAACAAGCGTGATATATTATACACAGTGAGAACAAGCGTGATATATTATACACAGTGAGAACAAGCGTGATATATTATACACAGTGAGAACAAGCGTGATATATTATACACAGTGAGAACAAGCGTGATATATTATACACAGTCAGAACAAGCGTGATATATTATACACAGTCAGAACAAGCGTGATATATTATACACAGTCAGAACAAGCGTGATATATTATACACAGTCAGAACAAGCGTGATATATTATACACAGTCAGAACAAGCGTGATATATTATACAGAACAAGCCTGATATATTATACACAGTGAGAACAAGCGTGATATATTACACACAGTGAGAGCAAGCGTGATATATTATACACAGTCAGAACAAGCGTGATATATTATACACAGTCAGAACAAGCGTGATATATTATACACAGTCAGAACAAGCGTGATATATTATACAGAACAAGCGTGATATATTATACACAGTCAGAACAAGCGTGATATATTATACACAGTCAGAACAAGCGTGATATATTATACACAGTCAGAACAAGCGTGATATATTATACACAGTCAGAACAAGCGTGATATATTACAAACAGTGAGCACAAGCATGATATATTATACAGAACAAGCGTGACAAATTATACAGAACAAGCGTGATAATTATATTATATAGAACAAGCGTGATAATTATATTATACAGAACAAGCATGATAATTATATTATACAGAACAAGCGTGATAATTATATTATACAGAACAAGCGTGATAATTATATTATACAGAACAAGCGTGATAATTATATTATACAGAACAAGCGTGATATATTATACAGAACAAGCGTGATATATTATACAGACCATGCGTGATATATTATACAGAACAAGCGTGATATATTATACAGAACAAGCGTGATATATTATACAGAACAAGCGTGATATATTATACACAGTCAGAACAAGCGTGATATATTATTCAGAACATGCGTGATATATTATATAGAACAAGCGTGATATATTATACAGAACATGCGTGATATATTATACAGAACAAGCGTGATATATTATATAGAACAAGCGTGATATATTATACAGAACATGCGTGATATATTATACAGAACAAGCGTGATATATTATACAGAACAAGCGTGATATATTATACAAGCGTGATATATTATACAGAACAAGCGTGATATATTATACAGAACAAGCGTGATATATTATACAGAACATGCGTGATATATTATACACAGTCAGAACAAGCGTGATATATTATACAGAACAAGCGTGAAATATTATACAGAACAAGCGTGATATATTATATAGAACAAGCGTGATATATTATATAGAACAAGCGTGATATATTATACAGAACAAGCGTGATATATTATACAGAACAAGCGTGATATATTATACAAGCGTGATATATTATACAGAACAAGCGTGATATATCATACAGAACAAGCGTGATATATTATACAGAACATGCGTGATATATTATACAGAACAAGCTTGATATATTATACAGAACATGCGTGATATATTATACAGAACAAGCGTGATATATTATACAGAACAAGCTTGATATATTATACAGAACAAGCGTGATATATTATACAGAACAAGCGTGATACATTATACAGAACAAGTGTGATATATTATACAGAACAATCGTGATATAGTATACAGAACATGCGTGATATGTTATACAAGCGTGATATATTATACAGAACAAGCGTGATATATTATACAGAACAAGCGTGATATATTATACAGAACAATCGTGATATATTATACAGAACATGCGTGATATATTATACAGAACAAGTGTGATACATTATACAGAACAAGTGTGATATATTATACAGAACAATCGTGATATATTATACAGAACATGCGTGATATATTATACAGAACAAGCGTGATACATTATACAGAACAAGTGTGATATATTATACAGAACAATCGTGATATATTATACAGAACATGCGTGATATGTTATACAAGCGTGATATATTATACAGAACAAGCGTGATATATTATACAGAACAAGCGTGATATATTATACAGAACAATCGTGATATATTATACAGAACATGCGTGATATATTATACAGAACAAGCGTGATATATTATACAAGCGTGATATATTATACAGAACAAGCGTGATATATTATACAAGCGTGATATATTATACAGAACAAGCGTGATATATCATACAGAACAAGCGTGATATATTATACAGAACATGCGTGATATATTATACAGAACAAGCGTGATATATTATATAGAACAAGCGTGATATAGTATACAGAACAAGCTTGATATATTATACAGAACAAGCGTGATATATTATACAGAACAATCGTGATATATTATACAGAACATGCGTGATATATTATACAGAACAAGCGTGATATATTATACAGAACAATCGTGATATATTATACAGAACAAGCGTGATATATTATACAGAACAAGCGTGATATATTATACAAGCGTATATATTATACAGAACAAGCGTGATATATATACAAGCGTGATATATTATACAGAACAAGCGTGATATATATACAGAACAAGCGTGATATATTATACAGAACATGCGTGATATATTATACAAACAAGCGTCTAATATATAGAACAAGCGTGATATAGTTATCAGAACAACTGATATATTATACAGAACAAGCGTGATAATATACAGAAAATCGTGATATATTATACAACAATGTATATTATCAGCACGTGATATATTATACAGAACAAGCGTGATATATTATACAAGTGCAACAACTATTTAGTATTCGTACATTAATGGAAAATAAATAAAAGGTTAATTATTTAATTCTAAAGTAGTACTAATACACTAGATGAGGTTCTTGGTATAGCTATGCAACAATGTAGTATTAACATGCAAGTATACTAATACACTAGATGAGGGTCTTGGTATAGCTATGCAATACTATGTATTATTAACATGCAAGTATACTAATACACTAGATGAGGTTCTTGGTATAGCTATGCAACAATGTATTATTAACATGCAAGTATACTAATACACTAGATGAGGATCTTGGTATAGCTATGCACCAATGTAGTATTAACGTGCAAGTATACTAATACACTAGATGAGGATCTTGGTATAGCTATGCAACAATGTATTATTAACATGCACGTATACTAATACACTAGATGAGGTTCTTGGTATAGCTATGCAACAATGTATTATTAACATGCACGTATACTAATACACTAGATGAGGTTATTGGTATAGCTATGCAAATATGTATTATTAACATGCAAGTATACTAATTATGTACCTTGTCTACATGTACTTGGTCGGTATTTCTATTTTGACCATAAGCTGTGTCATTTTATTATGTGTGAAGTATGAAAGCATATATTGTATGTACGCATTTACTTGAGACATTATCATAAATTGCACGCTTCAATTACAGCGGTAAAGTAATTAAATAACTTCATGAATATATATTTAACCTATGCAATGAAAGCAAGCACCGGTAGCCGAACGGTCTAAAGGGTTGATACTAATCCCAAATGAAATTAGCTAGTTCGCGTGGGTTCTAATCCTCACTGCTTAAAACTTGCGAAGTCACAAAAATAGAAAGAAAGATTTTTTATTACGATGATATAGATATTTATTTATAAATTATTTCAGTTATATTCTTTATATTTTAAATCAATGTTTCCCGATTCCCATTTTGATGCTAGTATGTGTTTTATGTCATTTTTTATTTCTTATTTTTATGATATTTTATTTTATTTTTCTACAACACAACTTATACAATTTTACGAGCATCATGCAATTTCAAAATTACGATCCATCTTCGCTCGCTGTGTCAGTGGAGCTGCCACACTCATATGCCGAGTCGGTATCCTCTGTATCCGAGCCATGTATGGTAATCACTACCTCAGTCGGCTTTTCTCCGGAGTAGTGATCTGATGTTTGCATCTTGCCAATCAACTTTAATATAGCGTCTGGTTGTTTTAATTTCTATTGTATCTTGATTTGTTCAATTTTCGTCGCACTCGTTGGACTTTTGTCTTCGTGCATAGAGTGATATGCTGCGTTGTCCAGCACAATTGCACATTTTCCATTGAGATTCGGTATCAGTTGTTCAGTCAACCACTTGGTGAAGAGTTTTCCGTTCATCTCCCCGTGATAATCTCCGCTAGAAGAGGATGCTGTGTACACACGCTTGGCACCCGGCACGAACCCAGAGCTAGACCCGGCATGGACGACTATAAGCCTTTGTCCTCGGTTCATAGGGGTACGGACGCCATCCACACCAGGACCTACCCAACAGCTCTTCTTAGTATAGCAACTGTCAATCCATGTTTCGTCTGTATACACTAAAGTGTATCCACTTCTTTCTAGCTCCTTTTTCCTCTCGTAAAACTTCAGTCTTTGCTTGAAAATATTGGGTTCGTCGATAATCTTTTTCCTGTTGCTTTGAACTTTCTTCCATGAAAATCCTAAGGAGTCCAGAGTCTCCTTCAATAGTGAGCGACTTCCTGGGTATTTGATTTCATCCTTCAACACTTTATGTAGCTTCCTGATGGTAGGCAGCTGGCGAAGGATAGTGTAAAACTCTCTCAACTTGTTCCTTATAACACCCTCGTCAAAGCCATCAATTGGTTTGTATGGGCCCCTCTTCTTGCGTTTTGGTGATTCCAATGTCCCACTAGACTTCAATTCCCTTTGGATTCGGTACACCGTAGCCCTACTGACCCCAGTTGACTCGACCGTCGTTTGTATGCATATCCCATTAGGTAAACCACTAGCAGGAATATAGTTCAGAACGTTTGCACGTTTCTCTTTTTCAGCAGCTTTCAAATACTTCCCCGGCATCGCCAATCAATGAATGTTAATAAAATCGTGCAAAGCGAGAGTTCGTGCTATATGTAGCATTTTTATAAAATCAAGAAATAAAATATTACCTTTTCGGGGATCGAACCAGGGATAGCTACCGTCATAATTAGTGGCATTATCGCTGCGCCATCAATCGGATTTGATTAAAACATCAAGTTAGAACGGCCTTATACTGATTGTAACTTCGTATATGACCTAAGGTCAGCCGAATATGCAGATGTCTCAAGTAAATGCATACGTACAATAGTATGTATGAATATAAACTGTCATCAAGCGGTGTCTACTTATCACCTAAAACCCACGAAGTTCATGCACCGTGTGTCATTTCCACTGCGAACTGTCTCGACCTGCATACATTTATGAATGGACGCAAGTGAAGGATATGAGCGTATCTAGTTCTACACTATGACCGTATTTACTAATATTCTACATGAATAATGAATTGAACATGTCCTACCTTGAATATACATTTGGCATCTCTAATTTTGTTTGAAATGTAACTATGTTCAGTTATGTCTATTGTTCTATGTAAATCAGTGCAAAGCATTGCTGTCCCCAGATAAGAAATATCATATATTTATATCTATTCCCATAATATCACAATGCTTAATTAGTCATGTTGTTATATATGTAACCTGACACTGATACAAGTAGTAGTAGTAGTAGTAGTAGTAGTAGTTGTTGTTGTTGTAGAAGTATAACACAATTTAAGGAAATTATACTGTGTTACATTTTAGCTCACGCAGAATAATAGGAAACACTAAACATTGGTAACATCGAGTGCTCAGTGCGAAACTGGGATAATAACATGGATTTAGTGAAGGGGTTGCAGGGGTTTTGCACCCATCCCTTGAAATGTATACTTTTGAATATTTTGAGAATATACTCCAACATGATCAATTTATTATGTTATATTTATATATTAAATATTTATATACTATGTTATATTTCGGGTTTTACCCCGCACCATTTTGGGCTATATCGCTGGCGGGCAGTTTACCTAACAACACCTTTCCTGGGCAGGCTCCAGCGGTCAACCTCCGTAAGAAACTGCCAACTTTTTCATATAAATGAGACACGGTCTGAGCGGGGCTCGAACCCGTGACCATCAATGATGATATGTTACAGTATACAAGTCAGCGACCTTATCCACTCGACCATGGAGGCGGACTCCCAACAGGATCAATACAACAAACATATATAGAAGCTTCAATTAGTAAGCACGTGTTGATAGGAGGACTGTATGTCAGAGAAATGTAATACAAGATTGCTTGATATAAATGTAATAATACAAGATTGCTTGATGTAAATGTAATAATACAAGATTGCTTGATGTAAATGTAATACAAGATTGCTTGATGTAAATGTAATACAAGATTGCTTGATGTAAATGTAATACAAGATTGCTTGATGTAAATGTAATACAAGATTGCTTGATATAAATGTAATACAAGATTGCCTGATGTAAATGTAATACAAGATTGCTTGATGTAAATGTAATACAAGATTGCTTGATATAAATGTAATACAAGATTGCCTGATGTAAATGTAATACAAGATTGCTTGATGTAAATGTAATACAAGAATGCTTGATGTAAATGTAATACAATATTGCTTGATGTAAATGTAATAATACAAGATTGCTTGATGTAAATGTAATACAAGATTGCTTGATGTAAATGTAATACAAGATTGCTTGATATAAATGTAATACAAGATTGCCTGATATAAATGTAATACAAGATTGCTTGATATAAATGTAATACAAGATTGCCTGATATAAATGTAATACAAGATTGCTTGATATAAATGTATTACAAGATTGCCTGATGTAAATGTAATACAAGATTGCTTGATGTAAATGTAATACAAGATTGCTTGATGTAAATGTAATACAGGATTGCTTGATGTAAATGTAATACAAGATTGCTTGATATAAATGTAATACAAGATTGCTTGATGTAAATGTAATACAAGATTGCCTGATGTAAATGTAATACAAGATTGCTTGATGTAAATGTAATACAAGATTGCTTGATATAAATGTAATACAAGATTGCTTGATATAAATGTAATACAAGATTGCCTGATGTAAATGTAATACAAGATTGCTTGATGTAAATTTAATACAAGATTGCTTGATATAAATGTAATACAAGATTGCCTGATGTAAATGTAATACAAGATTGCTTGATGTAAATGTAATACAAGATTGCTTGATGTAAATGTAATACAAGATTGCTTGATGTAAATGTAATACAAGATTGCCTGATGTAAATGTAATACAATATTGCTTGATGTAAATGTAATACAAGATTGCTTGATATAAATGTAATACAAGATTGCTTGATATAAATGTAATACAAGATTGCTTGATATAAATGTAATACAAGATTGCTTGATGTAAATGTAATACAAGATTGCTTGATGTAAATGTAATACAAGATTGCTTGATGTAAATGTAATACAAGATTGCTTGATGTAAATGTAATACAAGATTGCTTGATGTAATACAAGATTGCTTGATGTAAATGTAATACAAGATTGCTTGATGTAATACAAGATTGCTTGATGTAAATGTAATACAAGATTGCTTGATTAGTAATTATTATTATTATATTCATTTGTTTGTAGAACATACAGTGTGTGTCTTAATAAATGATGCTTATTCTTATTCTGCTGTTAATGTTAACCGTTAATCCCCACTTTTCACAACACGTGCACAGAATGTTTAACCCTGTTTGCATTACATCCATTGTATATCCTTTGTGTCGGAAAATAAAGCCGTATCTTAGTTTATACAAATTTATATTAGCGGGATTGTGAAACAAATTCTTACAACTTATATTAATCACTCTCGAATCCATCCATCGCCACGAGGGAGAGAGAAGAGGCAACGTGGAATTTAAATGCCTTGCCTAAGGGCATACTCGTAACGGCTCCAGCGGGGTTCATGCAACCCGGGTTCGATCCTCGGACCGGAAAGTATGTTAGATGGTACGGTGGTCGCCAGATCGGATAGGTGGGATTTCTCCGGGTCCTCCGGTTTCCTCCAACACGAATGACCACACTTACGCTTTCATCCGCGCCAACGAGAGTGATTAATATAAGTTGTTAAAACTTGCTTCGCAATCTTTGTAAAATAAATAAAGTTTAAACTAGATGTATGAGAAACATGTTTAGTTTTATTAATAAGATCTGACATTCAAATAACTTTAAATTTTAGTATTAGATAAACAGTCATGACTGACAAAGCAATCATTCACTAACGAACCCCCGTTAACAGAAATAGAAGTGTAATCATTACACCCGTTTCTCGACCATTCAACGTGTAAATATGTGTATGTCGAATGTATCCTGCTAATGTATCTATATGATAATTGTTGTTATAAATATACCAATACTGATCAGCTTGTCACTATGTATGTTAAGCCCATGTATCTATGTGTTAATTGTTGTTATAAATATACCAATACTGATCAGCTTGTCACTATGTATGTTAAGCCCATGTATCTATGTGTTAATTGTTGTCTTAAGTATACCATTATTTAAGGGCTGATCACCACCATATGGCACCATATACAATATATTCGGCATGGAACAGTTATTTCTGATAATATAGACGAATATGTAGTCCAATTGTTAATTGCTAATACATGCAACACAGCTCCGACCTAGCGGGAAGAGCGCTTTTGTTAGCCCAAAACCAATCCGGTCCTCGCGGCCGGTTCAACATGGTGACTCTGAACAACTTTGTGCCGATCGTATGCCCCTGCGGCGACGACGCATCTTTCAAATGTCTGCCATATCAACTTTCGATGGTACGTGCTATGTCTACCATGGTGATAACGGCTAACGGGGAATCAGGGTTCGATTCTGGAGAGGGAGCATGAGATACGGTTACCACATCCAAGGAAGGCAGCAGGCGCGCAAATTACCCACTCCCGACACGGGGAGGTAGTGACGAAAAATAACAATACGGGACTCTTTCGAGGCATTTTAAATCTCAAAAAGAGCACACCATCAAATATGCTATATGGAGAACTAGGAATTATGCTTTTAGAAGTAGAGATAAAAAGCAGTATTGTTGCTTTTTGGAGTAGAATACATAATGTTGAATGTAATAAATTGTCTAGTAAGCTCTATCTTTATATGTTTGTTAATCAGACTCAAGTTAAATCCAAGTGGCTAGAAAATGTTAAAAATTTAATTGTATCAAATGGTTATGCATATCTATGGAACTTATTTGCTGATGTAAATGCCAAGTGGTTAACATTGGCTTTTAAACAGAAAATTAAAAACCAATATATGCAAAATTGGAGTGATGCTATTTCACATATGTCTAGTGCAAATTGTTATAAGCTTGTCACGGAAACTTTTGTACAAAGTAAATATATAAAATTGTTGCATAAGAAATAATTATTGTAAACAAATGGTAGCCTTTTTATGTAGGAACCATAGGTTACCAAAAAAGGTAGGAAGGTGGCATAGTATTCCTTTATCAGACAGAAAATGTCAGTTATGTAATCAAAATATTGGAGATGAGTTCCATTATGTCTTAGAATGCAAACACGTTGTAGATGATAGAAGGAGATTTATTAAAAGATACTATTTTAGATATCCAAACGTACTGAAATATAATCAGTTGTTCAATAGTGATAATAAGTTTGAAATAATTAAACTTTGTCAGTTCCTTGATATTATAAAGAGAAATGTAAAAGCTAATTACAATTAGCTAAATACATTAAATGTAAAAAAACAATGTATACATGCATATATATGTATGTAAATGTGTACAAATCAAAGCTCATGGTGCAATTGTATAAGAAATGCAAATGATATTATATGATATAATTAAATGTAAATAATATGTATATACAGTATAAGCATGCATGAAAAAGTCTTCTTACATTTCGTTTCGGTAAGACCACTTGTGAGACTACATTGACTTGTCCTATCCATTACCACAAAACCATTTAGCTTCAATATCAGTGTTCTACAATCTAAACATGCAAGGCATTTCAGCATGTAAGAAGAAACCAAGTCCTACAAGTATAAACTATCTCACATATAGAGAATTCATAACTCCAATTCAACCCTCCATTAAATCTAAGTACCCCCCTCCCTATTCTTCAACTGTGTATACACTTTGAAATTTGGTAACCATCTATTGTACTATTGTTTAATAGCACATGCTAGCGATATTGCTGTATATAGCCATACAGTTATGTTAATCAATTTGCTTGAATGATGAAAAATATTAAATATATTTTATACACTGACCATAGACAGAAGCAGGTATCAATCCAACAGTTTGAAATATCTTAATTTCAAAACAATAAATACATTAAACTACTTACCAGCTTACACAATGACGCACAATGACCAGCAGCCAGTCTGACAGCAAAGCAACCGCATATCCATTATTGCATCTGTCAAATACCCGCACCAGTCAAATATAATATCCAAACACACTTATTAGAATACACAGTTAAACAACACAAGAACAACATTCTCTCAATATATATATCATCACATCACAATTAGAACAATATATAGATGAAACTAAACTCACAACGCTTATAATCCAATCACGAACAGAATATAACAACATCCTTCACATCCCCTTCATAATATTCGAACTGAAGATACACACCTTGATAATATCACGCAGAAACGGCAAGTCCAAGCTTGTGTGTTAACTTAACTTAAACTACAAAAAAGCATGAAATCCATGCAGCACGCACAATTAGCCACAAAATTCAAATATACACATCATAGTGTTGGATTTTTAATTAAAGATACACTATGTGATATTTTTGATATTTCTGTTTTGAGTGATTCACAAGAAGGTATCTTTTGGCTCAAAATGGTTCACAAGTTTGAGCAGTTCACCTTGATGCCATGTGTCTGTTACTTGCCGCCAGAAAATTCATCTCGCTATTTTAACGTAAACACCTTTTATGATTGCCTTTTGACAGATATTTATGCTTTTCAGAATGATGGTATGATATATGTATGTGGGGATTTCAACAGTCGATGTGGGGGATTGGACGACTTTATTGCGGGCGTAGATAATATACCGCCTCGTAACATTATAGATTTCACAACTAACTTTTATGGAGAACTGTTCGTTGATTTCTTGATAAACACAAATATGTGTATGCTTAATGGTAAAGGTGCTTCGAATAACTTTACCTCCGTGTCTGTTAAGGGGTCGTCTGTTGTTGTACTGTATTACTACTCATGATAATTTATGTAACATGATTGATTTTGAGGTTGTTTTAACATCACAACTAATAAATACATCTGGTAATATCCGGGTCTTAGCACCAACTTGTATACCAGATCATTCATTGCTGTCATGGAATATTGTTAGTGATACCAGTTCATATCATACGAAAGATATTTCAAACGAGGGTACGTCTTATGATAGATTTGATCTTAGTATTGTAAATAATTATTTCATGAATAGTCCTTCTGCTGTGTTACAGATAAATAACGTCATTCAAAAACTAGAACAAGGTTTTCGTTCGCAGAATGATATTGATCTCGTATATGAGGACTGGTGTAATGTAGTGAAACAAAACATGTATAAAGATATTCCTTTCAAAACTATAAAGAGTGGGTGCAGGAATAAAAAGCGTAAACCTGGTAAATCTTGGTGGAGTGAAAATTTAACTAACTTATGGTCTAATCTATGCATTTTGGAAGGTAGGTGGTTAAATTGTTCCCATCGTAATGCTAAATTAAAATTCAAAACTGAATATGTTCAAGCACGTAAACTTTTTGATCGGGCTAAACGATTGTATTGGTATTCCATGCAAAACGAACTTCTAACAGACTGTAATGTGGACCAGACTAAGTTCTGGAAGTCGATCGGGAAAATTGGCGTAGGTAATTGTAAGTGTAAGCAAATACCGATGAAATTTACCTTATAAGATGGGTCTACTTCTACTTGTGTCGATGATGTTCTATTTAAGTGGAACAATGATTTCAGTTCTTTGTTTAACAAAGACAGTGTAAGTGAGCTCGTGGCTACTGAGAATAGTAATAATATTGATGGTGTACCATTTAATGAACATATTTCTTTGTTAGAGGTCAAGAAGGCCGTAGATAAGGTCAAACGTGGTAACGCTTGTGGAGTAGACGAACTTCCACCGGAAGTATTAAAAAATGATACCACTATATTGTTTCTGTATGCCTTATATAATATATGCTTTGAGAATGGTATTACTCCATCAGTATGGAATAGATGTATTATTAATCCAATTCCAAAGTCTGCAACAGCTGATACTACATACCTCATGTCTTATAGAGGCATTTCTCTAGCTTGTACTGTAATATATTGAATGATAGATTGAGTTTTTGGGTTGAAGACAATGGTATTTTGGCAGATGAACAGAATGGTTTCCGTAAGAAGAGAAGCACTTCCGATCAAATTTCGTCTTTAGTTAATTTAGTTGAAACACGAAAGAAACTTAAGCAATGTACTTATGCAGTTTTTATAGACTTCCGTAAAGCTTACGATTTCATTAATCGTTCTAAATTATGGACAAGATTAAATGATATAGGTATTTCTGGTAAAATGGTTCTAGCCATAACGTCATTCTATTCATCTGTCGCCTCTTGTGTTAGAATTAACTCATTTAAAACAGACTGGTTTAATGTTCATTGTGGGTTGAGACATGTGTGTTATCACCCTTGTTGTTTAATTTATATATCAATGACCTAGCTGTATATCTTAAGTCCTTTGATATTGGTATTAATATAGATAATGAAAAGGTTTGCATACTCCTATATGCTGATGACATTGTTTTACTAGCTAAAGATGAATATGACTTACACATTTTGCTAAATGCTCTGAACGATTGGTGTTGTCTTAAGGACATGTCAATTAATGCCGATAAGAGTAAGATAGTGCACTTCCGTCCAGATAGCCGGGCGAGGTGTGAGCATATATTTAAATGTGGAAATGAACAGTTATCCGTTGTTGACAGATATACATACCTCGGTGTTGTTCTTCAGGAACACCTAGATTTTAATGTTACAGCTAAGATGGTTGCTCAGAGTGCAAGTCGTGCGTTAGGATTATTGATAGCTAAATGTAAAATTTCGGGAGGGGTACCGTATAATGTATTCACCAAGCTATACGACACTGTTATTTGGCCTGTAATTGCTTATGGTGCCTCAATATGGGGATATAAATCCTTTCCTTGTATAAATGCTGTCCAAAATCGTGCTATGCGGTTTTATCTTGGTGTCGGCAAGTATACACCCAATGCAGCCGTTTCCGGTGAAATGGGTTGGCAACCTCCCATTGTCCGTCAATGGAAAACAGTTTCTACGTTTTGGGTACGAATTTCCAATACAAATAACTCGAGATTGAACAAACGAATTGCACTCTGGGCAAACGGGAAATCTGCTTCCTGTAAAAACTGGTTCTATTTTGTTAAGAAATATTTTACGGATATTTATTTTGCAGAATTTTGAAACTTATCTGCTCCAATTTCTAAGCCTCATTGTGTCGAATGTGTGGAAACATTATATAACAGATTGGTATGCCTCTATAAATAGCATTCATGGTACTACTGGACGAGGTCGTAACAAATTAAGAACGTATTGTAAGTTTAAGCATGTATTTGAACCTGAGGAATATTGTAAAATGATTTTACCTACACTACACAGGTCGGCATTTAGTAAATTTAGATGCGGTGTTGCACCAATCCGTATAGAAACCGGAAGGTATGAGAATTTAAGATTAGACGATCGTAATAAATGTCCTTTTTGTAATGTGATAGAAGATGAACATCACGCTTTGATGATGATGATATACGTTTATTTACCCTCGCCACCGGTAAACCATATGGGCGAGCTTTCTAAGACGATTATTCTCTGTGATGCTTATGATGACATCCTCAGATGGCTCCTTCCTTCTTTCTGTGCTAGGGTGACAAGTCCTGGTCTATAAGCGATCCTTTTCAGGGCCACATCCTCCACGATTAGTCGGCTCACAGCAGCAAAATGGCTCGGTTGTTCCGTCGTTGTCCACCCCGTTGACGCATCCGGGGTCGAGGTCGCATCCCTCCGTCTCCAACCGCTCGCCCGTTGTTGGAGACAGATAAAAGAGTTCGAGGCGACGAGTGCGCCATCCACGCGAAACGACTGCCGTCCTCTCCTACCCAGTCACTCGTCGCCTCTTCAACGCCCCAGTGTCAGCTGTCGTTGATCCAGGTAAGTGTATGACACTCAAAAAGAGTCGATGCGGGTCCTCGTCCGTATGCGTCAGCGGCGTGGATTGGTCACTTCGGAACAGGTGATCCAATTTCCTGCTGTGAGCTGTGCCTTGTTCCCGACGTGCACGGTGTGGAGGTACGAACAAGTATTCACGTTTTATTGGAATGTGCCATATATAATTGGTTTGTTCCCACTTTCCCAACCTTTTATTTTCACACATACTAATTATCCCCAATTATCTCTTCGCCCCTCAAACTTACCTGTATTTTCTATACTGTTCAAAAAATAAATGAAAGGCACACATAAACTTGTACTTGCAGTGTACTATTTCAATGTTATTTATCTTGTTCCATCTGTAGAAATTACTTACTTATTCTAGAATAAACTATTTTTTTGTTATTTTTGTTTCCAGTGCATATGCATATCTTTAAGGAGAAAAGTGTTCCTTTAATTGTGTATAAATTAAAATTGTCAGTATGTACGTTTAACATTAATAATTCAGATAAAGGTTCATAATAATAAATAGCAGACATATTTTAATTTTGAAATGTGAACTATAAAGATACAAACAATTAACAATATGTATCTATTATTTATTTATGATTATAACAGTTATACTAGGTAATTACATAATTATATATCAACACTATTTTTTAATTAGCAATTATGAACTGATTGCAAATTAGTCTGAGAACAACAATAATGATTAATGAAATTAACAATTTACTTATAACTAACTGTTGAAAACTAAGAAAAACAGGTCACTAACTGTAAGTCATTCTTTAACATAGTATAAAATGAAGGTCAGTTTCCTCTGTAATCATAGCTCGCCCATATGGTTTACCGGTGGCGAGGGTAAATAAACGGAATCATCATCTGTAATCATAAATTTCTAAAATGGCAAATGCGCTAGTCAATATACGGTTCATAGAGAATAGCAGAGGAAGTCAGACTCTAGTTCTAAATGGTTACATGTACAGCCTGAAAACCAGAAAACGGGAGTGTCGCTACTTGAACTGTGTCAACAGAGACCTGGTATATGGACGGTACCTTCTACGCTTCGCCGTCATATTTCTACCAGCTATACACCATCCACGCCATGATCGACGGGTATATGTGTCCCCTAGTGTATGGACTACTCCCAAATAAACAACAGACAATGTACACCAGATTCTTCACACTCATCCAGAATTTCGCCCGTGAACATAACATTCCTCTGTCCCCAGAAACGATAATGATGTACTTCGAAACAGCAGCGTGGCGTGCTGTCAGTATCGTGTTTGTTGGTGTTCAAGTCCGTGGTTGTTTCTTTCACTTCACACAGTGTATGTGGAGAAAAGTACAATATTGTGGAAAGCAGCGACCAAGGAAGCGGGTATACCGTGAGCGTGAACAAATGCTCATCAGACTGAAGCACCAACTGCGAACTGGCGACATGGACATCATGACGTATGTTGATGCTGCTTCTCACTTAGTCAAATTAAAGTGAATATGTACAATAAAAATATTTCAAGATTTATATATATTATGTGCTATGCATGTTCATGTGTTTGTCTTATCCATGTAAATATCTATGTTTTCGATTTAATGCTTATAACTCAAAATAAAGAATATCTATCTATATGAAACTTATATTTATGAACAACTTTCCCAAATTTAGAAACACAAATTTTCAGTATAGTATAGCAATTTTCGCCAATTATCACCTTTCAACTCTATTGTTACACCAAACAATACATTCCCCCAACACCTACCTCAATTTCTATAGGACTAATAAAAGGTTGGGAAAGTGGGAACACACCATATAATGATCTAAGAACTTTACTATTGCAGAAGGCAATATTAGCTGACCATAATTTCTGTAATATGACAAAACGTGATCAATTTCTATTTCTATTCAGTAATCAATCAGTGATAAGACTTTGTGCCAACACCTGTTTTAATATACTACAGCGTCGTTACTTTTACCTTTGTAAATAATGCCCTTTTTGTGTTAATTACTATATATCTATGATTTTTACAGACTACAAGAAGCAGCTGCTAATTAGGTCATTCACGATCTGATCCTGGGAGATAACTGATTTTGTAAGATATTTCTTAATAGCGCAATAGTGCTTGTTTTTCGATTCAGTGTTTTATACCATTTTGTTTGATTTCGTATTTAAATATAAATTAGCAACTGTTTCTTGGCATTATAATGTAAATAAGCATTAACTAATAGTAGTGTGGGATTTTATAATGTGATATGTTTTGTTGCAATATGTCTCTTATAATTCTATTCAGAATGGCTATGTACTTTTAATTTGATTATTTACATTTGTGTTTGCATTACATGTAATGTGATGAGACTTTAATAAAGATTAAAACTAACATCATATCATATAAAATCCAAATAGAGTTGCAATTAAATTTGAATCTTCTTTCCAAAAACATTATTTGAATGAACCGCCCAACGCTATTATTCATGGACACATGACGGTCAGTATTTTAACAAGAGATGTCACTTTTTTGACGGTCTGAAATTTCAATTACTAGAAAAAAGAGTGTGATTATGATCTGCACTGTTCGCACTGGAAAAAAATCAAAACAATCTGTAATACGATAAAACAAATAGATCTAGTCAAATTATTTAAATAAAGTGTAAACAATAGATGGTTACGTTTTACGAAACATATTCTGTTTGCTCTCTGTAAATTAGATTTGCTATGTACCGCTGTTTAAAACCGTATTACTATATATATACCTCATGTTTGTATCATGTATGATGCACTGAGTGAATAACTTTGATTTGATTTGAGTTAACACGTTGGACTGGTAATCAAGGGATCACATGTTCGATGCCCCTCTGACCCCAATATAATGAAGTCTTTCCGATGGGATTATAAACCGAGGTCTCGTGTCAGTGCTTTACACCGTGTCCGTAAAGGAAACAGGGGAATAAGTCTCTGTCTGTATCATTGCACTAACCCCCAACAATCTAAAATGCCTAATCTCTTCAGGAGCCGTCGCTCATATGGGCAATCCGATAGCGACGATAAATAAACGTAAATCACTATTTCTGATTAAGTTACCTCCAAATTTCTTCACCTATATTGCACGCGGATCGGTTGTGCCTGTTGGTCCAACTAATAATGAACGTAGATTTGCTGAGATTATAGCAGAGCTTATACATGGACTTCTATCATTTATATTTCAGTGCTATTGATCTTCAGAAGATGCCTCCGTGACAGAGTGGTTAAGGTCGTTGACTGTCAATCACTTACTGTCGCCTCCATTAGCGCATTATGTTATTCCTGACTTACTAAACCCATACGACGTTTTAAGATGTGTTAATATAAATACTATACAAATACAGTTAAACCTGTGTTAGTGGTCACCTACAGTAAGCAGCCAACCTGTATTAAGCAACCAGTGTCCATAATCCCAATAGGTTACCTGAACTAAGCAGCCACCTTATGTGATTCCCATGTCTGGCTGCTTAATACGTGGTTCTCTGTATGTAAGTATGTCCTACGCGTTTAGCTTAATACATTTATATAAGGGTAGAATTTTGTTTTTAATATTTGGAAGTGGGTTAATTTCGCACCAACACACTAAGTCATATACTCTCCCAGCTATTATTTGTGGAGGCCCATCCGAGCAGTATTTCAGGTACGGAGTGGCATCCGTGTAAACCACCGTCCTTCCACAAGCATGTAAACCACCGTCCTTCCACACACATGTATACCACCGTCCTTCCACAAGCCTGTATACCACCGTCCTTCCACAAGCATGTAAACCACCGTCCTTCCACAAGCCTGTAAACCACCGTCCTTCCACAAGCCTGTATACCACAATCCTTCCACAAGCATGTATACCACCATCATTCCACAAGCTTGTATACCACCGTCCTTCCACAAGCCTGCATACCACCGTCCTTCCACAAGCCTGTATACCACCGTCCTTCCACAAGCATGTATACCACCATCCTTCCACAAGTATGTATACCACCATCCTTCCACAAGCATGTATACCACCATCCTCCCACAAGCATGTATACCATCATCCTTCCACAAGCCTGTATACCACCATCCTTCCACAAGCATGTATACCATCATCCTTCCACAAGCATGTATACCACCATCCTTCCACAAGCATGTATACCACCATCCTTCCACAAGCCTGTATACCACCATCCTTCCACAAGCCTGTATACCACCATCCTTCCACAAGCATGTATACCACCATCCTTCCACAAGCTTGTATACCACCGTCCTTCCACACGCATGTATACCACCATCCTTCCACAAGCATGTATGCCACCATCCTTCCACAAGCATGTATACCACCATACTTCCACACGCATGTATACCACCATCCTTCCACTAACATGTATACCACCATCCTTCCACAAGCATGTATACCACCATCCTTCCACAATCCTGTATACCACCGTCCTTCCACAATCATGTATACCACCATCCTCCCACAAGCATGTATACCATCATCCTTCCACAAGCATGTATACCACCGTCCTTCCACAAGCATATATACCACCATCCTTCCACAAGCCTGTATACCACCGTCCTTCCACAAGCATGTATACCACCGTCCTTCCACAATGATGTATACCACCATCCTTCCACAAACATGTATACCATCATCCTTCCACAAGCCTGTATACCACCGTCCTTCCACAAGCATGTAAACCACCGTCCTTCCACATGCATGTATACCACCATCCTTCCACAAGCCTGTATACCACCATCCTTCCACAAGCATGTATACCACCATCCTTCCACAAGCATGTATACCACCATCCTTCCACAAGCATGTATACCACCATCCTTCCACAAGCATGTATACCACCATCCTTCCACAAGCATGTATACCACCATCCTTCCACAAGCCTGTATACCACCATCCTTCCACAAGCCTGTATACCACCATCCTTCCACAAGCATGTATACCACCATCCTTCCACAAGCATGTATACCACCATCCTTCCATAAGCATGTATACCACCATCCTTCCACAAGCATGTATACCACCGTCATTCCACAAGCATGTATACAACCATCATTCCACAAGCCTGTATACCACCGTCCTTCCACAAGCATGTATACCACCATCATTCCACAAGACTGTATACCACCGTCCTTCCACAAGCATGTATACCACCATCCTTCCACAAGCCTGTATACCACCATCCTTCCACAAGCCTGTATACCACCATCCTTCCACAAGCATGTATACCACCATCCTTCCACAAGCATGTATACCACCATCCTTCCACAAGCCTGTATACCACCGTCCTTCCACAAGCATGTATACCACCATCCTTCAACAAGCCTGTATACCACCGTCCTTCCACAAGCCTGTATACCACCGTCCTTCCACAAACCTGTATACCACCGTCTTTCCACACGCCTGTATACCACCATCCTTCCACAAGCATGTATACCACCATCCTTCCACAAGCTTGTATACCACCGCCCTTCCACAAGCATGTATACCACCATCCTTCCACAAGCATGTATACCACCGTCCTTCCACAAGCATGTATACCACCGTCCTTCCACAAGCATGTATACCACCATCATTCCACAAGACTGTATACCACCGTCCTTCCACAAGCATGTATACCACCATCCTTCCACAAGCATGTATACCACCGTCCTTCCACAAGCATGTATACCACCATCCTTCCACAATCCTGTATACCACCGTCCTTCCACAAGCATGTATACCACCGTCCTTCCACAATCATGTATACCACCATCCTTCCCCAAGCATGTATACCATCATCCTTCCACAAGCCTGTATACCACCGTCCTTCCACAAGCATGTATACCACCATCCTTCCACAAGCCTGTATACCACCGTCCTTCCACAAGCCTGTATACCACCGTCCTTCCACAAGCCTGTATACCACCGTCCTTCCACAAGCCTGTATACCACCGTCCTTCCACAAGCCTGTATACCACCATCCTTCCACAAGCATGTATACCACCATCCTTCCACAAGCATGTATACCACCATCCTTCCACAAGCCTGTATACCACCATCCTTCCACAAGCATGTATACCACCAACCTTCCACAAGCATGTATACCACCATCCTTCCACAATCATGTATACCACCATCCTTCCATACGCATGTATACCACCATCTTTCCACAAACCTGTATACCACCATCCTTCCACAAGCATGTATACCACCATCCTTCCACAAGCCTGTATACCACCGTCCTTCCACAAGCCTGTATACCACCATCCTTCCACAAGCATGTATACCACCATCCTTCCACAAGCATGTATACCACCATCCTTCCACACGCATGTATACCACCATCCTTCCACAAACCTGTATACCACCATCCTTCCACAAGCATGTATACCACCATCCTTCCACAAGCCTGTATACCACCATCCTTCCACAAGCATGTGTACCACCATCCTTCCACAAGCATGTATACCACCATCCTTCCACAAGCATGTATACCACCATCCTTCCACAAGCCTGTATACCACCATCCTTCCACAAGCCTGTATACCACCATCCTTCCACAAGCATGTATACCACCATCCTTCTACAAGCCTGTATACCACCATCCTTCCACAAGCAAGTATACCACCGTCCTTCCACAAGCATGTATACCACCATCCTTCCACAAGCATGTATACCACCATCCTTCCTCAAGCCTGTATACCACCATCCTTCCACAAGACTGTATACCACCGTCCTTCCACAAGCATGTATACCACCATCCTTCCACAAGCCTGTATACCATCATCCTTCCACAAGCCTGTATACCACCATCCTTCCACAAGCATGTATACCACCATCCTTCCACAAGCATGTATACCACCATCCTTCCACAAACCTGTATACCACCATCCTTCCACAAGCATGTATACCACCATCCTTCCACAAGCATGTATACCACCATCCTTCCACAAGCTTGTAAACCACCGTCCTTCCACAAGCCTGTATACCACCGTCCTTCCACAAGCATGTATACCACCGTCCTTCCACACGTCTGTATACCACCATCCTTCCACAAGCTTGTAAACCACCGTCCTTCCACAAGCATGTATACCACCGTCATTCCACAAGCATGTATACCACCATCCTTCCACAAGCATGTATACCACCGTCCTTCCACAAGCATGTATACCACCATCCGTCCACAAGCATGTATACCACCATCCTTCCACAAGCATGTATACCACCATCCGTCCACAAGTATGTATACCACCGTTCTTCCATAAACCAGCCGGATAGCTTCCTCAATTAAAATATTTGACACCCCTATGGGATTTGATCATATAACGGTGATTAGAAAATGGTTTGAAGTCAACGACATTAATCACTCGGTTAAGCGTTGGTTTAATATACTGGTTGAAATTGATACTAAAGCATAGTTCTTCAAATTGGGAGAATGAGTCCCCGATTTAGGGGTTAATTTACCCGGGTCACCAAGGGTCATGTCGTGACAGTGCTGTGCATGATACTCTGAACCTGTATATAACCATACACAATCCTGACATTGGTCTGCAGTCATTGAGATAATGTTGTAACAATGGATGTGCTTCGTTTATTATACAGTGCTATTACATACAGTAAATACTCAATAAATTGATAACACCATTACCAAGACAATAAAATAGAAGTATGAATTGCCTGTGAAATATGAATAGTTCAGACGTTTCCCAGTTCCCAGTTGGATACAGAATAACACAGATGATCCAAATCAAAAGTGATGAAGTATGTACATTATATTGATATCAGAGGCAACGGATGGTGTAGAGACTAGAGACGTACCATAACTTGTTCGTGTCTAAAATGCCACAGCACTGGGCAATATACGAGAGCCATTACTATATATTTATCATACAATAAGTCATGTTTAAGATATGACCTTGCACTGGACAATACATCAGAGGCAACAACGAATGCAGCATAAACTACATGTAGTCCACGTTTAAGAACTATTATATCATTGAACAACTCATCAAGGCCAGCAATATGCTTAACATCAACTGGTCCAAGTCTATAAAATATAATGAAACTGGACATACATTAGGATCAACAATATATGTAACCTATTCCATGTGTAAGAACTTATATAGCTCTAAGTAGAACATTATGGCCATGAATAGATTTAGAATAAACTAGCCACTGGTCTAACACATGTCCTTGGTCTGAACAATATACCAGGGACAACTATAACAGCAACTAGTACAAGTATAAAATGTCATAGAACTGGACCATACATCAAGTCCTGCGATATACTTAACACCGACCAGTATTAAAATATAAAATAACTCGACATAAACAAAGATCAACAATATATTTAACATAAAAAAGTCCATGTTTAAGAAATATCAAAGCACTGAACACTACACGACGGCAAGCAAGCGACCTAACATCGACTAGTCCAAGTATAAAACATAGCATGGAACTGAACACTACACGACGGCAAGCAAGCGACCTAACATCGACTAGTCCAAGTATAAAACATAGCATGGAACTGAACACTACACGACGGCAAGCAAGCGACCTAACATCGACTAGTCCAAGTATAAAACATAGCATGGAACTGAACACTACACGACGGCAAGCAAGCGACCTAACATCGACTAGTCCAAGTATAAAACATAGCATGGAACTGAACACTACACGACGGCAAGCAAGCGACCTAACATCGACTAGTCCAAGTATAAAACATAGCATGGAACTGAACACTACACGACGGCAAGCAAGCGACCTAACATCGACTAGTCCAAGTATAAAACATAGCATGGAAATGGACAATACATCAGGGAAAACAAGAGACTTAACATCGACTAGTCCAAGTATAAAACATAGCATGGAACAGGACAATACATCAGGGAAAACAAGAGACTTAACATCGACTAGTCCAAGTATAAAACATAGCATGGAACTGGACAATGCATCACGGAAAACAAGAGACCTAACATCGACTAGTCCAAGTATAAAACATAGCATGGAACTGGACAATACATCACGGAAAACAAGAGACCTAACATCGACTAGTCCAGGTATAAAACATAGCATGGAACTGGACAATACATCAGGGAAAGCAAGAGACTTAACATCGACTAGTCCAAGTATAAAACATAGCATGGAACTGGACAATACATCACGGAAAGCAAGAGACTTAACATCGACTAGTCCAAGTATAAAACATAGCATGGAACAGGACAATACATCAGGGAAAACAAGCGACTTAACATCGACTAGTCCAAGTATAAAACATAGCATGGAACTGGACAATACATCACGGAAAACAAGCGACTTAACATCGACTAGTCCAAGTATAAAACATAGCATGGAACTGGACAATACATCACGGAAAACAAGCGACTTAACATCGACTAGTCCAAGTATAAAACAGAGCATGGAACTGGACAATACATCACGGAAAACAAGCGACTTAACATCGACTAGTCCAAGTATAAAACATAGCATGGAACTGGACAATACATCACGGAAAACAAGCGACTTAACATCGACTAGTCCACGTATAGAAAATGTAATGGAACTGGATATACACCAGGATCGGCAATATATATATATATTTAACATAAACTAATCCATGTGTGAAAAATTACATATCACTGAACAGAACATAATGACCAAGAATATATTTTATATAAACGAGTCCATGTTTAATACATGTCATAGCGCTGAACACTACACGAAGGCCACCAATAGACTAAACATCGACTAGTACAATTATAAAACACAGTATGGAACTGGGCAATACAAGACTTAACATCGACTAGTACAATTATAAAACACAGCATGGAACTGGGCAATACAAGACTTAACATCGACTAGTACAATTATAAAACACAGCATGGAACTGGGCAATACAAGACTTAACATCGACTAGTACAATTATAAAACACAGCATGGAACTGGGCAATACAAGACTTAACATCGACTAGTACAATTATAAAACACAGCATGGAACTGGGCAATACAAGACTTAACATCGACTAGTACAATTATAAAACACAGCATGGAACTGGGCAATACAAGACTTAACATCGACTAGTACACTTATAAAACACAGCATGGAACTGGGCAATACAAGACTTAACATCGACTAGTACAATTATAAAACACAGCATGGAACTGGGCAATACAAGACTTAACATCGACTAGTACAATTATAAAACATAGCATGGAACTGGGCAATACAAGACTTAACATCGACTAGTACACTTATAAACATGTAGTAGACCTGGACGATAAATACTAGTTATACCGACGATAGCAGAGAAATGTCACTACAGCAGTTATCTGATTCCACACGTGACCTTGTATGTGAGCACAATCAATTTGTCCTGGACAAAATTTAGAGAATCCATTACTGCTAAGCGGAAACAAAATGCCTTTGATACAATCACGTCGTGTTCAATATACAGTACATGGATTTGGAAATATGCATTTAATTACTATTTTGGGTGTCCCGTGGCTGAATGGCTAAGTCTTTGGTTTCATGTCAAGTGTGCCTTACCACTGTAAATTCCAATATCACAGTGGATGTCGAATTATTTCAAGTGAGGAATCAATCCAGCTGGCTTGTTGTAGGTAGGTGGTTCTACTCGGGTCTGTGACTGAAGTGAGGAAGCTATCCAACTGTCTTGTGGAAGGTCGGTGGTTCTACTCGGGTATGTGTCTGAAGTGAGGAAGCTATCCAGCTGTCTTGTGGAAGGTCGGTGGTTCTACTCGGGTATGTGTCTGAAGTGAGGAAGCTATCCAACTGTCTTGTGGAAGGTCGGTGGTTCTACTCGGGTATGTGTCTGAAGTGAGGAAGCTATCCAGCTGTCTTGTGGAAGGTCGGTGGTTCTACTCGGGTATGTGTCTGAAGTGAGGAAGCTATCCAACTGTCTTGTGGAAGGTCGGTGGTTCTACTCGGGTATGTGTCTGAAGTGAGGAAGCTATCCAGCTGTCTTGTGGAAGGTCGGTGGTTCTACTCGGGTATGTGTCTGAAGTGAGGAAGCTATCCAGCTGTCTTGTGGAAGGTCGGTGGTTCTACTCGGGTATGTGACTGAAGTGAGGAAGCTATCCAGCTGTATTGTGGAAGGTCGGTGGTTCTACTCGGGTCTGTGACTGAAGTGAGGAAGCTATCCAACTGTCTTGCGGAAGGTCGGTGGTTCTACCCTGGTGCCCGTCTGCGCCTGATATAATTATACTACTCGGAATGACAGTGAACATTGTTGGAGAGTCGACGAGAATAAGCTGTTTGTACCACTTCAAACTACCAAACAAGGAAACTAACACGTGTATTTGGCTGCGAATATATGCATTGAATTACTATTTTCGTTCACATACAACTTAGGTTTGGTTCTGTCCTTTTTAGACATAATATCCTTTTAATGTCGATATCGGAACTCTTAATCTATATCAGTTCAATGTTCGTAGCAGACACATACTGCTTAATAATCCACACGCAACACAAAGTACACACGTGCATAGACAAAAATTATTCCTGCGGAGGATACAAACACGTTGTTCAAGATTTTGAATGTCGTCTTTTCGGATTAATTTGAGCAAATTTTGTGTCCGCTAAATATTCGTGAAGGTCAGACACCGCTATCGAAATATCCATAGGCTACCATTATAACAAGCATTGTCATTATATTTCCCCAAATATAGTTTGGCACAAAATACTGTATTTTTCACAGACTTACATTTTTAAGAAAATGCCACCCCAAGAACATTGCAAATTTCAATAGGGATGATCGATTGCATTATCATATTGTGTTAATTTTTCACCAAATATTATGTAACAATTCTAAAATATTCCAAAATGCAGCTCATATATTGTATTTTTAGAAGTCAGTTTCACTATTGGTGACAATACCTACTCACAGACACTCAGTTAATGCATCAATATATAACTCTTCTTGCAACCAGTGCGTGTGTGTTTTACGTTTATTTATCGTCGCTACCGGTTGCCCATTGTGTGTGGTTTACGTTTATTTATCTTCGTTACCGGTTGCCCATATGAGCGATGCCTTCTGGAGAGAGTAGTCATTTTAGAGTTTTGGACGATAGTGCAATGATGCAGACAGAGACAAATTCCAGAATCTCCTCTGGTTCATTTACGTGCAAGAGACAGGAACCCGACACGAGACCTCTGTTTAAAGTTCCTTGAAAGACCAGTCCAACGTGTTAATTATATACCACTGGACTACATATCCATCTGTTTGCAACCAATCCGAGGGAGGCCACTATTGTAATAACAGCGTCTGACCCTACGATTGATCCTAGCGACCACGGTTGCTTATATTGGCGAAAACCTTAGAACAAATGATAAGAACTACTAATTAAAGAAACATAGAGTTAGACCATATACTCTGAATTAAAATATAGACATGTGGCACGTTGGCTAAGCGAACTACAGTCAAACATGACTCAGTTTAATAGAGGGCAAATGCATATATAATACAACATATTGGGAATATGAAAACTGGCTGCTTAATACAGGTTGGCTGCTTAATACAGGTTGGCTTTATTTGATTGTAGCTCGATTTTGAAAATCACTGAATTTAAACACAGCGAAAATAAAGCTAAAAATTGAGACTATGGCAACCAATTAAAAAGATTGATGTTGTATTAATAAGCAAAACATAACTAAATAGTTAAAGCAACTAATTTGTGTGCTTAGCTTTTACTCCCTTTTAGATTTATTAAACATCTTCATGTTAGCATGGATTTGCATGACTTGCTCGTTCATATACAGATACGTCACCAACCGAAGCCGTATATATGCAGACTGATACAGACAGAGACCCATTCCAGAGTCTCCTCTGGTTCTTTTACGTGCACGGTGTACAGCACCGACATGAGACATCGGTTTAATGTCCCATCTGAAAGACGGTTAATCTTATTACGGTCAGAGGGGGGATCGAACCTGCGATCCCTGGATTACCAGTCATGCGTGTAACCACTGGACTACAGATCCGTCTGGTTGGCTGTGGCAGTGATGCCCTAGCCACACACACACACACTATTAGCCTGGGTTCCAGTCTGTCGATATTTCACTTTTTAACTTATGGCAAAATGACATTCGGCGTAATTGAAGTATTGACTTAAATCTTGAGTACACATTTCAAATCAGACGCACATTGTACTTTTTAAACTATTTATCGTTCCGTTGACCCGTAAAGAAAGGCGGCCAATTATAATGATTTATCAACATTGCAGTGCCTCGCTTTCGATTCAAGTACATCATTAATTAAGTCACATACTAATAGGCCTATTAATAGGATTAATGATAATCAATAATTTCACGGAAAACCCGCCGAGTTTCCACAGGCGTTGATATGATCAGAAACTTAATACGGCCCAATAAATAGTATCGGTCTTAAAATATAATTAGTTGACTGTCCAGGCAAATTAGATCGACAGCTGTTCCCAGGCTAACATAGTATGTACACTTTCCATTAATTAAAGTAGAGTTTTACAAATGATCTGTATCGATGTGAGATGTATGTGTGCTGCGTGTTTTATTTATCGTCATTTCAGAGTCTCTTCTGAGTTTTTACATATACCATATATATACATCTATGGCACCAAACTGGCACTAAATACACGTTACATTTGGTGGACATAGATATTTATATACCATATATATACATCTATGGCACCAAACTGGCACTAAATACACGTTACATTTGGTGGACATAGATAATTATATACCATATATATACATCTATGGCACCAAACTGGCACTAAATACACGTTACATTTGGTGGACATAGATAGTTATATACCATAGCTATACATCTATGGCATCACACTGGCACTAAATACACGTTACATTTGGTGGACATAGATAGGTATATACCATAGCTATACATCTATGGCATCACACTGGCACTAAATACACGTTACATTTGGTGGACATAGATAGTTATATACCATAACTATACATCTATGGCATCACACTGGCACTAAATACACGTTACATTTGGTGTACATAGATAGTTAGATACCATAGCTATACATCTATGGCACCAAACTGGCACTAAATACACGTTACATTTGGTGGACATAGATAGTTAGATACCATAGCTATACATCTATGGCACCAAACTGGCACTAAATACACGTTACATTTGGTGGACATAGATAGTTAGTTACCATAGCTATACATCTATGGCACCAAACTGGCACTAAATACACGTTACATTTGGTGGACATAGATAGTTATATACCATAGCTATACATATATGGCATCACACTGGCACTAAATACACGTTACATTTGGTGGACATAGATATTTATATACCATAGCTATACATCTATGGCATCACACTGGCACTAAATACATGCTACATTTGGTGGACATAGATAGTTATATACCATAGCTATACATCTATGGCATCACACTGGCACTAAATACATGTTACATTTGGTGGACATAGATAGTTATATACCATAGCTATACATCTATGGCACCAAACTGGCACTAAATACACGTTACATTTGGTGGACATAGATAGTTATATACCATATATATATATACATCTATGGCACCAAACTGGCACTAAATACACGTTACATTTGGTGGACATAAATAGTTAGATACCGTAGCTATACATCTATGGCATCAAACTGGCACTAAATACAAGTTACATTTGGTGGACATAGATAGTTATATACCATATATATATACATCTATGGCACCAAACTGGCACTAAATACACGTTACATTTGGTGGACATAGATAGTTAGATACCATAGCTATACATTTATGGCACCAAACTGGCACTAAATACACGTTACATTTGGTGGACATAGATAGTTAGATACCATAGCTATACATCTATGGCACCAAACTGGCACTAAATACACGTTACATTTGGTGGACATAGATAGTTATATACCATATATATATACATCTATGGCACCAAACTGGCACTAAATACACGTTACATTTGGTGGACATAGATAGTTATATACCATATATATATACATCTATGGCACCAAACTGGCACTAAATACACGCTACATTTGGTGGACATAGATAGTTATATACCATAGCTATACATCTATGGCATCACACTGGCACTAAATAAACGTTACATTTGGTGGACATAGATAGTTATATACCATAGCTATACATCTATGGCATCACACTGGCACTAAATACACGTTACATTTGGTGGACATAGATAGTTATATACCATATATATATACATCTATGGCACCAAACTGGCACTAAATACACGTCACATTTGGTGGACATAGATAGTTATATACCATAGCTATACATCTATGGCATCACACTTGCACTAAATACACGTTACATTTGGTGGACATAGATAGTTATATACCATAGCTATACATCTATGGCATCACACTGGCACTAAATACACGTTACATTTGGTGGACATAGATAGTTATATACCATAGCTATACATCTATGGCACCAAACTGGCACTAAATACACGTTACATTTGGTGGACATAGATAGTTATATACCATATATATATACATATATGGCACCAAACTGGCACTAAATACACGTTACATTTGGTGGACATAGATAGTTAGATACCATAGCTATACATCTATGGCACCAAACTGGCACTAAATACACGTTACATTTGGTGGACATAGATAGTTATATACCATAGCTATACATCTATGGCATCACACTGGCACTAAATACACGTTACATTTGGTGGACATAGATAGTTAGATATGATGGATATACATTAATGACATCCAACTGGCACTAAACCCACATTACATTTGGTGTACATAGATAGTTAGATACTATAGCTATACATTAATGGCATCACAAACCCACAATACAGTTGGTGTACATAAATAGTTAGATACCATAGCTCTACATTAATGGCATCACACTGGCACTCAACCCACATTACATTTGGTGTACATAGATAGTTAGATACCATAGCTATACATTAATGGCATCACAAACCCACATTACATTTGGTGTACATAGATAGTTAGATACCATAGCTCTACATTAATGGCATCACACTGGCACTCAACCCATATTACATTTGGTGTACATAGATAGTTAGATACCATGGATATACATTAATGATATCACACTGACACTAAACCCACATTACATTTGTTGTACATAGATAGTTAGATACCATAGCTATACATTAATGGCATCACAGTGACACTCAACCCACATTACATTTGGTGTACATAGATAGTTAGATACCATAGCTATACATTAATGGCATCACACTGGCACTAAACCCACATTACATTTGGTGTACATAGATAGTTAGATACCATAGCTATACATTAATGGCATCACACTGGCACTAAGCGCACGTTACATTTGGTGTACATTGAATGTTAGATAAAATAGCTATACATTATTGGCATCACACTGGCACTCAACCCACATTACATTTGGTGGACATTGAATGTTAGATAAAATAGCTATAAATCAATGACACGTTCTTTCAAATCCAATTTTCGTTATGAAAACGCGGCAAAAAGCTCTCTAACTGAACCCACAAACAAATTACAACACATATTAAGCCATCTAAAAGTCACAGCTTCCAAAGAATGACGGACATTTTCTCACTAGCCAATATTGGACATAGATTGTTAGATACCACAGCTATCAATCAATGGCGCTAAACTGTATAAACATTTGCCCCGTACTGCTGGTAGCATTACGGCTACTTACAGTGACGTATTGTACATACTCTATATAGGTATGAGCTATGCAGTTAAATGTACATACACTATTAGGTAATGGCTACACACAGACATCCAACTTTCTTTGTCTAAGTTGTAAGATGTAACATTTACTTGGCTTAGATTGTGTTGCAATTCAATTTTCATAACTGTGTCGTACATAGGTCAAACACACCGCCAATGACCACAACAGGGGTTCAACCAACCAACGTTCTTCTGTCACTGCCAAAAGGACGTCGTTGCGTCATGAAAACATTCATATGAGAGCAGTCGTCAATACTTTCTATGTTGAATATAAAATTATCAATAAAATGTACCCAATCTCGTCGATTGACGTGAATGTGTCGTGTCTGTCATGCAAAAAACCCTACATAATGGCGAAAACAAACCTTGCACAGGAATGAACATCGAGTGTGAATATTACGTTGACGCAAATGATTACACATACTGCTTAATAATGCACACGCAACACAACGTACACACGTGCATAGACATATTCCTGCGGAGGATACAAACATACCTAATGTGACAGACGCTATGTGACTCGTGGTCGGCATGAGACCTGTGACAGACGCTATGTGACCCGTGGTCATCATGAGACATGTGACAGACGCTATATGACTCGTGGTCGTCCTGTGACATGTGACAGACGCTATGTGACTCGTGGTCGTCCTGAGACATGTGACAGACGCTATGTGACTCGTGGTCGGCATGAGACCTGTGACAGACGCTATGTGACCCGTGGTCATCCTGAGACCTGTGACAGACGCTATGTGACTCGTGGTCGTCCTGAGACCTGTGACAGACGCTATGTGACTCATGGTCGTCCTGAGACATGTGACAGACGCTATGTGACTCGTGCTCGTCCTGAGACATGTGACAGACGCTATGTGACTCGTGGTCGTCCTGAGACCTGTGACAGACGCTATGTGACTCGTGGTCGTCCTGAGACCTGTGACAGACGCTATGTGACTCGTGCTCGTCCTGAGACCTGTGACAGACGCTATGTGACTCGTGCTCGTCCTGAGACCTGTGACAGACGCTATGTGACTCGTGCTCGTCCTGAGACCTGTGACAGACGCTATGTGACTCGTGCTCGTCCTGAGACCTGTGACAGACGCTATGTGACTCGTGCTCGTCCTGAGACATGTGACAGACGCTATGTGACTCGTGGTCGTCCTGAGACCTGTGACAGACGCTAAGTGACTCGTGGTCGTCCTGAGACCTGTGACAGACGCTATGTGACTCGTGCTCGTCCTGAGACCTGTGACAGACGCTATGTGACTCATGGTCGTCCTGAGACCTGTGACAGACGCTATGTGACTCGTGCTCGTCCTGAGACCTGTGACAGACGCTATGTGACTCGTGCTCGTCCTGAGACCTGTGACAGACGCTAAGTGACTCGTGGTCGTCCTGAGACCTGTGACAGACGCTATGTGACTCGTGCTCGTCCTGAGACCTGTGACAGACGCTATGTGACTCATGGTCGTCCTGAGACCTGTGACAGACGCTATGTGACTCGTGCTCGTCCTGAGACCTGTGACAGACGCTATGTGACTCGTGCTCGTCCTGAGACCTGTGACAGACGCTATGTGACTCGTGGTCGTCCTGAGACCTCCTAGTATTTCCACATTATTGAAAACGTCTCCAAAATGTATGAATAGTGTTTATATGGACACCATAAACGCATATGTGTGTCTTACGTTTATTTATCGTCGCTACCGGTTGCCCATATGAGCGACGTCGCCTGAAGAGATTAGTCATTTTAGATTTGTGGGGGATAGTGCAATGATACAGACAGAGACCCATTCTAGGCAAGTGATTTACAGGTAGCTAATGCCAAGCAACCGAAACACTATATACTTTCCGCAGCCATGTCGCACTAAAACAGTGTGAAACAATGTAATTCAATACCTGTGTACCCCTCCGATGCAGGCACTGGCGGGTAGATGGATAGCTACCTCACATGAAATATTTCGACACCCCCAGTAGGATTCGAATCTACAGCAGTGAGGGGCAAGCGATTTGAATTTATCGATCGTAGCCACGCGAATGCCCTTAATATTTTCATTTTAGTCGTGCACACGTAATCACTTTCTCAGAATATGCACGACGCAAGAGATAAGTATTAGTGTGTGCTTTTATTTACAGTAGAAAGGTTTCCTTTAATAAAAAGGGTAAGCATGGGTTCATATTTATACCTCACAACCCATATTGGGTAACGTGGAAGTCGTGATAGCGCCGTGGATGTGCGTTCGCTTCAGGTGCGAAAGGTCCGGAGTTCGAGCCCTGCTGGAGCCGTTACGATTGTGCCCTTAGGCAAGGTATTTAAATTCTACGTTGCCTCTTCTCTCTCCCTCGTGGCGATGGATTCCATCAGGAATGAGGTCTCGAGAGTGATTAATATAAGTTGACATAACTTGTTTCGCAATCGAGCTAAAATAAATTTGTATAAACTATCGCGACATACCACTTTGACAACATCTAAGGTCCCGTGCTCTTAAAACAGACATAGTTCCATCACAACAGCATTATGATGAAACTTTGTGTAGGTCATGTTCTAATGGTCTATTCTGTGGTGTAGGTCATGTTCTAGTGGTCTAGTCTGTGGTGTAGGTCATGTTCTAGTGGTCTAGTCTGTGGTGCAGGTCATGTTCTAGTGGTCTAGTATGTGGTGTAGGTCATGTTCTAGTATGTGGTGTAGGTCATGTTCTAATGGTCTAGTCTGTGGTGCAGGTCATGTTCTAGTGGTCTAGTATGTGGTGTAGGTCATGTTCTAGTGGTCTAGTTTGTGGTGTAGGTCATGTTCTAGTGTTCTAGTATTTGGTGTAGGTCATGTTCTAGTGGTCTAGTTTGTGGTGTAGGTCATGTTCTAGTGGTCTAGTCTTTGGTGTAGGTCATGATCTAGTGGTCTAGTCTGTGGTGTAGGTCATGTTCTAGTGGTCAAGTCTGTGGTGTAGGTCATGTTCTAGTGGTCTAGTCTGTGGTATATGTCATGTTCTAGTGTTCTAGTCTTTGGTGTAGGTCATGTTATAGTGGTCTAGTTTGTGGTGTAGGTCATGTTCTAGTGGACTAGTTTGTGGTGTAGGTCATGTTCTAGTGGTCTAGTCTGTGGTGTAGGTCATGTTCTAGTGGTCTAGTTTGTGGTGTAGGTCATGATCTAGTGGTCTAGTCTTTGGTGTAGGTCATGTTCTAGTGGTCTAGTTTGTGGTGTAGGTCATGTTCTAGTGGTCTAGTCTTTGGTGTAGTTCATGTTCTAGTGGTCTAGTCTGTGGTGTAGGTCATGTTCTAGTGGTCTAGTCTTTGGTGTAGGTCATGTTCTAGTGGTCTAGTCTTTGGTGTAGTTCATGTTCTAGTGGTCTAGTCTTTTAGTATGCACGTATCCTTGTTCACCGTAGTGTTGCTGTAGATACCAATTGAAATGTTCAATTAGAATGGAATGATTTGTTAGCAATAACGGCAAGAAACAAATATCCTTGTCTTGCCGAAAATGGGAAGTTGTGAATTTTATGTGTCTACGTTTGCGTTATAATTTCATTGTGAGCTCTATTAGTAGTTGTTGGTAGCATTTCCTTAAAGAAATATTCCTATCACGTGTGCCACTGGCATCATATAAATAAAGAGATATGTGTTAGAACCTAGTTTGCTAGTGTGTGTGGTAGTTGGATGGTTCTCTAACATATAGTGTAAGGGGCTGGATGGGGATGGCACCCCGCAACACTTGTTAATTTCATATTGTGCAAAGAAGAATTCATATTTATATCGCACACCCTGTACCATTAATACTCATTACGGTGACAATCCTCATATGTATACCTCACACCCTGTACTATGTATGCTCACTACAGTGTCAACCTAACATGTATACCTCACACACGCGCGCACGCACGCGCGCACGTACTCACGCGTGTGCACGCATATTTATTATTCTGATTGCTAACTTGGAGAAGACAATTGAATGAGTATAATGGACAGTTCTCAACAATGTAATCTCATCACGTCGCGAAGCTTGATTAAATCACTGAACACCGCAAATAAGAGGAACTTATTGTTTCTATGTGTCTATTCATGCGTTAACACCCGTCACATGGGTAGAAATAGATTGCACTAACCTAAATACAAGTGCGTATTTCTTGAAGGGTCCTCAGTGTCCGACTGGTAACATAGTTAACTTCAAATCACGTGCCCAACACCACTATTGGTATGAATCGTATTTGGGGTGTCATGGAAGCGATCAGGAATGTCGGTAGTTCTATCTGGGTGTCGCGACGTGACTGAAATACTGCTCTGAGGGCACCCGGGGTCATCCTCTACCATATACAATGTCGGAGAATCGCCATAAGGCCTAGGCTGTTGTTGAGACTTTAAACCCATACTCTCAATGTGCTAGCTTGCACGTACGTTCTCAATGTGCCTGCTTGCACGTACGTTCTCAATGTGCCTGCTTGCACGTACGTTCTCAATGTGCCTGCTTGCACGTACGTTCTCAATGTGCTTGCACGTACGTTCTAAATGTGCCTGCTTGCACGTACGTTCTAAATGTGCCTGCTTGCATGTACGTTCTCAATGTGCCTGCTTGCACGTACGTTCTCAATGTGCCTGCTTACACGTACGTTCTCAATGTGCCTATTTGCACGAACGTTCTAAATGTGCCTATTTGCACGTACGTTCTCAATGTGTCTGCTTGCACGTACGTTCTAAATGTGCATGCTTGCACGTACGTTCTAAATGTGCCTGCTTGCACGTACGTTTTCAATGTGCCTGCTTGCACGTACGTTCTCAATGTGCCTACTTGCACGAACGTTCTAAATATGCCTACTTGCACTTAGGTTCTCAATGTGCCTGCTTGCACGTACGTTCTCAATGTGCCTGCTTGCAAGTACGTTCTCAAGGTGCCTATTTGCACGAACGTTCTAAATGTGCCTATTTGCACGTACGTTCTCAATGTGCCTGCTTGCACGTACGTTCTCAATGTGCCTGCTTGCACGTACGTTCTCAATGTGCCTGCTTGCACGTACGTTCTCAATGTGCCTGCTTGCACGTACGTTCTCAATGTGCCTACTTGCACGAACGTTCTAAATGTGCCTACTTGCACGTAGGTTCTCAATGTGCCTGCTTGCACGTACGTTCTCAATGTGCCTGCTTGCACGTACGTTCTCAATGTGCCTGCTTGCACGTACGTTCTCAATGTTCCAGCTTGCACGTACGTTCTCAACGTGCCAACTTGCACGTACGTTCTCAATGTTCCAGCTTGCACGTACGTTCTCAATGTGCCAGCTTGCACGTACGTTCTCAATGTCCCTGCTTGCACATACTTTATCAATGTGCCTACTTGCACGTACGTTCTAAATGTGCCTGCTTGCATGTATGTTCTCAATGTGCCTACTTGCACGTACGTTCTTAATGTGCCTGCTTGCACGAACGTTCTCAATGTGCCTGCTTGCACGTACATTCTTAATGTGCCTGCTTGCACTACGTTCTTAATGTGCCTGCTTGCACGTACGTTCTCAATATGCCTACTTGCAAGTACGTTCTTAATGTGCCTGCTTGCACGAACGTTCTCAATATGCCTGCATACACGTACGTTCTCAGTGTGTATGTACACATGTACGTTCTCAGTGTGTATGTATACATGTACGTTCTTAGTGTGTATGTATGAATGTACGTTCTCAGTGGATATGTATGAATGTACGTTCTCAGTGTATATGTATACATGTACGTTCTCAGTGTGTATGTATACATGTACGTTCTCAGTGTATATGTATGAATGTACGTTCTCAGTGTATATGTATGAATGTACGTTCTCAGTGTATATGTATACATGTACGTTCTCAGTGTGTATGTATGAATGTACGTTCTCAGTGTATATGTATACATGTACGTTCTCAGTGTGTATGTATACATGTACGTTCTCAGTGTATATGTATGAATGTACGTTCTCAGTGTATATGTATGAATGTACGTTCTCAGTGTGTATGTATGAATGTACGTTCTCAGTGTGTATGTATGAATGTACGTTCTCAGTGGATATGTATACATGTACGTTCTCAATGGATATGTATGAATGTACGTTCTCAGTGGATATGTATACATGTACGTTCTCAATGGATATGTATGAATGTACGTTCTCAATGGATATGTATGAATGTACGTTCTCAGTGTATATGTATGAATGTACGTTCTCAGTGTATATGTATGAATGTACGTTCTCAGTGGATATGTATACATGTACGTTCTCAGTGTGTATGTATGCATGTACGTTCTCAGTGGATATGTATGAATGTACGTTCTCAGTGTATATGTATGAATGTACGTTCTCAGTGGATATGTATACATGTACGTTCTCAGTGTGTATGCATGCATGTACGTTCTCGGTGTGTATGCATGCATGTACATTCTCAGTGTGTATGCATGCATGTACATTCTCAGTGTGTATGCATGCATGTACATTCTCAGTGTGTATGCATGCATGTACATTCTCAGTGTGTATGCATGCATGTACATTCTCAGTGTGTTAGGCATTCATATATTATTGGCTGTTCAATATCTTGCAGTGACCATTGTTATTTTGTAGACTTATCTCATTGGCTGTTCAATATCTTGTAGTGACCATTGTTATTTTGTAGACTTATCTCATTGGCTGTTCAATATCTTGCAGTGACCATTGTTATTTTGTCGACTTATCTCATTGGCTTTTCAATATATCGCAGCTGTCACCATTGTTATTGTGTCGACCTATCTCATTGGCTGTTCAATACCTCACAGCCACCATTGTTATTGTGTCGACTTATCTCATTGGCTGTTCAATACCTCACATCCACCATTGTTTGCCCCCAAACTGCTATCATGTAGATTGAAGTTGCCTCAATACGGCCACTGTGGATATATACTCACTTACGATATGACGTCTTTAGTTGTAATGCACTGGACATACAATTCATGTGGGTATTTAACTTCGGTCCTGCGCTACTACACTACAGAATATTATGGATGTAGGTTAATCCAATGTTCAGTATATATACACCGCATTGATGTCGGTCATCACATATCGCAGTAGAACTGTTATTGATTTCGGTCAGGTCACTTCAATGTTTAAGGGGAATATTAAATGTATTTTCCTCACAGACACGGTTTACATAATGATTAGCCCATTGTTTTTTTTGTTGCATCTGTTAAAAAACATAAACAACGTCTGCCTAGACCAATGACCCAATCCATCTGTTGTGATGCCTCTTCGGAACATTACCATAACCTACTATGACATGTTGTGCTATTAGACTATTTGCTTATCACCACTGTTTACTCGGTTCGTTCTTCCGGCATGGAAGAATGTGAGATTGTATACACGGTGGTGATCAGACCAGGCTGGTTGTTTTTCTCCGAGTACGCCCGTTTCCTCTTACACGAATACCAATATAACATATATATATATATATATATATATATACACATTCATCTGCGCCAACAAGAGTGATTAATATCAGTTATGAAAGCTTTATTCGCAATCGTTGTAGAATAAATAAGGTTTACACTAAGTGCGACTATAAGGCTAGTTGTTAAACAATGTTGATGTGTTCGTGTTGACTTGACGTTAATGTGCTAACTTTCTAGAAGTCTAACTACTTCGAGATAAGGCTGGCTACAGTGTAGATCATCTTTTGTTGAGTTTCTGATAACAGTAATTATGGAAACCGGACAAACAATCAATGTATGGTTGCCCGGAAGAAATATCGTGGGGGAAAAAGCGTAAATACATTTCAGTATTATAGAATCAATTGTATTTTTCAAAAAGCTGCCAAGCCCTTGATTACCTCAGAAACACATTCACGTTCAGTTCGGATATCCAGACATCATCATCTCATTTACACCTATATCACCAAAGTCCTAGAAGTGATCAGAATTATTCGGAAAGTCATTTGTCTACTCTGGCACTACTATCTGGAATGCGTTACCAAATAATATTAAAAATCAATGAGTCAATTTAAGTCATTTTACTTCATTTGGAACATATCACAATTATGATTTATTATAATAGTACTACATACTATATTTACTTGTTTATTTGTTTTGTCAAATAATATTCCTTGTTTTAAGTCTTGATCAAAGGTTTGATCAGTGATATTTCCAAAATCGTGTTAATTAATTGATCACAATAGTTTACGGTATTAATTGATCACAATAGTTTACGTTATTAATTGATCACAATAGTTTACGGTATTAATTGATCACAATAGTTTACGGTATTAATTGATCACAATAGTTTACGTTATTAATTGATCACAATAGTTTACGTTATTAATTGATCACAATAGTTTACGGTATTAATTGATCACAATAGTTTACGGTATTAATTGATCACAATAGTTTACGTTATTAATTGATCACAATAGTTTAAGTTATTAATTGATCACAATAGTTTACGGTATTAATTGATCACAGTAGTTTACGATCTTAATTGATCACAATAGTTTACGGTATTAATTGATCACAATAGTTTACGTTATTAATTGATCACAATAGTTTACGTTATTAATTGATCACAATAGTTTACGGTATTAATTGATCACAATAGTTTACGGTATTAATTGATCACAATAGTTTACGTTATTAATTGATCACAATAGTTTAAGTTATTAATTGATCACAATAGTTTACGGTATTAATTGATCACAGTAGTTTACGATCTTAATTGATCACAATAGTTTACGGTATTAATTGATCACAATAGTTTACGGTATTAATTGATCACAATAGTGTACGGTATTAATTGATCACAATAGTGTACGGTATTAATTGATCACAATAGTTTACGGTATTAATTGATCACAATAGTTTACGGTATGAATTGATCACAATAGTTTACGGTATTAATTGATCACAATAGTTTACGGTTTACCATGTTTGACTAACAATTAATGTGTGTACATCACATTTACCATGTTTCACTAACAATGGATGTGTGTACGTCACATTTACCATGTTTCACTAACAATTAATGTGTGTACATCACATTTACCATGTTTCACTAACAATTAATGTGTGTACATCACATTTACCATGTTTGACTAACAATTAATGTGTGTACATCACATTTACCATGTTTCACTGATAAATTTCTATATTTCATTGGAACAGCACAACATGTACTGTTGAAAGTAGTGGACTGACACATTTGATTTCTCACTGCAATGCACGTGTGGTACCTAGTCACCTCATGTTGAAATGTTGTCAACGCGAACGTTTTCGGAATTAAGCTGTCAGAAACTTCACGCATGACGTATCTAATGACATCATTTATGATCGTCTATGCACAACGTTCTCGCGCAATTTAGCGCACGGTTGCATCCTTTACTATTCATAAACACTTTTTAGTCTAAGATAAAAAGAGCATTTGTTTGCTTAAGTGAATGATGGAATAATATTTCACTCAAGCTAGAAAGCTTATCACTGATTATGCTTCAAGTATTCACTCCGCGAAATAGAAGTCTATCATACACTTCAAAGTAAACACATGTCCTCTTAGTATTGTAATTGGCTCATATTGCCTATTAATGTATCACTGGCTCTTTGTAATGTACTAAATGAGATATTATATCAAGTATAATCTTATTTTCCCGTTATTTTCTTATATTTCATATTTATTGTCCACTATTCATGTAGCAACTACTATGATGCCAAATGAGATTCTTGAGCCATAGCGACAATCAATAAACAGAAATACGCCAAAGACTCTACAAAGAAATAAAAACAGTCATGTCGCGGAAACTGGATACCACCCTCTCATCATTTATTTATTCTAAGCACCTACACAACATGTTGTCTCTGTCATTTCTATTAGCAATATAATTGTGTAGGTTTCTTTATAGTCGCCGCCTCCGAGGCATATGCGCGAGTGAATGTTTCTCAGGATAGTATGGTCTACGTCGGTGATGAATGAGCTTATTTACCCTCGCCACCTCAGAGGCATATGCGCGAGCGAATGTTTCTGAGGATATTATGGTCTACGTCGGTGATGAATGAGCTTATTTACCCTCGCCGCCGGCTAACCATGTGGGCGAGCGTATGGTCTATGTCGATGTCTTGTTCTAGTAGACATCCTGGGGCGGCTTCTTCTATCCAGGGTGACACGTCCTGTTGAGTTGTTTCTTTCGAAAAAAGGGCACATCACCTTCACACTTTATCATATTTTCCAGTTGTTTCGCTGGCGTCTTCGTCGCATCCGAAATGTCATCCACTGTCGTAGCCGTATTTACAACACCAGCTATCCGCCGCCCACACATCATACGCCCTGTACTGTGGTAGATGGGCATCTGTATTGAGTCATTACGGCTCTCGGATTCTGTAGCGAGGCTGAAATCAACGAAGTCCTTGGCACATTTTGCTGCTGTTGACTGTGCCTCTGTCCCGACGTGCACGGTGTGGAGGTTGACCTATTTATTAGCAAATAGAGAAGCAAATTTATAATATTAATAAATCGTGCGTAGCAGCTGCTTGTACTCATGACTTATTGTCTACACTCATTTTGCGACACTCTTTGCGACTGATCTGCGGTGGCGAGGGTAAATAAACCTATACATAATCTCTTTTTGTTCATATTTCCTTTTATTCGAGTGACGTTCAACAACTAAAGCCAGTATCTAACTACTCAGTGCATTACAACTACATGATTGCTTGCCATATTCCATCTGTGTACACTTGTCTTGGTATAAAATTCAACTTCCAATAGACAAATGAAGCAAGCGAGTTGATTTTGCGCTTGGCAGATATAAATTGGACATTCTAGTGATTTTACATACGGGTGATCAAGTGGTTAACACGTTGGACTGCGAATTCAAGGATCGCAGGTTCGATCTCCCATCTGACCCTAATAATATTAACAGTCTTTAAAAGTTTAAACTTTATTTATTTTATAACGATTGCGAAGAAAGTTTTATAGCAACTTATATTAATCACTCACGTTGGCGCGGATGAAAGCGAATATGTCGTCATTCGTGTGGGAGGAAACCGGAGTACCCGGAGAAAACCCACCTGTCCGATTTGGCGACCACCGTACCAACTCACATACTTCCCGGTCCGAGGATGGAACCCGGGTTGCATTGGTGAGAAGCGAGCGCTCTAACCACTGTGCTAATCGGAGAGCCTTTCAGATTGGACATTAAGCCGATGTCTCCTGTCCGTGCTTTACATCTTGCCACGCAAAAGAACCAGAGTATACTCTGGAATTGGTCTCTGTCTGTATCATTGCACTATCCTCCAAAATCAAGAAATGACTAATCTCTTCATAAGGCGTCGCTCATATGAGCAACCGGTAGCGACGATAAATACACGTAAAAACACACACGATAGTGAGTTCTTCGTGCGATATCACTGAAAAATGTTCACATTGTAATAATAATAATAATAAAGACTTTATTTAACGAGAGTACTTTTGTAGACACGCATCGATCATTTCGAACGCTTACCTCCTAAGCTCCGTGACAGTGTCATTACGGTCTCTCAATTCGCCTGTCCTTCATGCGGGAGGTCGTTATTTCTACCAGAATACCCACCTGTGTTTGAAATACAGCAGTAATTTGATAAATACCTGCTTGATAAAAAGTCGTGGTTCTAGCTTCAAGTTCACATGTTTACTGATGGACAATCGTGGTTCTAGCTTCTAGTTCACATGTTTACTGATGTACAATCGTGGTTCTAGCTGTTAGTTCACATGTTTACTGATGGACACTCGTGGTTCTTGCTTCTAGTTCACATGTATACTGATGGACACTCCTGGTTCTAGCTTCTAGTTCACATGTTTACTTGTGGACAATCGTGGTTCTAGCTTCTAGTTCACATGTTTACTGATGTACAATCGTTGTTCTAGCTTCTAGTTCACATGTTTACTGATGGACAATCGTGGTTCTTGCTTCTAGTTCACATGTGTACTGATGGACAATCGTGGTTCTAGCTTCTAGTTCACATGTTTACTGATGTACAATCGTTGTTCTAGCTTCTAGTTCACATGTTTACTGATGGACAATCGTGGTTCTTGCTTCTAGTTCACATGTGTACTGATGGACACTCGTGGTTCTAGCTTCTAGTTCACATGTTTACTTGTGGACAATCGTGGTTCTAGCTTCTAGTTCACATGTTTACTGATGGACAATCGTGGTTCTAGCTTCTAGTTCACATGTTTACTGATGTACAATCGTGGTTCTAGCTTCTAGTTCACATGTTTACTGATGGACACTCGTGGTTCTTGCTTCTAGTTCACATGTATACTGATGGACACTCGTGGTTCTAGCTTCTAGTTCACATGTTTACTTGTGGACAATCGTGGTTCTAGCTTCTAGTTCACATGTTTACTGATGTACAATCGTGGTTCTAGCTTCTAGTTCACATGTGTACTGATGTACAATCGTGGTTCTAGCTTCTAGTTCACATGTTTACTGATGGACAATCGTGGTTCTAGCTTCTAGTTCACATGTTTACTGATGGACAATCGTGGTTCTTGCTTCTAGTTCACATGTGTACTGATGGACACTCGTGGTTCTAGCTTCTAGTTCACATGTTTATGTGTGGACAATCGTGGTTCTAGCTTCTAGTTCACATGTTTACTGATGTACAATCGTGGTTCTAGCTTCTAGTTTACATGTTTACTGATGGACAATCGTGGTTCTAGCTTTTAGTTCACATGTTTACTGATGTACAATCGTGGTTCTAGCTTCTTGTTCACATGTTTACTGATGGACAATCGTGGTTCTAGCTTCTAGTTCACATGTTTACTGATGTACAATCGTGGTTCTAGCTTCTTGTTCACATGTTTACTGATGGACAATCGTGGTTCTAGCTTCTAGTTCACATGTTTACTGATGGACAATCGTGGTTCTAGCTTCTAGTTCACATGTTTACTGATGTACAATCGTGGTTCTAGCTTCTAGTTCACATGTTTACTGATGGACAATCGTGGTTCTAGCTTCTAGTTCACATGTTTACTGATGTACAATCGTGGTTCTAGCTTCTAGTTCACATGTTTACTGATGGACAATCGTGGTTCTAGCTTCTAGTTCACATGTTTACTGATGGACAATCGTGGTTCTAGCTTCTAGTTCACATGTTTACTGATGGACAATCGTGGTTCTAGCTTCTAGTTCACATGTTTACTGATGTACAATCGTGGTTCTAGCTTCTAGTTCACATGTTTACTGATGTACAATCGTGGTTCTAGCTTCTAGTTCACATGTTTACTGATGGACAATCGTGGTTCTTGCTTCTAGTTCACATGTGTACTGATGGACAATCGTGGTTCTAGCTTCTAGTTCACATGTTTACTGATGTACAATCGTGGTTCTAGCTTCTAGTTCACATGTTTACTGATGGACAATCGTGGTTCTTGCTTCTAGTTCACATGTGTACTGATGGACACTCGTGGTTCTAGCTTCTAGTTCACATGTTTACTGATGGACAATCGTGGTTCTAGCTTCTAGTTCACATGTTTACTGATGGACAATCGTGGTTCTAGCTTCTAGTTCACATGTTTACTGATGGACAATCGTGGTTCTAGCTTCTAGTTCACATGTTTACTGATGGACAATCGTGGTTCTAGCTTCTAGTTCACATGTTTACTGATGGACAATCGTGGTTCTAGCTTCTAGTTCACATGTTTACTTGTGGACAATCGTGGTTCTAGCTTCTAGTTCACATGTTTACTGATGTACAATCGTGGTTCTAGCTTCTAGTTCACATGTTTACTGATGGACAATCGTGGTTCTAGCTTCTAGTTCACATGTTTACTGATGGACAATCGTGGTTCTAGCTTCTAGTTCACATGTTTACTGATGGACAATCGTGGTTCTAGCTTCTAGTTCACATGTTTACTGATGTACAATCGTGGTTCTAGCTTCTAGTTCACATGTTTACTGATGGACAATCGTGGTTCTAGCTTCTAGTTCACATGTTTACTGATGGACAATCGTGGTTCTAGCTTCTAGTTCACATGTTTACTGATGGACAATCGTGGTTCTAGCTTCTAGTTCACATGTTTACTGATGTACAATCGTGGTTCTAGCTTCTAGTTCACATGTTTACTGATGGACAATCGTGGTTCTAGCTTCTAGTTCACATGTTTACTGATGGACAATCGTGGTTCTAGCTTCTAGTTCACATGTTTACTGATGTACAATCGTGGTTCTAGCTTCTAGTTCACATGTTTACTGATGGACAATCGTGGTTCTAGCTTCTAGTTCACATGTTTACTGATGGACAATCGTGGTTCTAGCTTCTAGTTCACATGTTTACTGATGGACAATCGTGGTTCTAGCTTCTAGTTCACATGTTTACTGATGTACAATCGTGGTTCTAGCTTCTAGTTCACATGTTTACTGATGGACAATCGTGGTTCTAGCTTCTAGTTCACATGTTTACTGATGGACAATCGTGGTTCTAGCTTCTAGTTCACATGTTTACTGATGGACAATCGTGGTTCTAGCTTCTAGTTCACATGTTTACTGATGGACAATCGTGGTTCTAGCTTCTAGTTCACATGTTTACTGATGACAATCGTGGTTCTAGCTTCTAGTTCACATGTTTACTGATGGACAATCGTGGTTCTAGCTTCTAGTTCACATGTTTACTGATGGACAATCGTGGTTCTAGCTTCTAGTTCACATGTTTACTGATGGACAATCGTGGTTCTAGCTTCTAGTTCACATGTTTACTGATGGACAATCGTGGTTCTAGCTTCTAGTTCACATGTTTACTGATGGACAATCGTGGTTCTAGCTTCTAGTTCACATGTTTACTGATGTACAATCGTGGTTCTAGCTTCTAGTTCACATGTTTACTGATGTACAATCGTGGTTCTAGCTTCTAGTTCACATGTTTACTGATGGACAATCGTGGTTCTAGCTTCTAGTTCACATGTTTACTGATGGACAATCGTGGTTCTAGCTTCTAGTTCACATGTTTACTGATGGACAATCGTGGTTCTAGCTTCTAGTTCACATGTTTACTGATGGACAATCGTGGTTCTAGCTTCTAGTTCACATGTTTACTGATGGACAATCGTGGTTCTAGCTTCTAGTTCACATGTTTACTGATGTACAATCGTGGTTCTAGCTTCTAGTTCACATGTTTACTGATGGACAATCGTGGTTCTAGCTTCTAGTTCACATGTTTACTGATGTACAATCGTGGTTCTAGCTTCTAGTTCACATGTTTACTGATGGACAATCGTGGTTCTAGCTTCTAGTTCACATGTGTACTGATGGACACTCGTGGTTCTAGCTTCTAGTTCACATGTTTACTTGTGGACAATCGTGGTTCTAGCTTCTAGTTCACATGTTTACTGATGGACAATCGTGGTTTTGCTTCTAGTTTACATGTGTACTGATGGACACTCGTGGTTCTAGCTTCTAGTTCACATGTTTACTGATGTACAATCGTGGTTCTAGCTGCTAGTTCACATGTTTACTGATGGACAATCGTGGTTCTAGCTTCTAGTTCACATGTTTACTGATGGACAATCGTGGTTCTAGCTTCTAGTTCACATGTTTACTGATGGACAATCGTGGTTCTAGCTTCTAGTTCACATGTTTACTGATGGACAATCGTGGTTCTAGCTTCTAGTTCACATGTTTACTGATGTACAATCGTGGTTCTAGCTTCTAGTTCACATGTTTACTGATGGACAATCGTGGTTCTAGCTTCTAGTTCACATGTGTACTGATGGACACTCGTGGTTCTAGCTTCTAGTTCACATGTTTACTTGTGGACAATCGTGGTTCTAGCTTCTAGTTCACATGTTTACTGATGGACAATCGTGGTTATTGCTTCTAGTTTACATGTGTACTGATGGACACTCGTGGTTCTAGCTTCTAGTTCACATGTTTACTGATGTACAATCGTGGTTCTAGCTGCTAGTTCACATGTGTACTGATGGACAATCGTGGTTCTAGCTGCTAGTTCACATGTTTACTGATGGAAAATCGTGGTTCTAGCTTCTAGTTCACATGTTTACTGATGGACAATCGTGGTTCTAGCTTCTAGTTCACATGTTTACTGATGTACAATCGTGGTTCTAGCTTCTAGTTCACATGTTTACTGATGTACAATCGTGGTTCTAGCTTCTAGTTCACATGTTTACTGATGGACAATCGTGGTTCTAGCTTCTAGTTCACATGTTTACTGATGGACAATCGTGGTTCTAGCTTCTAGTTCACATGTTTACTGATGGACAATCGTGGTTCTAGCTTCTAGTTCACATGTTTACTGATGGACAATCGTGGTTCTAGCTTCTAGTTCACATGTTTACTGATGGACAATCGTGGTTCTAGCTTCTAGTTCACATGTTTACTGATGGACAATCGTGGTTCTAGCTTCTAGTTCACATGTTTACTGATGGACAATCGTGGTTCTAGCTTCTAGTTCACATGTTTACTGATGGACAATCGTGGTTCTAGCTTCTAGTTCACATGTTTACTGATGGACAATCGTGGTTCTAGCTTCTAGTTCACATGTTTACTGATGGACAATCGTGGTTCTAGCTTCTAGTTCACATGTTTACTGATGTACAATCGTGGTTCTAGCTTCTAGTTCACATGTTTACTGATGGACAATCGTGGTTCTAGCTTCTAGTTCACATGTTTACTGATGTACAATCGTGGTTCTAGCTTCTAGTTCACATGTTTACTGATGACAATCGTGGTTCTAGCTTCTAGTTCACATGTTTACTGATGGACAATCGTGGTTCTAGCTTCTAGTTCACATGTTTACTGATGTACAATCGTGGTTCTAGCTTCTAGTTCACATGTTTACTGATGGACAATCGTGGTTCTAGCTTCTAGTTCACATGTTTACTGATGACAATCGTGGTTCTAGCTTCTAGTTCACATGTTTACTTGGACAATCGTGGTTCTAGCTTCTAGTTCACATGTTTACTGATGGACAATCGTGGTTCTAGCTTCTAGTTCACATGTTTACTGATGTACAATCGTGGTTCTAGCTTCTAGTTCACATGTTTACTGATGGACAATCGTGGTTCTAGCTTCTAGTTCACATGTTTACTGATGTACAATCGTGGTTCTAGCTTCTAGTTCACATGTTTACTGATGGACAATCGTGGTTCTTGCTTCTAGTTCACATGTATACTGATGGACACTCTGGTTCTAGCTTCTAGTTCACATGTTTACTTGTGGACAATCGTGGTTCTAGCTTCTAGTTCACATGTTTACTGATGTACAATCGTGGTTCTAGCTTCTAGTTCACATGTTTACTGATGGACAATCGTGGTTCTTGCTTCTAGTTCACATGTGTACTGATGGACAATCGTGGTTCTAGCTTCTAGTTCACATGTTTACTGATGTACAATCGTGGTTCTAGCTTCTAGTTCACATGTTTACTGATGGACAATCGTGGTTCTTGCTTCTAGTTCACATGTGTACTGATGGACAATCGTGGTTCTAGCTTCTAGTTCACATGTTTACTGATGGACAATCGTGGTTCTAGCTTCTAGTTCACATGTTTACTGATGGACAATCGTGGTTCTGCTTCTAGTTCACATGTTACTGATGGACATCTGGTTCTAGCTTCTAGTTCACATGTTTACTTGTGGACAATCGTGGTTCTAGCTTCTAGTTCACATGTTTACTGATGTACAATCGTGGTTCTAGCTTCTAGTTCACATGTTTACTGATGGACAATCGTGGTTCTAGCTTCTAGTTCACATGTTTACTGATGGACAATCGTGGTTCTAGCTTCTAGTTCACATGTTTACTGATGGACAATCGTGGTTCTTGCTTCTAGTTCACATGTTTACTGATGGACACTCGTGGTTCTAGCTTCTAGTTCACATGTTTACTTGTGGACAATCGTGGTTCTAGCTTCTAGTTCACATGTTTACTGATGTACAATCGTGGTTCTAGCTTCTAGTTTACATGTTTACTGATGGACAATCGTGGTTCTAGCTTTTAGTTCACATGTTTACTGATGTACAATCGTGGTTCTAGCTTCTTGTTCACATGTTTACTGATGGACAATCGTGGTTCTAGCTTCTAGTTCACATGTTTACTGATGGACAATCGTGGTTCTAGCTTCTAGTTCACATGTTTACTGATGGACAATCGTGGTTCTAGCTTCTAGTTCACATGTTTACTGATGGACAATCGTGGTTCTAGCTTCTAGTTCACATGTTTACTGATGGACAATCGTGGTTCTAGCTTCTAGTTCACATGTTTACTGATGGACAATCGTGGTTCTAGCTTCTAGTTCACATGTTTACTGATGGACAATCGTGGTTCTAGCTTCTAGTTCACATGTTTACTGATGTACAATCGTGGTTCTAGCTTCTAGTTCACATGTTTACTGATGGACAATCGTGGTTCTAGCTTCTAGTTCACATGTTTACTGATGTACAATCGTGGTTCTAGCTTCTAGTTCACATGTTTACTGATGGACAATCGTGGTTCTAGCTTCTAGTTCACATGTTTACTGATGGACAATCGTGGTTCTAGCTTCTAGTTCACATGTTTACTGATGGACAATCGTGGTTCTAGCTTCTAGTTCACATGTTTACTGATGGACAATCGTGGTTCTAGCTTCTAGTTCACATGTTTACTGATGGACAATCGTGGTTCTAGCTTCTAGTTCACATGTTTACTGATGGACAATCGTGGTTCTAGCTTCTAGTTCACATGTTTACTGATGTACAATCGTGGTTCTAGCTGCTAGTTCACATGTGTACTGATGGACAATCGTGGTTCTAGCTTCTAGTTCACATGTTTACTGATGGACAATCGTGGTTCTAGCTTCTAGTTCACATGTTTACTGATGGACAATCGTGGTTCTTGCTTCTAGTTCACATGTTTACTGATGTACAATCGTGGTTCTAGCTTCTAGTTCACATGTTTACTGATGGACAATCGTGGTTCTAGCTTCTAGTTCACATGTTTACTGATGGACAATCGTGGTTCTAGCTTCTAGTTCACATGTTTACTGATGTACAATCGTGGTTCTAGCTTCTAGTTCACATGTTTACTGATGGACAATCGTGGTTCTAGCTTCTAGTTCACATGTGTACTGATGGACAATCGTGGTTCTAGCTTCTAGTTCACATGTTTACTGATGGACAATCGTGGTTCTAGCTTCTAGTTCACATGTTTACTGATGGACAATCGTGGTTCTAGCTTCTAGTTCACATGTTTACTGATGGACAATCGTGGTTCTAGCTTCTAGTTCACATGTTTACTGATGGACAATCGTGGTTCTAGCTTCTAGTTCACATGTTTACTGATGACAATCGTGGTTCTAGCTTCTAGTTTACATGTTTACTGATGGACAATCGTGGTTCTAGCTTTTAGTTCACATGTTTACTGATGTACAATCGTGGTTCTAGCTTCTTGTTCACATGTTTACTGATGGACAATCGTGGTTCTAGCTTCTAGTTCACATGTTTACTGATGGACACTCGTGGTTCTAGCTTCTAGTTCACATGTTTACTTATGGACAATCGTGGTTCTAGCTTCTAGTTCACATGTTTACTGATGGACACGTGGTTCTAGCTTCTAGTTCACATGTTTACTGATGTACAATCGTGGTTCTAGCTTCTAGTTCACATGTTTACTGATGGACAATCGTGGTTCTAGCTTCTAGTTCACATGTTTACTGATGGACAATCGTGGTTCTAGCTTCTAGTTCACATGTTTACTGATGTACAATCGTGGTTCTAGCTTCTAGTTCACATGTTTACTGATGGACAATCGTGGTTCTTGCTTCTAGTTCACATGTGTACTGATGGACACTCGTGGTTCTAGCTTCTAGTTCACATGTTTACTTGTGGACAATCGTGGTTCTAGCTTCTAGTTCACATGTTTACTGATGGACAATCGTGGTTCTAGCTTCTAGTTCACATGTTTACTGATGTACAATCGTGGTTCTAGCTGCTAGTTCACATGTGTACTGATGGACAATCGTGGTTCTAGCTTCTAGTTCACATGTTTACTGATGGACAATCGTGGTTCTTGCTTCTAGTTCACATGTTTACTGATGTACAATCGTGGTTCTAGCTTCTAGTTCACATGTTTACTGATGGACAATCGTGGTTCTAGCTTCTAGTTCACATGTTTACTGATGTACAATCGTGGTTCTAGCTTCTAGTTCACATGTTACTGATGTACAATCGTGGTTCTAGCTTCTAGTTTACATGTTTACTGATGGACAATCGTGGTTCTAGCTTTTAGTTCACATGTTTACTGATGTAAATCGTGGTTCTAGCTTCTAGTTCACATGTTTACTGATGTACAATCGTGGTTCTAGCTTCTTGTTCACATGTTTACTGATGGACAATCGTGGTTCTAGCTTCTAGTTCACATGTTTACTGATGTACAATCGTGGTTCTAGCTTCTAGTTCACATGTTTACTGATGGACAATCGTGGTTCTAGCTTCTAGTTCACATGTTTACTGATGTACAATCGTGGTTCTAGCTTCTAGTTCACATGTTTACTGATGGACAATCGTGGTTCTTGCTTCTAGTTCACATGTTTACTGATGGACAATCGTGGTTCTAGCTTCTAGTTCACATGTTTACTGATGTACAATCGTGGTTCTAGCTTCTAGTTCACATGTTTACTGATGGACAATCGTGGTTCTAGCTTCTAGTTCACATGTTTACTGATGGACAATCGTGGTTCTAGCTTCTAGTTCACATGTTTACTGATGTACAATCGTGGTTCTAGCTTCTAGTTCACATGTTTACTGATGTACAATCGTGGTTCTAGCTTCTTGTTCACATGTTTACTGATGGAAAATCGTGGTTCTAGCTTCTAGTTCACATGTTTACTGATGTACAATCGTGGTTCTAGCTTCTAGTTCACATGTTTACTGATGGACAATCGTGGTTCTAGCTTCTAGTTCACATGTTTACTGATGTACAATCGTGGTTCTAGCTTCTAGTTTACATGTTTACTGATGGACAATCGTGGTTCTAGCTTTTAGTTCACATGTTTACTGATGTACAATCGTGGTTCTAGCTTCTTGTTCACATGTTTACTGATGGACAATCGTGGTTCTAGCTTCTAGTTCACATGTTTACTGATGTACAATCGTGGTTCTAGCTTCTAGTTCACATGTTTACTGATGGACAATCGTGGTTCTAGCTTCTAGTTCACATGTTTACTGATGGACAATCGTGGTTCTAGCTTCTAGTTCACATGTTTACTGATGTACAATCGTGGTTCTAGCTTCTAGTTCACATGTTTACTGATGGACAATCGTGGTTCTAGCTTCTAGTTCACATGTTTACTGATGTACAATCGTGGTTCTAGCTTCTTGTTCACATGTTTACTGATGGACAATCGTGGTTCTAGCTTCTAGTTCACATGTTTACTGATGGAAAATCGTGGTTCTAGCTTCTAGTTCACATGTTTACTGATGTACAATCGTGGTTCTAGCTTCTAGTTCACATGTTTACTGATGGACAATCGTGGTTCTAGCTTCTAGTTCACATGTTTACTGATGTACAATCGTGGTTCTAGCTTCTAGTTCACATGTTTACTGATGGACAATCGTGGTTCTAGCTTCTAGTTCACATGTTTACTGATGGACAATCGTGGTTCTAGCTTCTAGTTCACATGTTTACTGATGGACAATCGTGGTTCTAGCTTCTAGTTTACATGTTTACTGATGGACAATCGTGGTTCTAGCTTTTAGTTCACATGTTTACTGATGTACAATCGTGGTTCTAGCTTCTAGTTCACATGTTTACTGATGGACAATCGTGGTTCTAGCTTCTAGTTCACATGTTTACTGATGGACAATCGTGGTTCTAGCTTCTAGTTCACATGTTTACTGATGGACAATCGTGGTTCTAGCTTCTAGTTCACATGTTTACTGATGGACAATCGTGGTTCTAGCTTCTAGTTCACATGTTTACTGATGGACAATCGTGGTTCTAGCTTCTAGTTCACATGTTTACTGATGGACAATCGTGGTTCTAGCTTCTAGTTCACATGTTTACTGATGTACAATCGTGGTTCTAGCTTCTAGTTCACATGTTTACTGATGGACAATCGTGGTTCTAGCTTCTAGTTCACATGTTTACTGATGGAAAATCGTGGTTCTAGCTTCTAGTTCACATGTTTACTGATGGACAATCGTGGTTCTAGCTTCTAGTTCACATGTTTACTGATGGACAATCGTGGTTCTAGCTTCTAGTTCACATGTTTACTGATGGACAATCGTGGTTCTAGCTTCTAGTTCACATGTTTACTGATGGACAATCGTGGTTCTAGCTTCTAGTTCACATGTTTACTGATGTACAATCGTGGTTCTAGCTTCTAGTTCACATGTTTACTGATGTACAATCGTGGTTCTAGCTTCTAGTTTACATGTTTACTGATGGACAATCGTGGTTCTAGCTTTTAGTTCACATGTTTACTGATGTACAATCGTGGTTCCAAGACAATCGTGGTTCTAGCTTCTAGTTACATGTTTACTGATGGACAATCGTGGTTCTAGCTTCTAGTTCACATGTTTACTGATGTACAATCGTGGTTCTAGCTTCTTGTTCACATGTTTACTGATGGACAATCGTGGTTCTAGCTTCTAGTTCACATGTTTACTGATGTACAATCGTGGTTCTAGCTTCTAGTTCACATGTTTACTTGTGGACAATCGTGGTTCTAGCTTCTAGTTCACATGTTTACTGATGGACAATCGTGGTTCTAGCTTCTAGTTCACATGTTTACTGATGGACAATCGTGGTTCTAGCTTCTAGTTCACATGTTTACTGATGGACAATCGTGGTTCTAGCTTCTAGTTCACATGTTTACTGATGTACAATCGTGGTTCTAGCTTCTAGTTCACATGTTTACTGATGGACAATCGTGGTTCTAGCTTCTAGTTCACATGTTTACTGATGGAAAATCGTGGTTCTAGCTTCTAGTTCACATGTTTACTGATGTACAATCGTGGTTCTAGCTTCTAGTTCACATGTTTACTGATGGACAATCGTGGTTCTAGCTTCTAGTTCACATGTTTACTGATGGACAATCGTGGTTCTAGCTTCTAGTTCACATGTTTACTGATGGACAATCGTGGTTCTAGCTTCTAGTTCACATGTTTACTGATGGACAATCGTGGTTCTAGCTTCTAGTTCACATGTTTACTGATGGACAATCGTGGTTCTAGCTTCTAGTTCACATGTTTACTGATGGACAATCGTGGTTCTAGCTTCTAGTTCACATGTTTACTGATGTACAATCGTGGTTCTAGCTTCTTGTTCACATGTTTACTGATGACAATCGTGGTTCTAGCTTCTAGTTCACATGTTTACTGATGGACAATCGTGGTTCTAGCTTCTAGTTCACATGTTTACTGATGTACAATCGTGGTTCTAGCTTCTTGTTCACATGTTTACTGATGGACAATCGTGGTTCTAGCTTCTAGTTCACATGTTTACTGATGGACAATCGTGGTTCTAGCTTCTAGTTCACATGTTTACTGATGGACAATCGTGGTTCTAGCTTCTAGTTCACATGTTTACTGATGGACAATCGTGGTTCTAGCTTCTAGTTCACATGTTTACTGATGTACAATCGTGGTTCTAGCTTCTAGTTCACATGTGTACTGATGGACAATCGTGGTTCTAGCTTCTAGTTCACATGTTTACTGATGTACAATCGTGGTTCTAGCTTCTAGTTCACATGTTTACTGATGGACAATCGTGGTTCTTGCTTCTAGTTCACATGTATACTGATGGACACTCCTGGTTCTAGCTTCTAGTTCACATGTTTACTTGTGGACAATCGTGGTTCTAGCTTCTAGTTCACATGTTTACTGATGTACAATCGTGGTTCTAGCTTCTAGTTCACATGTTTACTGATGGACAATCGTGGTTCTAGCTTCTAGTTCACATGTGTACTGATGGACAATCGTGGTTCTAGCTTCTAGTTCACATGTTTACTGGTGGACAATCGTGGTTCTAGCTTCTAGTTCACATGTTTACTGATGGACAATCGTGGTTCTTGCTTCTAGTTCACATGTGTACTGATGGACACTCGTGGTTCTAGCTTCTAGTTCACATGTTTACTGATGGACAATCGTGGTTCTAGCTTCTAGTTCACATGTTTACTGATGGACAATCGTGGTTCTAGCTTCTAGTTCACATTTACTGATGGACAATCGTGGTTCTAGCTTCTAGTTCACATGTTTACTGATGGACAATCGTGGTTCTAGCTTCTAGTTCACATGTTTACTGATGGACAATCGTGGTTCTAGCTTCTAGTTCACATGTTTACTGATGGACAATCGTGGTTCTAGCTTCTAGTTCACATGTTTACTGATGGACAATCGTGGTTCTAGCTTCTAGTTCACATGTTTACTGATGGACAATCGTGGTTCTAGCTTCTAGTTCACATGTTTACTGATGGACAATCGTGGTTCTAGCTTCTAGTTCACATGTTTACTGATGGACAATCGTGGTTCTAGCTTCTAGTTCACATGTTTACTGATGGACAATCGTGGTTCTAGCTTCTAGTTCACATGTGTACTGATGGACAATCGTGGTTCTAGCTTCTAGTTCACATGTTTACTGATGGACAATCGTGGTTCTAGCTTCTAGTTCACATGTTTACTGATGTACAATCGTGGTTCTAGCTGCTAGTTCACATGTGTACTGATGGACAATCGTGGTTCTAGCTGCTAGTTCACATGTTTACTGATGGACAATCGTGGTTCTAGCTTCTAGTTCACATGTTTACTGATGGACAATCGTGGTTCTAGCTTCTAGTTCACATGTTTACTGATGTACAATCGTGGTTCTAGCTTCTAGTTCACATGTTTACTGATGGACAATCGTGGTTCTAGCTTCTAGTTCACATGTTTACTGATGTACAATCGTGGTTCTAGCTTCTAGTTCACATGTTTACTGATGGACAATCGTGGTTCTAGCTTCTAGTTCACATGTTTACTGATGTACAATCGTGGTTCTAGCTTCTAGTTCACATGTTTACTGATGTACAATCGTGGTTCTAGCTTCTAGTTCACATGTTTACTGATGGACAATCGTGGTTCTAGCTTCTAGTTCACATGTTTACTGATGTACAATCGTGGTTCTAGCTTCTAGTTCACATGTTTACTGATGGACAATCGTGGTTCTAGCTTCTAGTTCACATGTTTACTGATGGACAATCGTGGTTCTAGCTTCTAGTTCACATGTTTACTGATGTACAATCGTGGTTCTAGCTTCTAGTTCACATGTTTACTGATGGACAATCGTGGTTCTAGCTTCTAGTTCACATGTTTACTGATGGACAATCGTGGTTCTAGCTTCTAGTTCACATGTTTACTGATGGACAATCGTGGTTCTAGCTTCTAGTTCACATGTTTACTGATGGACAATCGTGGTTCTAGCTTCTAGTTCACATGTTTACTGATGGACAATCGTGGTTCTAGCTTCTAGTTCACATGTTTACTGATGGACAATCGTGGTTCTAGCTTCTAGTTCACATGTTTACTGATGTACAATCGTGGTTCTAGCTTCTAGTTCACATGTTTACTGATGGACAATCGTGGTTCTAGCTTCTAGTTCACATGTTTACTGATGGACAATCGTGGTTCTA
>CM026401.1:14771315-14933815 GCA_014843695.1 Archivesica marissinica
TTTAATAATGGATGGTTCTCAATAGGCCACAGTCCTACACATAACTGAACGAGTCTGTCTGTCTGTCTGTCTGTCTGTCTGTCTGTCTGTCTGTCTGTCTGTCTGTCTGTCTGTCTGTCTGTCTGTCTGTCTGTCTGTCTGTCTGTCTGTCTGTCTGTCTGTCTGTCTGTCTGTCTGTCTGTCTGTCTGTCTGTCTGTCTGTCTGTCTGTCTGTCTGTCTGTCTGTCTGTCTGTCTGTCTGTCTGTCTGTCTGTCTGTCTGTCTGTCTGTCTGTCTGTCTGTCTGTCTGTCTGTCTGTCTGTCTGTCTGTCTGTCTGTCTGTCTGTCTGTCTGTCTGTCTGTCTGTCTGTCTGTCTGTCTGTCTGTCTGTCTGTCTGTCTGTCTGTCTGTCTGTCTGTCTGTCTGTCTGTCTGTCTGTCTGTCTGTCTGTCTGTCTGTCTGTCTGTCTGTCTGTCTGTCTGTCTGTCTGTCTGTCTGTCTGTCTGTCTGTCTGTCTGTCTGTCTGTCTGTCTGTCTGTCTGTCTGTCTGTCTGTCTGTCTGTCTGTCTGTCTGTCTGTCTGTCTGTCTGTCTGTCTGTCTGTCTGTCTGTCTGTCTGTCTTCTGTCTGTCTGTCTGTCTGTCTTCTGTCTGTCTGTCTGTCTGTCTGTCTGTCTGTCTGTCTGTCTGTCTGTCTGTCTGTCTGTCTGTCTGTCTGTCTGTCTGTCTGTCTGTCTGTCTGTCTGTCTGTCTGTCTGTCTGTCTGTCTGTCTGTCTGTCTGTCTGTCTGTCTGTCTGTCTGTCTGTCTGTCTGTCTGTCTGTCTGTCGTGTCTGTCTGTCTGTCTGTCTGTCTGTCTGTCTGTCTGTCTGTCTGTCTGTCTGTCTGTCTGTCTGTCTGTCTGTCTGTCTGTCTGTCTGTCTGTCTGTCTGTCTGTCTGTCTGTCTGTCTGTCTGTCTGTCTGTCTGTCTGTCTGTCTGTCTGTCTGTCTGTCTGTCTGATACATAAAACGACTGTCGGCTGTCCTAAGTTAACTTGCACAAACAATAATATTATAACGTGGTTTATTAACGGACCATTTAGCAATCATATTTCTACAATTGAAGAATGCCTTGCGGGGTTGTTCTGGTTATGAAAACAAATACATTACATAATTATATTTTCTGTTTGGAGTATTGGTTTATACAAATTTGTTTTAGCTTAACATTAGATGAATTTCTCTCGAGACCTCATTCCTGATTGAATCCATCGCCATTAAGGAGAGAAGATTCAATGTGGATTTAAGTGTCTTTCCTAAGGACACCACAACCACCACCAAGGCTCTGGCGCGACTCGAACCCTCAACCATTCGGTTACGTGTCTGACACCGTATACACAGGACCACGGGATTCAATATGTTACGTTTGTTGCATAATAAAGCGTCCATTATCCGTAATCAAAAGAGATCATTAAATATCCGGTAGCCGCCATGCAATGGGTAATCGGGCATTTCTCAGAACAAAGGGAAGTAAATGTTTAAATAACACTAAAAGTACACATTGTCCCACCTATTTACATTGCTGTATAATTTAAAGTGAGTATTAGTTAAAGCTATGCCGTTTATATTTCGATATTATATACAATTTCGAAACTGTTCCCAAGCCCATCACTTTGTTAGAAAATGAAAAAGGTATAATATGATCAAATCATGATATAAACTAAAGTTGTGGACTACAAATGTGAATGACGATTTGAATAATAAGAATTTGTTATCTTGTATAAAAGTAATATAAAGTGTTATTTTATTATGGCAGGTTCGATCCCCGGTCTGATCCTAATAAAATTAACAGTCTTTCAGATGGGACTTTAAACCGATGTTTCGTGTCGGTGCTTTACACTGTGCACGTAAAAGAACCAGAGGAGATTCTGAAATGGGTCTCTGTCTGTAGCATTACACTATCCTCCAAAAAGCGTAAATGACTAATGTCTTCAAGAGGCGTCGCTCATATGGGCAACCGGTAGTGACGATAGATACACTTAAATCACACATACTTCGTTTATTATAGTGTGGCCCCCGTATTGAAAGGGCCACCCATTTCTGGCTCGTATGAACATCAGTACTTACCGAATCATACCATTGAAGGCCAGGCGCCAGGAGCCAGGCAATCGGTAGCCATTATATAACTAGCTGGCGTCTCACCAACATGCTACATCAGAATGTACCCCTGATGAGGTTCGAATCTCCAACCTCCCACTTCGTAGGCGGAATCTAGATGTGTATTTCTTAAATATATAGAAAACATTACTGAGGCCATAATTACAGATTATAAAACGTCATTAATGTTTGTACGACGTTTCTATGTGTGTCACTAAACAAGTCATAACTCTTTCAATTGCTAACATATTGAGATGGAATTTTCAGGATTTATTTTTAAGACATTGTGGTATATACTTGATATATCAACATTTTGTTGATTAGTTTATACAAATTTATTTTAGCTCGATTGCGAAACAAGTTATTTCAACTTAATAAATCACTCTCGAGACCCCATTCCTGATGGAATCCATCGCCACGAGGGAGAGAGAAGAGGCAACGGGGAATTTAAATGTCTTGCCTAAGGGCACATTCGTAACGGCTCGAACTCCGGACCTTTCGCACCTGAAGCGAACGCGCATCCACTTTTATTGATTATGTTCGAGTGTCACTGTTCGTGTGCCGGGCCATATCTCAGCTCTATTGAAATATAAACAGTTGGAATACATTAAATCTCAATACTTCCATGCAAAGTCGTTACACACGTCGAATCTAGGAGAGTTCGTGCTAGAAGTTTAGATGGCATAGTTACATCATAAATATTAAATGCATTATATCTAAATACAGTTACCGACAGCTTTAGCTGACGAAATCACATCAGCAGCTCAGATAATCGTTTGGCCAGTACTTGCTTATGGTGCTTCAGTCTGCGGTTTTAAATCCTTTTCATGCATAAATACAGTCCAAATAACAGTCTCCTGTAATTCTGTGATAGAATTGTCATGTGGATAATATACTAGAGGACATAGAAAACGTATACCTACATTATATACTAGAGGACATAGAAAACGTATACCTACATTATATACTAGAGGACATAGAAAACGCACACCTACATTATATACTAGAGGACATAGAAAACGCACACATACATTATATACTAGAGGACATAGAAAACGCACACATACATTATATACTAGAGGACATAGAAAACTCACACATACATTATATACTAGAGGACATAGAAAACGCGCACCTGCATTATATACTAGAGGACATAGAAAACGCACACCTACATTATATACTAGAGGACATAGAAAACGCACACCTACATTATATACTAGAGGACATAGAAAACGCACACCTACATTATATACTAGAGGACATAGAAAACGCACACCTACATTATATACTAGAGGACATAGAAAACGCACACCTACATTATATACTAGAGGACATAGAAAACGCACACCTACATTATATACTAGAGGACATAGAAAACGCACACCTACATTATATACTAGAGGACATAGAAAACGCACACCTACATTATATACTAGAGGACATAGAAAACGCACACCTACATTATATACTAGAGGACATAGAAAACGCACACCTACATTATATACTAGAGGACATAGAAAACGCACACCTACATTATATACTAGAGGACATAGAAAACGCACACCTACATTATATACTAGAGGACATAGAAAACGCACACCTACATTATATACTAGAGGACATAGAAAACACACGCCTACATTATATACTAGAGGACATAGAAAACGCACGCCTACATTATATACTAGAGGACATAGAAAACGCACGCCTACAGTATATACTAGAGGACATAGAAAACGCACACATACATTATATACTAGAGGACATAGAAAACACACACCTACATTATATACTAGTGGACATATAAAACGAACACATACATTAGATACTAGAGGACATAAAAAACGCACGCCTACATTATATACTAGTGGACATATAAAACGAACACCTACATTATATACTAGAGGACATAGAAAACGCACACCTACATTATATACTAGAGGACATAGAAAACGTACACATACATTATATACTAGAGGACATAGAAAACACACACTTACATTATATACTAGAGGACATAGAAAACACACACCTACATTATATACTAGAGGACATAGAAAACGTACACATACATTATATACTAGAGGACATAGAAAACGCACACCTACATTATATGATTATTATTACTTGAAAACGAAATACGAAGGATTCCATCAAAGATAAATCACATCTCTATTACAAAACACAAACTGAACAACTAAAATATTCCACAATGTTTAAAACTATGTATTTATAATTATTGTTATTGTTTTTCATGTAAAAACACACTTATCCTACAGACGTTATTAGAGGTACTGCAGGCGTGATTAGAGGTACTGTAGGCGTTATTAGAGGTACTGTATGCATGGTTAGAGGTACTGTAGGCGTGATTAGAGGTACTGTAGACATTATTATAGGTACTGTATGCGTTACTAGAGGTACTGTAGGTGTTACTAGAGGTACTGTAGGTGTTACTAGAGGTACTGTAGACGTTTACTAGAGGTACCGTAGGTGTTACTAGAGGTACTGTAGGTGTTACTAGAGGTACTGTAGGTGTTACTAGAGGTACTGTAGGTGTTACTAGAGGTACTGTAGACGTTATTAGAGGTACCGTAGACGTTATTAGAGGTACCGTAGACGTTATTAGAGGTACTGTAGGCGTTATTAGAGGTAATGTAGACGTTATTAGAGGTACCGTAGACGTTATTAGAGGTACCGTAGACGTTATTAGAGGTAATGTAGACGTTATTAGAGGTACCGTAGACGTTATTAGAGGTACTGTAGACGTTATTAGAGGTAATGTATGCGCTACTAGAGGTATTGTAGGCGTTATTAGAGGTACTGTAGGCGTATTACATCTAGTACAGTTATGTTGCGTCAAATTGGAATCGGAAACTAAATAAGATAACTTAAAAATATAAAGTGATGTACCCGAAGTGTATTTTTCACCAGAGTAATTCTATCAGTAATTGGTTTTAGTATTTACAAAACATATTTCTTAAGTGATAGTAGATATGTTGATGTTAATAATATATATCGTATAATTATTTAAACAATAGTAATAGATCTCCAGTAGAAATATTACAAAAAGCCGGGCATTAATGGCATACAGTTTTAAAAGCAATTAAGAAACCACCTAGATAATAATTAGCAGATTTGTTTTTGTTTTTGTTTTTTTTGTTTAAGCTTTATTTATTTTACGATTGCGAAGCAAGTTCTTACAACTTGGCGCGGATGAAAACGTATATGTGGTAATTCGTGTGGGAAGAAACCAGAATACCCGGAGAAAACCCACCCCTCAGATCTAGCGACCAGCGTACCATCTCACATACTTTCCGGTCCGAAGATCGAACCCGTGTTGCACTGGCGAGAAGCGAGCGCGCTAACCACGGCGCTAATATATATATATATATATATATATATATATATATATATATATATGCAACGTATGTACGTTCCGGTGAAAGTCCGTACACACATGTGTATATGTCAAAGTATGCATATGTCAAAGTATATGCTTTCCGGTGAATGTCCGCACATATACACACACAAGTATATACGGTGAAAGTCCCCACAGACACACACGTATGTATATACTGTCCGGTGAAAGTCCGCACAGCCACACGCATATGTATATACTGCCTGCACGTGAAAGTCACCACAGACACACACATATGTATAATTTTATACTGTCCGGTGAAAGTCCGCACATACATACGCATGTGTATATACTGTCCGGTGAAAGTCCACACAGACATACGCATGTGTATATACTGTCCGGTGAAAGTCCGCACAGACATACGCATATGTATATACTGTCCTGTGAAAGTCCACACAGACATACGCATATGTATATACTGTCCGCTGAAAGTCGACACAGACATAGGCATATGTATATACTGTCCGCTGAAAGTCCGCACATACAAACGCATATGTATATACTGCCTGTCGGTGAAAGTCCACACAGACATACGCATATGTATATACTGTCCGGTGAAAGTCCGCACAGATATATGCATATATATATACTGTCCGGTGAAAGTCCGCACAGATATACGCATATATATATACTGTCCGGTGAAAGTCCGCACAGACATACGCATATATATATAATGTCCGGTGAAAGTCCTCACAGACATACGCATATATATATAATGTCCGATGAAAGTCCACACAGACATACGCATATGTATATACTGTCCTGTGAAAGTCCACACAGACATACGCATATGTATATACTGTCCGCTGAAAGTCGACACAGACATAGGCATATGTATATACTGTCCGCTGAAAGTCCGCACATACATACGCATATGTATATACTGCCTGTCGGTGAAAGTCCACACCGACATACGCATATGTATATACTGTCCGGTGAAAGTCCGCACAGATATATGCATATATATATACTGTCCGGTGAAAGTCCGCACAGATATACGCATATATATATACTGTCCGGTGAAAGTCCGCACAGACATACGCATATATATATAATGTCCGGTGAAAGTCCTCACAGACATACGCATATATATATAATGTCCGATGAAAGTCCACACAGACATACGCATATATATATACTGACCGGTGAAAGTCCACACAGACATACGCATATATATATATATATATTGACCGGTGTAAGTCCACACAGACATATGCATATATATATACTGACCGGTGAAAGTCCACACAGACATACGCATATATATATATATTGACCAGTGTAAGTCCACACAGACATACGCATATGTATATACTGCCCGGTGAAAGTACACACATACATACGCATATATATATATATTGACCGGTGAAAGTCCACACAGAAATATGCATATATATATACTGACCGGTGAAAGTCACAACAATGTACCTACACTTTGATTTCATTCCTGTACCATATCATTTATGACAAGCTATTTTACTGCAATGTCTCCGAGTCCATGTTTTCTACATATCGTGATTTCGACTTCCACCATGTTTTGGTTGTGCTTGTGCTTGTGCGATGATATCATTTCGTCATATCTCAGCGCTTCTCGTACATTATTTAGTAGCAAACCAATTCGTTTTGGAAATCCTTCACAGTATTAGGGAAATAAAGTAAAAAATTAAGTTATTACATCGAATACAATGTTCAGTTAGTCTTTTGTTTGTGGATACGTTGACAAATATGTTATAAACAACCCACAAACACATTGTCTATACAACAACCCACACACACATTGTCTATACAACAACCCACAAACACATTGTCTATACAACAACCCACACACACATTGTCTATACAACAACCCACAAACACATTGTCTATGCAACAACCATATAGACTCATTGTCTATATAACAACACACACTCATTGTCTATACAACAACCCAAACTCATTGTCTATACAACAACCCACACTCATTGTCTATACAACAACCCACACTCATTGTCTATACAACAACCCACACTCATTGTCTATACAACAACCCACACTCATTGTCTATACAACAACCCACACTCATTGTCTATACAACAACCTACACTCATTGTCTATACAACAACCCACACTCATTGTCTATACAACAACCTACACTCATTGTCTATACAACAACCCACACTCATTGTCTATGCAACAACCCACACTCATTGTCTATACAACAACCCACACTCATTGTCGTCTGTACAACAACCCACAAACACATTGTCTATACAACAACCCACAAACACATTGTCTATACAACAACCCACAAACACATTGTCTATACAACAACCCACAAACACATTGTCTATACAACAACCCACAAACACATTGTCTATACAACAACCCACACTCATTGTCTATACAACAAACCACAAACACATTGTCTATACAACAACCCACACTCATTGTCTATACAACAACCCACAAACACATTGTCTATACAACAACCCACACTCATTGTCTATACAACAACCCAAACTCATTGTCTATACAACAACCCACACTCATTGTCTATGCAACATCCCACACTCATTGTCTATACAACAACCCACAAACACATTGTCTATACAACAACCCACACTCATGGTCTATACAACAACCCACAAACACATTGTCTATACAATAACCCACACTCATTGTCTATACAACAACCCACAAACACATTGTCTATACAACAACCCACACTCATTGTCTATACAACAACCCACAAACACATTGTCTATACAACAACCCACAAACTCATTGTCTATACAACAACCCACAAACACATTGTCTATACAACAACCCACAAACACATTGTCTATACAACAACCCACAAACACATTGTCTATACAACAACCCACACTCATTGTCTATACAACAACCCACAAACAGTGTCTATACAACAACCCACAAACACATTGTCTATACAACAATTCACACGCATTGTCTATACAACAACCCACAAACATTGTTTATGTAACAACCCACACTCATTGTCTATACAACAACCCACACTCATTGTCTATGCAACATCCCACACTCATTGTCTATACAACAACCCACAAACACATTGTCTATACAACAACCCACACTCATGGTCTATACAACAACCCACAAACACATTGTCTATACAATAACCCACACTCATTGTCTATACAACAACCCACAAACACATTGTCTATACAACAACCCACACTCATTGTCTATACAACAACCCACAAACACATTGTCTATACAACAACCCACAAACTCATTGTCTATACAACAACCCACAAACACATTGTCTATACAACAACCCACAAACACATTGTCTATACAACAACCCACAAACACATTGTCTATACAACAACCCACACTCATTGTCTATACAACAACCCACAAACAGTGTCTATACAACAACCCACAAACACATTGTCTATACAACAATTCACACGCATTGTCTATACAACAACCCACAAACATTGTTTATGCAACAACCCACACTCATTGTCTATACAACAACCCACACTCATTGTCTATACAACAACCCATAAACAGTGTCTGTGTAGCACACGTGACGGGTATATGGCCGTATCTTAGCATTGTCTATACACCATAAGTGACAGGTATATTGTCGTATCTTAGCATTGTCTATACACCACAAGTGACAGGTATATTGCCGTATCTTAGCATTGTCTATACACCACAATTGACAGGTATATTGTCGTATCTTAGCATTGTCTAAACAACACAACTGACAGGTATATTGACATATCTTAGCATTGTCTATGCACCACAAGTGACAGGTATATTGCCGTATGTTATCGACTCTATGCAAGGTAATGGTTTATTGAGCACCCACATGAAATGTTACCTTCCGCGGAATGCTATATTGTTTATAGTCTCCCACATCCAGTAGTGCAGTTTACGAGAAATGCTATATAATGTATTTATATAATAAATATCCTGCATTGTTTGTGTAGTTTCAAAGAATGTGTACAGCATACCGTTAATTTTAGGGGAAGTGGAATGCTTACAAATGACAACGTGGGAAAATGTGATAACATGTGATTGTGTTAAACATAAAAAAGTGGGTAAACTCTAGTGGGCTTTTTTTCCATTTGTCTACTGGATAATTTCTTTACCAGTTGCTCGTTTAATTTTCAAATATTAATGCATGTACACGTATGTTTGTATGCATGTACACGTATGTTTGTATGCATGTACACGTATGCCGGTATACATGTACACGTATGCCGGTATGCATGTACACGTATGCCGGTATGCATGTACACGTATGCCGGTATGCATGTACACGTATGCCGGTATACATGTACACGTATGCCGGTATACATGTACACGTATGCCGGTATGCATGTACACGTATGCCGGTATACATGTACACGTATGTCGGTATACATGTATACGTATGGTGGTATACATGTACACGTATGTTTGTATACATGTACACGTATGACGGTATACATGTACACGTATGCCGGTATGCATGTACACGTATGCCGGTATGCATGTACACGTATGACGGTATGCATGTACACGTATGCCGGTATGCATGTACACGTATGACGGTATGCATGTACACGTATGCCGGTATGCATGTACACCTATGACGGTATGCATGTACACGTATGCCGGTATGCATGTACACGTATGCCGGTATGCATGTACACGTATGACGGTATGCATGTACACGTATGCAGGTATACATGTACACGTATGTTTGTATGCATGTACACGTATGCCGGTATGCATGTACACGTATGCCGGTATGCATGTACACGTATGCTGGTATGAATGTACACGTATGGTGGTATACATGTACACGTATGGTGGTATACATGTACACGTATGCTGGTATGCATGTACACGTATGCCGGTATACATGTACACGTATGGTGGTATACATGTACACGTAGGGTGGTATGAATGTACACGTATGGTGGTATACATGTACACGTATGGTGGTATGAATGTACACGTATGTTTGTATGCATGTACACGTATGTTTGTATGCATGTACACGTATGGTGGTATACATGTACACGTATGGTGGTATGCATGTACACGTATGCTGGTATGCATGTACACGTATGCCGGTATACATGTACACGTATGGTGGTATACATGTACACGTATGGTGGTATGCATGTACACGTATGCTGGTATGCATGTACACGTATGGTGGTATACATGTACACGTATGGTGGTATACATGTACACGTATGGTGGTATGCATGTACACGTATGCTGGTATGCATGTACACGTATGGTGGTATACATGTACACGTATGGTGGTATACATGTACACGTATGGTGGTATGCATGTACACGTATGCTGGTATGCATGTACACGTATGCCGGTATACATGTACACGTATGGTGGTATACATGTACACGTATGGTGGTATACATGTACACGTATGGTGGTATGCATGTACACGTATGGTGGTATACATGTACACGTATGCTGGTATACATGTACACGTATGCCGGTATACATGTACACGTATGCTGGTATACATGTACACGTATGGTGGTATACATGTACACGTATGCTGGTATACTTGTACACGTATGCTGGTATACATGTACACGTATGTCGGTATATAACTATATAACCAGGAGGTGTATATAGCAGGTGTATACGATTAACATGTAACCAGGAGGTGTATGCGATTAACATATAACCAGGAGGTGTATTCGATTAACATGTAACCAGGAGGTGTATGCGATTAACATGTAACCAGGAGGTGTATGCGATTAACATGTAACCAGGAGGTGTATACGATTAACATGTAACCAGGAGGTGTATGCGATTAACATGTAACCAGGAGGTGTATGCGATTAACATGTAACCAGGAGGTGTATGCGATTAACATGTAACCAGGAGGTGTATGCGATTAACATGTAACCAGGAGGTGTATACGATTAACATGTAACCAGGATGTGTATGCGATTAACATGTAACCAGGAGATGTATGCGATTAACATGTAACCAGGAGGTGTATGCGATTAACATGTAACCAGGAGGTGTATGCGATTAACATGTAACCAGGAGGTGTATGCGATTAACATGTAACCAGGAGGTGTATGCGATTAACATGTAACCAGGAGGTGTATGCGATTAACATGTAACCAGGAGGTGTATACGATTAACATGTAACCAGGAGGTGTATGCGATTAACATGTAACCAGGATGTGTATGCGATTAACATGTAACCAGGAGGTGTATACGATTAACATGTAACCAGGATGTGTATGCGATTAACATGTAACCAGGAGGTGTATTCGATTAACATGTAACCAGGAGGTGTATGCGATTAACATGTAACCATGATGTGTATGCGATTAACATGTAACCAGGAGGTGTATACGATTAACATGTAACCAGGAGGTGTATACGATTAACATGTAACCAGGAGGTGTATACGATTAACATGTAACCAGTAGGTGTATGCGATTAACATGTAACCAGGATGTGTATGCGATTAACATGTAACCAGGAGGTGTATGCGATTAACATGTAACCAGGAGGTGTATGCGATTAACATGTAACCAGGAGGTGTATGCGATTAACATGTAACCAGGAGGTGTATGCGATTAACATGTAACCAGGAGGTGTATACGATTAACATGTAACCAGGAGGTGTATACGATTAACATGTAACCAGGAGGTGTATGCGATTAACATGTAACCAGGAGGTGTATACGATTAACATGTAACCAGGAGGTGTATACGATTAACATGTAACCAGGAGGTGTATACGATTAACATGTAACCATGAGGTGTATACGATTAACATGTAACCAGGAGGTGTATGCGATTAACAGTGTTAAATAAAGTTGCCTAATAGATGAGAAGTGTGCAATCGATGCGTTTTCATTTAAAGTTGATTACATTCTGGATTACGCTAATGTGATCAACATCGGGAAATCGAGAATTGAGATTTTGCTGTTATAAATTTAGGCGCTTGAGCTAGTTTAATGGTTTAAAAAACACCAACATTGCAAGCAATTTGTTTAATTATACGGTTTGTATCGAATGTATGAAATATATTCCACGACGTATGTTGCACGAGACGCATGCATAGATAACTACATAAACACGTGAACGTTTCATAATGGATCCAACAGAGCTTAACACACTGTCGTGACGTCATACGTTTGTACTTACAGTCCATTATTATTAATAGTGGACTGCTTTCAAAAGGTCAATGTATTTGATCAAATCCTATGCGTAAATGTACGAATTAGTAAGACCGTGTTACATAAGCTGGTGCTAGCCGTTGTCTAATGTTGTTAAAATTTTAGGCCCAAACAATTTGTATTTTCGTGCTATGTATTGTATCTTTATGTGTATGACATGTGTACTATTGATTTGCAATAAAATATGATTAAATTTAAAAAAATGCATAAGTGTGTGTTTTAAGTAAGATATAAGCATCAAATGGATCCAATATTTAACATATCGGATCGTTTTCGTCTTATATCCTATACATATTGAGTCACGTATGCTATATGTTTTCGTCTTATATCCTATACATATTGAGTCACGCAAGCTCTATGTGTTCGTCTTATATCCTATACATATTGAGTCACGCATGCTGTTTTCGTCTTATATCCTATACATATTGAGTCACGCATGCTGTTTTCGTCTTATATCCTATACATATTGAGTCACGTATGCTATATGTTTTCGTCTTATATCCTATACATATTGAGTCACGTATGCTATATGTTTTCGTCTTATATCCTATACATATTGAGTCACGCAAGCTCTATGTGTTCGTCTTATATCCTATACATATTGAGTCACGCATGCTGTTTTCGTCTTATATCCTATACATATTGAGTCACGCATGCTGTTTTCGTCTTATATCCTATACATATTGAGTCACGTATGCTATATGTTTTCGTCTTATATCCTATACATATTGAGTCACGTATGCTATATGTTTTCGTCTTATATCCTATACATATTGAGTCACGCATACTATATGTTTTCGTCTTATATCCTATACATATTGAGTCACGCATGCTGTTTTCGTCTTATATCCTATACATATTGAGTCACGCAAGCTCTATGTGTTCGTCTTATATCCTATACATATTGAGTCACGTATGCTATATGTTTTCGTCTTATATCCTATACATATTGAGTCACGCATGCTATATGTTTTCGTCTTATATCCTATACATATTGAGTCACGCATGCTATATGTTTTCGTCCTATATCCTATACATATTGAGTCACGCATGCTATATGTTTTCGTCTTATATCCTATACATATTGAGTCACGCATGCTATATGTTTTCGTCTTATATCCTATACATATTGAGTCACGCATGCTGTTTTCGTCTTATATACTATACATATTGAGTCACGCATGCTATATGTTTTCGTCTTATATCCTATGCATATTGAGTCACACATGCTGTTTTCGTCTTATATCCTATACATATTGAGTCACGCATGCTATATGTTTTCGTCTTATATCCTATAAATATTGAGTCACGCAAGCTCTATGTGTTCGTCTTATATCCTATACATATTGAGTCACGCATACTATATGTTTTCGTCTTATATCCTATACATATTGAGTCACGCATGCTGTTTTCGTCTTATATCCTATACATATTGCATCACGCAAGCTCTATGTGTTCGTCTTATATCCTATACATATTGAGTCACGCATGCTATATGTTTTCGTCTTATATCTTATACATATTGAGTCACGCATGCTATATGTTTTCGTCTTATATCCTATACATATTGAGTCACGCAAGCTCTATGTGTTCGTCTTATATCCTATACATATTGAGTCACGCAAGCTCTATGTGTTCGTCTTATATCCTATACATATTGAGTCACGCATACTATATGTTTTCGTCTTATATCCTATACATATTGAGTCACGCATGCTATATGTTTTCGTCTTATATCCTATACATATTGAGTCACGCATGCTATATGTTTTCGTCTTATATCCTATACATATTGAGTCACGCATGCTATATGTTTTCGTCTTATATCCTATACATATTGAGTCACGCATGCTATATGTTTTCGTCTTATATCCTATACATATTGAGTCACACATGCTATATGTTTTCGTCTTATATCCTATGCATATTGAGTCACGCATGCTATATGTTTTCGTCTTATATCCTATACATATTGAGTCACGCATGCTATATGTTTTCGTCTTATATCCTATACATATTGAGTCACGCATACTATATGTTTTCGTCTTATATCCTATACATATTGAGTCACGCATACTATATGTTTTCGTCTTATATCCTATACATATTGAGTCACGCATGCTGTTTTCGTCTTATATCCTATACATATTGAGTCACGCATGCTATATGTTTTCGTCTTATATCCTATATATATTGAGTCACGCATGCTATATGTTTTCGTCTTATATCCTATACATATTGAGTCACGCATACTATATGTTTTCGTCTTATATCCTATACATATTGAGTCACGCATGCTGTTTTCGTCTTATATCCTATACATATTGAGTCACGCATGCTATATGTGTTCGTCTTATATCCTATATATATTGAGTCACGCATACTATATGTTTTCGTCTTATATCCTATACATATTGAGTCACGCATGCTATATGTTTTCGTCTTATATCCTATACATATTGAGTCACGCATGCTATATGTTTTCGTCTTATATCCTATACATATTGAGTCACGCATGCTGTTTTCGTCTTATATCCTATACATATTGAGTCACGCATACTATATGTTTTCGTCTTATATCCTATACATATTGAGTCACGCATGCTATATGTTTTCGTCTTATATCCTATACATATTGAGTCACGCATGCTGTTTTCGTCTTATATCCTATACATATTGAGTCACGCAAGCTCTATGTGTTCGTCTTATATCCTATACATATTGAGTCACGCATGCTGTTTTCGTCTTATATACTATACATATTGAGTCACGCATACTATATGTTTTCGTCTTATATCCTATACATATTGAGTCACGCATGCTATATGTTTTCGTCTTATATCCTATACATATTGAGTCACGCATGCTATATGTTTTCGTCTTATATCCTATACATATTGAGTCACGCATGCTGTTTTCGTCTTATATCCTATACATATTGAGTCACGCAAGCTCTATGTGTTCGTCTTATATCCTATACATATTGAGTCACGCAAGCTCTATGTGTTCGTCTTATATCCTATACATATTGAGTCACGCATGCTGTTTTCGTCTTATATACTATACATATTGAGTCACGCATGCTATATGTTTTCGTGATATATTGAGTCACGCATGCTATATGTTTTCGTCTTATATCCTATACATATTGAGTCACGCATGCTGTTTTCGTCTTATATCCTATACATATTGACTCACGCATGCTATATGTTTTCGTCTTATATCCTATACATATTGAGTCACGCATGCTATATGTTTTCGTCTTATATCCTATACATATTGAGTCACGCATGCTATATGTTTTCGTCTTATATCCTATACATATTGAGTCACGCATGCTGTTTTCGTCTTATATCCTATACATATTGAGTCACGCATGCTGTTTTCGTCTTATATCCTATACATATTGAGTCACGCATGCTATATGTTTTCGTCTTATATCCTATGCATATTGAGTCACGCATGCTGTGTTCGTCTTATATCCTATACATATTGAGTCACGCATGCTATATGTTTTCGTCTTATATCATATACATATTGAGTCACGCATACTATATGTTTTCGTCTTATATCCTATACATATTGAGTCACGCAAGCTCTATGTGTTCGTCTTATATCCTATACATATTGAGTCACGCATGCTGTTTTCGTCTTATACCCTATACATATTGAGTCACGCATGCTATATGTTTTCGTCTTATATCCTATACATATTGAGTCACGCATGCTATATGTTTTCGTCTTATATCCTATACATATTGAGTCACGCAAGCTCTATGTGTTCGTCTTATATCCTATACATATTGAGTCACGCATGCTGTTTTCATCTTATACCCTATACATATTGAGTCACGCATGCTATATGTTTTCGTCTTATATCCTATACATATTGAGTCACGCATACTATATGTTTTCGTCTTATATCCTATACATATTGAGTCACGCATACTATATGTTTTCGTCTTATATCCTATACATATTGAGTCACGCATGCTATATGTTTTCGTCTTATATCCTATACATATTGAGTCACGCATGCTATATGTTTTCGTCTTATATCCTATACATATTGAGTCACGCATGCTATATGTTTTTATCTGACAAAGATGGTTGTTTGTCTCTTTGTTTGTTTACTTGTTTGTTTACTTGTTTGTTTACTTGTTTGTTTACTTGTTTGTTTCTATCTTTCTTTGTTACGGACGGATTTTTGTATGTTGTGGAAGGGTGGACCTCGGTTCAAGAGCGAACCCATTACATTCTGGAGGTTATCTGATCTATGATTATTTAATAAAGTTTGAACTTTATTGCAAAGCAAGTTCTGTCAACTTATATTAATCACTCTCATTGGCGCGGTTGAAAGCGTAAATATGGTCAATTGTGTGGAGGAAACCGGAGTACACGGAGAAAACCCACCTGTCTGATCTGGCGACCACCGTACCATCTCACATACTTCCCAAAGCTGGACAATGTAGTAGCATGGCGGAGGTTTGTTGTATGTCTCGGAATGCTCGGACATTTGACAAGGTGATGGATGTTTGCTGTTTCTGATTTCTCGGACATTTAGTAGCGTTGCGGACATTTACTATCTTGGATTTCTCGGACATTTAGTAGCGAGACGGACATTTACTATCTTGGATTTCTCGGACATTTAGTAGCGTGGCGGACAGTTACTATCTTGGATTTCTCGGACATTTAGTAGCGTGGCGGACATTTACTATCTTGGATTTCTCGCACATTTAGTAGCGTGGCGGACATTTACTATCTTGGATTTCTCGCAAATTTAGTAGCGTGGCGGACATTTACGATCTTGGATTTCTCGGACATTTAGTAGCGTGACGGACATTTACTCTCTTGGATTTCTCGGACATTTAGTAGCGTGGCGGACATTTACTATCTTGGATTTCTCGGACATTTAGTAGCGTGGCGGACATTTACTATCTTGGATTTCTCGCACATTTAGTAGCGTGACGGACATTTACTATCTTGGATTTCTCGGACATTTAGTAGCGTGGCGGACATTTACTATCTTGGATTTCTCGGACATTTAGTAGCGTGGCGGACATTTACGATCTTGGATTTCTCGGACATTTAGTAGCGTGGCGGACAGTTACTATCTTGGATTTCTCGCACATTTAGTAGCGTGGCGGACAGTTACTATCTTGGATTTCTCGCACATTTAGTAGCGTGGCGGACATTTACGATCTTGGATTTCTCGGACATTTAGTAGCGTGGCGGACATTTACGATCTTGGATTTCTCGCACATTTAGTAGCGTGGCGGACAGTTACTATCTTGGATTTCTCGCACATTTAGTAGCGTGGCGGACAGTTACTATCTTGGATTTCTCGCACATTTAGTAGCGTGGCGGACAGTTACTATCTTGGATTTCTCGCACATTTAGTAGCGTGGCGGACAGTTACTATCTTGGATTTCTCGCACATTTAGTAGCGTGGCGGACAGTTACTATCTTGGATTTCTCGCACATTTAGTAGCGTGGCGGACAGTTACTATCTTGGATTTCTCGCACATTTAGTAGCGTGGCGGACAGTTACTATCTTGGATTTCTCGCACATTTAGTAGCGTGGAGGGGTTCGGATTGAATGCTCTTGTTATGCGTCACATTATAGGTACTATAAAGGGAACAGTTCGTGTCACTGTGCCACACGTGTAGGCCATACAGATGATAATAAAGGAACAGTTCCTGTCACTGTGCCACACGTGTAGGCCATACAGATGATAATAAAGGACCAGTTCGTGTCAATGTGCCACACGTGTAGCCCATACAGATGATAATTAATGAACAGTTCGTGTCACTATGCCACACGTGTAACCCATACAGATGATAATAAAGGAACAGTTCGTGTCACTGTGCCACACGTGTAGGCCATACAGATGATAATAAAGGAACAGTTCCTGTCACTGTGCCACACGTGTAGGCCATACAGATGATAATAAAGGACCAGTTCGTGTCAATGTGCCACACGTGTAGCCCATACAGATGATAATTAATGAACAGTTCGTGTCACTGTGCCACACGTGTAGCCCATACAGATGATAATTAAGGAACAGTTCGTGTCACTATGCATCACGTGTAACCCATACAGATGATAATTAAGGAACAGTTCGTGTCACTATGCATCACGTGTAACCCATACAGATGATAATTAAGGAACAGTTCGTGTCACTATGCCACACGTGTAACCCATACAGATGATAATTAAGGAACAGTTCGTGTCACTATGCCACACGTGTAACCCATACAGATGATAATAAAGGAACAGTTCGTGTCACTGTGCATAACGTGTAGGCCATACAGATGATAATAAAGGAACAGTTCGTGTCACTGTACTATACGTGTAGCCCATACAGATGATAATAAATGAACAGTTCGTGTCACTGTGCCACACGTGTAGCCCATACAGATGATAATAAAGGAACAGTTCGTGTCACTGTGCATAACGTGTAGGCCATACAGATGATAATAAAGGAAGAGTTCGTGTCACTGTACTATACGTGTAGCCCATACAGATGATAATAAAGGAACAGTTCGTGTCACTGTGCTACACGTGTAGCCCATACAGATGATAATAAAGGAACAGTTCGTGTCACTGTGCTACACGTGTAGCCCATACAGATGATAATTAAGGAACAGTTCGTGTCACTGTGCCACACGTGTAGCCCATACAGATGATAATAAAGGACCAGTTCGTGTCACTGTGCCACACGTGTAGCCCATACAGATGATAATAAAGGACCAGTTCGTGTCACTGTGCCACACGTGTAGCCCATACAGATGATAATAAAGGAACAGTTCGTGTCACTGTGCATAACGTGTAGGCCATACAGATGATAATAAAGGAAGAGTTCGTGTCACTGTGCTACACGTGTAGCCCATACAGATGATAATAAAGGAACAGTTCGTGTCACTGTGCTACACGTGTAGCCCATACAGATGATAATAAAGGAACAGTTCGTGTCACTGTGCTACACATGTAGCCCATACAGATGATAATTAAGGAACAGTTCGTGTCACTGTGCTACACATGTAGCCCATACAGATGATAATAAATGAACAGTTCGTGTCACTATGCATCACGTGTAACCCATACAGATGATAATAAAGGAACAATTCATGTCACTGTGCTATACATGTAGCCCATACAGATGATAATTAACGAACAGTTCGTGTTACTGTGCTACACGTGTAGCCCATACAGGTGATAATAAATGAACAGTTCGTGTCACTATGCATCACGTGTAGCCCATACAGATGATAATAAAGGACCAGTTCGTGTCACTATGCATCACGTGTAGCCCATACAGATGATAATAAAGGACCAGTTCGTGTCACTATGCATCACGTGTAGCCCATACAGATGATAATAAAGGACCAGTTCGTGTCACTGTGCCACACGTGTAGCCCATACAGATGATAATAAAGGAACAGTTCGTGTCACTGTGCCACACGTGTAGCCCATACAGATGATAATAAAGGAACAGTTCGTGTCAATGTGCCACACGTGTAGCCCATACAGATGATAATAAAGGACCAGTTCGTGTCACTGTGCCACACGTGTAGCCCATACAGATGATAATAAAGGAACAGTTCGTGTCACTGTGCCACACGTGTAGCCCATACAGATGATAATAAAGGACCAGTTCGTGTCAATGTGCCACACGTGTAGCCCATACAGATGATAATAAAGGAACAGTTCGTGTCACTGTGCCACACGTGTAGCCCATACAGATGATAATAAAGGAACAGTTCGTGTCACTGTGCCACACGTGTAGCCCATACAGATGATAATAAAGGAACAGTTCGTGTCACTGTGCCACACGTGTAACCCATACAGATGATAATTAAGGAACAGTTCGTGTCACTGTGCCACACGTGTAGCCCATACAGATGATAATAAAGGAACAGTTCGTGTCACTATGCATCACGTGTAACCCATACAGATGATAATAAAGGAACAGTTCGTGTCACTGTGCCACACGTGTAGGCCATACAGATGATAATAAAGGAACAGTTCGTGTCACTGTGCCACACGTGTAGCCCATACAGATGATAATAAAGGACCAGTTCGTGTCACTGTGCCACACGTGTAGCCCATACAGATGATAATAAAGGAACAGTTCGTGTCACTGTGCCACACGTGTAGCCCATACAGATGATAATTAAGGAACAGTTCGTGTCACTATGCATCACGTGTAACCCATACAGATGATAATTAAGGAACAGTTCGTGTCACTATGCATCACGTGTAACCCATACAGATGATAATTAAGGAACAGTTCGTGTCACTATGCCACACGTGTAACCCATACAGATGATAATTAAGGAACAGTTCGTGTCACTATGCCACACGTGTAACCCATACAGATGATAATAAAGGAACAGTTCGTGTCACTGTGCCACACGTGTAGGCCATACAGATGATAATAAAGGAACAGTTCCTGTCACTGTGCCACACGTGTAGGCCATACAGATGATAATAAAGGACCAGTTCGTGTCACTGTGCCACACGTGTAGCCCATACAGATGATAATAAAGGACCAGTTCGTGTCACTGTGCCACACGTGTAGCCCATACAGATGATAATAAAGGAACAGTTCGTATCAATGTGCCACACGTGTAGCCCATACAGATGATAATAAAGGAACAGTTCGTGTCACTGTGCATAACGTGTAGGCCATACAGATGATAATAAAGGAAGAGTTCGTGTCACTGTACTATACGTGTAGCCCATACAGATGATAATAAAGGAACAGTTCGTGTCACTGTGCTACACGTGTAGCCCATACAGATGATAATAAAGGAACAGTTCGTGTCACTGTGCTACACATGTAGCCCATACAGATGATAATTAAGGAACAGTTCGTGTCACTGTGCCACACGTGTAGCCCATACAGATGATAATAAAGGACCAGTTCGTGTCACTGTGCCACACGTGTAGCCCATACAGATGATAATAAAGGACCAGTTCGTGTCACTGTGCCACACGTGTAGCCCATACAGATGATAATAAAGGAACAGTTCGTGTCACTGTGCCACACGTGTAGCCCATACAGATGATAATAAAGGAACAGTTCGTGTCACTGTGCATCACGTGTAGCCCATACAGATGATAATAAAGGAACAGTTCGTGTCACTGTGCAACACGTGTAGCCCATACAGATGATAATAAAGGAACAGTTCGTGTCACTGTGCCACACGTGTAACCCATACAGATGATAATAAAGGAACAGTTCGTGTCACTGTGCTACACGTGTAGCCCATACAGATGATAATTAAGGAACAGTTCGTGTCACTGTGCCACACGTGTAGCCCATACAGATGATAATAAAGGAACAGTTCGTGTCACTATGCATCACGTGTAGCCCATACAGATGATAATAAAGGAACAGTTCGTGTCACTGTGCCACACGTGTAGGCCATACAGATGATAATAAAGGACCAGTTCGTGTCACTGTGCCACACGTGTAGCCCATACAGATGATAATAAAGGACCAGTTCGTGTCACTGTGCCACACGTGTAGCCCATACAGATGATAATAAAGGAACAGTTCGTATCAATGTGCCACACGTGTAGCCCATACAGATGATAATAAAGGAACAGTTCGTGTCACTGTGCATAACGTGTAGGCCATACAGATGATAATAAAGGAAGAGTTCGTGTCACTGTGCTACACGTGTAGCCCATACAGATGATAATAAAGGAACAGTTCGTGTCACTGTGCTACACGTGTAGCCCATACAGATGATAATAAAGGAACAGTTCGTGTCACTGTGCCACACGTGTAGCCCATACAGATGATAATAAAGGAACAGTTCGTGTCACTGTGCCACACGTGTAGCCCATACAGATGATAATAAAGGACCAGTTCGTGTCACTGTGCCACACGTGTAGCCCATACAGATGATAATAAGGAACAGTTCGTGTCACTGTGCCACACGTGTAGCCCATACAGATGATAATAAAGGAACAGTTCGTGTCACTGTGCCACACGTGTAGCCCATACAGATGATAATAAAGGAACAGTTCGTGTCACTGTGCATAACGTGTAGCCCATACAGATGATAATAAAGGAACAGTTCGTGTCACTGTGCTACACGTGTAGCCCATACAGATGATAATAAAGGAACAGTTCGTGTCACTGTGCCACACGTGTAGCCCATACAGATGATAATAAAGGAACAGTTCGTGTCACTGTGCTACACATGTAGCCCATACAGATGATAATTAAGGAACAGTTCGTGTCACTGTGCTACACGTGTAGCCCATACAGATGATAATAAATGAACAGTTCGTGTCACTATGCATCACGTGTAGCCCATACAGATGATAATAAAGGACCAGTTCGTGTCACTATGCATCACGTGTAGCCCATACAGATGATAATAAATGAACAGTTCGTGTCACTATGCATCACGTGTAGCCCAAACAGATAATAATAAAGGACCAGTTCGTGTCACTATGCATCACGTGTAGCCCATACAGATGATAATAATGGACCAGTTCGTGTCACTGTGCCACACGTGTATCCCATACAGATGATAATAAAGGAACAATTCATGTCACTGTGCTACACATGTAGCCCATACAGATGATAATTAAGGAACAGTTCCTATCAATGTGCCACACGTGTAGCCCATACAGATGATAATAAAGGAACAGTTCGTATCACTGTGCTACACGTGTAGCCCATACAGATGATAATAAAGGACCAGTTCGTGTCACTGTGCCACACGTGTAGCCCATACAGATGATAATAAAGGACAAGTTCGTGTCACTGTGCCACACGTGTAGGCCATACAGATGATAATAAAGGAACAGTTCGTGTCACTGTGCCACACGTGTAGGCCATACAGATGATAATAAAGGAACAGTTCGTGTCACTGTGCCACACGTGTAGGCCATACAGATGATAATAAAGGACCAGTTCGTGTCACTGTGCCACACGTGTAGGCCATACAGATGATAATAAAGGAACAGTTCGTGTCACTGTGCCACACGTGTAGGCCATACATATGATAATAAAGGACCAGTTCATGTCACTGTGCCACACGTGTAGCCCATATAGATGATAATAAAGGAACAGTTCGTGTCACTGTGCCACACGTGTAGGCCATACAGATGATAATAAAGGACCAGTTCGTGTCACTGTGCCACACGTGTAGCCCATATAGATGATAATAAAGGAACAGTTCGTGTCACTGTGCTACACATGTAGCCCATACAGATGATAATAAAGGAACAGTTCGTATCACTGTGCTACACGTGTAGCCCATACAGATGATAATAAAGGAACAGTTCGTATCACTGTGCTACACCTGTAGCCCATACAGATGATAATAAAAGACCAGTTCATGTCACTGTGCCACACGTGTAGCCCATATAGATGATAATAAAGGAACAGTTCGTGTCACTGTGCCACACGTGTAGGCCATACAGATGATAATAAAGGAACAGTTCGTGTCACTGTGTATCACGTGTAGGCCATAGAGATGATAATAAAGGAACAGTTCCTGTCACTGTGCCACACGTGTAGGCCATACAGATGATAATAAAGGAACAGTTCGTGTCACTGTGTATCACATGTAGCCCATAGAGATGATAATAAAGGAACAGTTCGTGTCACTGTGCCACACGTGTAGGCCATACAGATGATAATAAAGGACCAGTTCGTGTCACTGTGCCACACGTGTAGGCCATACAGATGATAATAAAGGAACAGTTCGTGTCACTGTGTATCACATGTAGCCCATACAGATGATAATAAAGGAACAGTTCGTATCACTGTGCTACACGTGTAGCCCATACAGATGATAATAAAGGAACAGTTCGTGTCACTGTGCTACACGTGTAGCCCATACAGATGATAATAAAGGACCAGTTCATGTCACTGTGCCACACGTGTAGCCCATATAGATGATAATAAAGGAACAGTTCGTGTCACTGTGCCACACGTGTAGGCCATACAGATGATAATAAAGGAACAGTTCGTGTCACTGTGTATCACGTGTAGGCCATAGAGATGATAATATAGGAACAGTTCCTGTCACTGTGCCACACGTGTAGGCCATACAGATGATAATAAAGGAACAGTTCGTGTCACTGTGTATCACATGTAGCCCATAGAGATGATAATAAAGGAACAGTTCGTGTCACTGTGCCACACGTGTAGCCCATACAGATGATAATAATCTATGACGTATTGTTGTCATATTCTAGTGTTTCTCTCAATAATCTATACAGAAGCAGCACACTCACTAAACATGGGTTTGACTTTGACTTACAGTGATTGGGTTTAACTTACCGTGATTGGGTTTGATTTACCGTGATTGGGTTTGATTTACCGTGGTTGGGTTTGACTTGTCCGTTATATATATATAAACTCTAAGACTTCCTAGAGTTCACAGACGGATCTGTAGTCCAGAAGTAACACACTGGACTGGTAATCCAGGGATCGCAGGTTCCATCCCCCGTCTGACCCTAATAAAATTAACAGTCTTTCAGATGGGACGTTAAACCGAGGTCTCGTGTCGGTGCTTTACACCGTGCACGTAAAAGAACCAGAGGAGACTCTGTAATGGGTATCTGTCTGTATCATTGCACTATCCTCCAAAATCTAAAATAACTAATCTTTTCAGGAGGCGTCGCTCATATGTGCAACCGGTAGCGACGATAAATAAACGTAAAACACACTCCTAGATATGGACCCACATAATAACTGTGTACAGATACTGCCATAGTGTCCATTAATTACGGTCGATGTGGCGGCTGCTTTAAATTAATTAGTTCCAGAGCTATATTAAATTTAAAGTACAGTTTAAGTCAGGAATTATATACGGTTTGGAAATGTTGATGAATAAAAACAACTTGATTTTGTTTGTAAAACTTTACTTGTAATAACAATTGAATAGTATGCAAATTAGGTGTAAGAAACTAACATTTCAATCCTCGATGAAACGCGGAAAGAGAATATGTAATTGTTAAATGTACATCTATAGAATATGTAATTGTTAAATGTACATCAATAGAATATGTAATTGTTAAATGTACATCAATAGAATATGTAATTGTTAAATGTACATCTATAGAATATGTAATTGTTAAATGTACATCAATAGAATATGTAATTGTTAAATGTACATCAATAGAATATGTAATTGTTAAATGTACATCTATAGAATATGTAATTGTTAAATGTACATCAATAGAATATGTAATTGTTAAATGTACATCAATAGAATATGTAATTGTTAAATGTACATCTATAGAATATGTAATTGTTAAATGTACATCAATAGAATATGTAATTGTTAAATGTACATCAATAGAATATGTAATTGTTAAATGTACATCTATAGAATATGTAATTGTTAAATGTACATCAATAGAATATGTAATTGTTAAATGTACATCAATAGAATATGTAATTGTTAAATGTACATCTATAGAATATGTAATTGTTAAATGTACATCAATAGAATATGTAATTGTTAAATGTACATCAATAGAATATGTAATTGTTAAATGTACATCTATAGAATATGTAATTGTTAAATGTACATATATAGAATATGTAATTGTTGGATGTACATCGCTAGGATATAGTATATGTACGTGTAATACAGACCCACACAATGTGACGAATGTGTGGAATATAATACCGCGTGTTTAATGCCAAGGTGTCTCCAACTTACTGCTGTTTTCAGTCTTTCGCTAAGAATTATCCGTGGATATGGCCGCCATTTCTTACCCAGATTGGGAAATACTCTATCGAAGCTATCGCTTTTCAAGGTCCAATACGACCCATGGTATATAATTTGCCGGTAAAAATTGTATTACATATGTCCTGCATGTGGTTTCACAACTTTATTACTGTCAATACGATCATAATAATGTATAGAATTGAGGATAAATGGACAGATCAATACACAATCTGTCACATACAGTTTCGTTATAAGTATATTATGTAAAGTGGTTCTTCTACTCGACAGGACATTTAATCCTTTAATACCTCCATATACATGAAGAGCACAAGTGAACATACATAATATACAATTACACGTTTTACATGGACACATATAAACATACATATATACAAAGTAGTACAAGTGTACAATAATGGTCATAAGAACTGACATAACCATGCAGCTATTAATTAGTGTATACCGATCATCATTACTTGCCGAAACGAAATGCAAGGGAAAGAGATGATGGTAGCGCACACAAATGATGTTACAGTGTTTATAACCGGAACACCATTCTTCAGTAAAGAAAACGGTTCAGGTACCTAAAAGCAATACAATGGTATTTAAATAGAAGCAAACATGTTTAGATTACTGATTTACCACAACCTTAAGTTTGGAGCATTTGCCAGAATGCCCTAAAACATATTATCATAAGTGTTTCGCTTGCGGTGTCTGGAAGTTCATGTGTCTCCAGTCCTGCAAGCATATCATATATCTGTGTCTCGGGTGGTTGATTGATAAAATCAATGTATGTCTTAATACCAGTCACACAACTTATGTTCTGCCATAAGCACTTTCTTAATTTATCCTGAGATGTACATAATAACAGCTTATGAACAACTAAGTTCACAACACATTTATCGCATTGTGTGCATAACTCAGGACGTGAGAAAGAAAGTAATCTACACAGTACATATATAGCTGTGAAACAGTACATGTTTACGCTTGGGAATTTAAGGCTTAATTGCCAGATAGTACAAGGTTCCTGTTTTTGGAATATAGTTTTACCAATACCTGTAGGCAAGGAGCTACATGCTGATATAGTACCTTCTTCGGAATCTATTCCATATACATTCCGTTTAAGAATATATTTCCATTGATATTTCGATGGAAAGAATGCAGTTTCAAGAAAGATATCTACATAATGCATGAGATCATACTTCCTAAGTAATCCAAGCACATCAGGAATAAACCCAAGGCTTTGTCTTTCAATGCAAGATTTATAGCGTACCAACCTGTTTATAAAGATACGTTTCGAGAGATATTGGCAGGGTAGTCGGACGAGTTGACCCAGAAACTGGAGTTTCTTGTAATTAATTTCTGTTTCAATCGGAACAAGGCCCAGACAGCTGAGTGATGCCTGATTATTAGTGAACAATGGTAGGCGTTGAATATATTTTATGCAAAATCTATGGGCTCGTTCGATTTCAAGGTTATTGGCGGATGTAAGATAGCTCCACAGTTCACACCCGTATAGGGATGTCGGCAATACTACTGTCCTATACCGTTTTGTGAGACTGAATATGTTTAGGTTCCCAGATCCAACACCACTATTGGAAATGTTAAGTAGGGTACCACGGAGTTTGATACTTGCCGAGTGAATATTGTCATTTAATGAGCAGTACTTGTTACATATAATCCCCAGGTGAGTATATTGGATGTCTTCAGTGATAGTTTGATCACCAAGTTTCCATGATCTGATTGATCAAACTCATGCTTTGTTTCATTGTACACAACGACAGAGCATTTCTTGGCATTGTATTCAAACCTCCATTTTAATGAATATTCATAACATATTTGTAACATCTGATCTAGTCCGTACTTGGACATGGAGAATAGAATCATGTCATCAGCAACTGTTGGACTACAAATGTTAAAATTATATATACAAAAGCCTAGCTTAGAGTTTTCTAACTCCTGTATTAGGCCATTTATGTAAAGTAAAAAAAGGAGAGGGGACCTCTTCCCTCCCTGTCTGGTACCCTGCATAACGGGGAACCACTCCGATGTGAATGACTGATTGCGGACACAACTATTCATGTTACTATAGAGGGATACAAAAGATTTGAATGTGAGATGGTCTAGCCCACACGCCTCTAGTTTATAAATTAGACCATTATGCCAGAAACGGTCAAATGCCTGGCGACAATCTAAGTAACAAATGAAGGCCTTGCTGTGATGCTCTTTTGCAAATGATATTGACTCACTTAAGGAAAACGATGTCATTATACAGCCTAGTTGTTGTTGGAAGCCACCTTGCTGAGGACTTAGATCTTTCAGGATATCATCCCCTGCACGGGTTAAAAGAACACTTTCATACAACTTTAATATTGTAGAGGTTAGTGTAATAGCGCGGTAATTATGTGGATCATGTTTACTTTTACGACCGCCCTTGTGTAGCGTCACAATTACGCCCCGGTTCATGTCTGGGGGTACATAACTAAATGTTAGCATTGCCGAGTACAGACGTGCTAGAACTAATATTAAGGTGTACATTATACGACAGGCCAGCACACTTATCATTGTACATTATACGACAGGACAGCACACTTATCATTGTACATTATACGACAGGACAGCACATTTATCATTGTACATTATACGACAGGCATGCACACTTATCATTGTGCATTATACGACAGGCCAGCACACTTATCATTGTGCATTATACGACAGGCATGCACACTTATCATTGTACATTATACGACAGGCATGCACACTTATCATTGTGCATTATACGACAGGCCAGCACACTTATCATTGTGCATTATACGACAGGCATGCACACTTATCAGTGTACATTATACGACAGGCATGCACACTTATCATTGTACATTATACGACAGGCCAGCACACTTATCATTGTGCATATACGACAGGCATGCACACTTATCATTGTCATTATACGACAGGCATGCAAAACTTATCATTGTGCATTATACGACAGGCATGCACACTTATCATTGTACATTATACGACAGGCCAGCACACTTATCATTGTACATTATACGACAGGCCAGCACACTTATCATTGTACATTATACGACAGGACAGCACACTTATCATTGTACATTATACGACAGGCCAGCACACTTATCATTGTGCATTATACGACAGGCCATCACACTTATCATGGTGCATTATACGACAGGCCAGCACACTTATCATTGTACATTATACGACAGGCATGCCCACTTATCATTGTGCATTATACGACAGGCCAGCACACTTATCATTGTACATTATACGACAGGCATGCACACTTATCATTGTGCATTATACGACAGGCATGCACACTTATCATTGTGCATTTTACGACAGACTTGCACACTTATCATTGTACATTATACGACAGGACAGCACACTTATCATTGTACATTATACGACAGACTTGCACACTTATCAGTGTACATTATACGACAGGACAGCACACTTATCATTGTACATTATACGTACTAAGTGTATTATTGTTCTGTTAGACACTGATACTGTTAGAACTCAAGGCTAAGGCTAACTTGCCGTGATGTCCCTCCCCATTGTTTTGTTTATTTGTATTTGGATTGGTTTAAAGTCTCCCCGACAGCTTAGGTCGGTAATGTTGCATTCTGGGTCTTCCTAAACCAATAACTTGTGGAGTCACCATGTCACATGGCATATTCTGCGACTCTAAACAGGAACATATATTGTGATTTTGAATGAACATCAAACAAATAACTGTTTTCTGTTCAGAGTCTTGTTGGGTTTCAATCTTTCAATGAGAGCTTGAACTAGTGAACGATAACTATTTATATAGCCTACTAAGAAATAAGGTCAATCTGGTTTCATTTTGAAAAATACATAGATATCTGAACGAATAAAACGTACATTAAAATGCTCCTTAATGCACCAGACGACATTCTCGGATTGAAAATGACCCCGTGGAAGCATCCCCCGACCTATCTGACTCATCAGCTATGCATATAGCGTGTACGCATACCACGCGCATGAATGCTGAAAAAAATGGATATACTTTTAAATGAATATCAACCATTCTCAATTTGGACAGAAAACAGAACAACTCTAAAATAGTTATCTGCAAAAACAATAGAGGGGGTTGATAAATTATGCAATGAAGAGACAATTGACAAACTGAAGACGCATATAGACATATGCGCATTGTAAATAATATGTTAATATTCCAGGAAGGGTCCCATCACAATTCATGTATATCTTAATTTAATAATATTGTTTTGCAAATTTGTCACAATGAGGATATCACAATTTACAGGTACATTTCACAATACCACAATGAGTACTGTCAATATTCTAACATACATAAATCCTGACAATCTCCATTATACAAATACATGACATTTTCCGATGTATGTAATACCTAATATATTTCCAAGACAATTAGTGTTTTAGAAAAGAACGGGATACGTTTAATAGAATACTAAAAATGAACAAGAAGAAATGAAAAATGAGTTTTAATAGCTGCCCTAATAAACTGTTTGACTGCCTCTCCTCGAAACCTCCACCTCAGAACAATACACGTTATAAATGCATGTCTACCAAATATATAGATAGAATATGTTGGAACAATCGGTAAGATGCACGGTCATGTCTACCAATAGATAAAATATGTTGGAACAATCGGTAAATTCCACGGTCATGTCTACCAATAGATAAAATATGTTGGAACAATCGGTAAATTCCACGGTCATGTCTACCAATAGATAAAATATGTTGGAACAATCGGTAAATTCCACGGTCATGTCTACCAATAGATAGAATATGTTGGAACAATCGGTAAAATGCACGGTCATGTATACCAATAGATAGAATATGTTGGAATCATCGGGTACCAGTTTGAATAATCATTAATTAAGCTACGTTCACTTTGCACGTGTTAGATATCAAACGGAATAATCTAACTGAAGGTAAGTTTACAATTTAATATAAAGTGAACGCAACGAAGAAATACTATGCTGTTAATTTGAGAATCGGCATAAAATGCAATACTGAAATCAACTGGCAAATAGTGATGAAATGATAATTAATGTGTATGTTTTACGTTTATTTATCGCCACTGCCGGTTGCCCATGTGAGCGACGCCTCTTGAAGATATTATTCTTTTTAGATTTTTGGAGGATAGTGGATAATTAATGTTCCGTTCTTTGCCAAACGTATGCCTAGATACTAAAGATATCATGCAATGCAAGCTAATTGGTGTCACCTTAATGTATTAGCCTAGGTATCTGTTCATCTTTCGCCAAGATTATCTATCTGAGCGCACATTGACGCTGCAACTGTCATCAGTAATGTCATCTGTTACATCCGCCTGTAGTCTAGATTTTAACCAATTACTAATTGTCTAAGCTAGGCAAAGGCATGCAAGCAATCGACGAGGAAACATGTACGGGAAACGCCTGAGCGGACTTGTCCCTCATATAGATAACATGTACGAGACAAAAGTAGTCCATATATACATGAACAAGAAATTGACACTACTAGCAAATACTTTTCCATCGACCGATCACCTGACATAGTTGTCAATACTGTCATTTATGAACACTACAGGGACCAATAAACGAGCGGCACTCTGGGCATATAGTATAGCTATAGTCGTTCATATATAAATTAGTATTGTAATGTTAAGAGTCATTATGAGGTTAATGATTTTTTCCTATGTACACTAGCTTTGCTAATCCAATATATCGTTCTTTTAATGAGGTCGAGATTAAAACATACGATACGTATATGAACAGCTGGTCAACCACGATAAACAATGGCATAGGTCAGAGGCCTCTGGTTACGGGCGAAATAAATTGAGAGTGGAGAGTGTATAAATTGTTTAAATCTAAATATATAGCAGAGAAATATTGCAAAACGACTATACATTCTTCCATTATTATTTGTGTTTTATTTACCAATATAACACATTGAAAGTATGATATTTCATGAATCGGTTCCTCACGATCTGCGAACATTCGGAACGCATCGTTTTCTATCGGCAATCAGAACAGAACAGCAGTTAATCTACAAGTTTTGTAATACAAATTGTAGTCGTTGCATAACTCGTACTTGCTACCAATAAAATATCTGTTGTTCTGATATTGTGTACATCAAAATGTTCCCAATTTGAAGCTAAAAACCAGCCGTAAGACCGTAATGATATGTATGTCGTGGGTTCAAGCATGAAAGCGGGATGGTGCGATTGTATCTGTACAACCTCCGTTGCCTAGTGGTTGCCGTCGACTTGTTGACTTCAAATCATCGGAACCCGGATAGAACCACTGACAGTTCGCAAGTCAGCTGGATAGTTTCCTTATATGAAATCATTCGCCACCCCAGTGGGATTGGAACCTACAGCGGTTCGAACCGTAACCATTCAACCATATGTCTATGGAATCTAAATTCCACATTGCCTCTTCTCTCTCCTTCATGGCGGTGGATTCCATCAGGAATGAGGTCTCGAGAGTGATTAATATAAGCTGCTGAAAGAACTTGTTTCGCAATCGAGCTAAAATATATATGTTTGTATAAATAAATGTATACATTTATAAAAACATATTATTACAATGAAACTGTGATTTACATAGGATGTATATAATGAACCCGGGTATATTTACTTACTACTGTCACCGTCTGTTCATATCGATTACATGTGTAGTGTTTAGAACTTCCGTTTTTAATGGCTATTAAATCGTGCGTATTTTGATCGCTTGTATATTTTGCTAATATACCATACACGTCGACAGCTTGTTGGAGTCTGTCTACCTAGGGGTCAATATCCTGTATTGATTCACAACAATTCATAAATACAGAGGTCAGCGAATGTACCAACATACTAAAAAATGCCAAGGTGTTGCATGTTGTTGTTTATTGTTTATCATAATACGAGACAAATGATGTCAGGTATGTGTGCGAACTTGGATAGATTTAATGATTCATGACGGCATACTTGCTATATGTACAAATAATTTCCATCAATTATTCTGAGAAACATTTGATAAATCGGCCACCTTCAATATGATCGAGCATACCTATTGTTCTCGTACTATTCCTAATTGTGCCGCACTGTTCATAGTTCACACAATTTCACAGAACGTTGTAATCAAACTGACATTTAACTTCATTTCGCGAGTGCTTGGTACTCAGTTTTACAGCTTGCCCTACTTTGTAAACAAATCAATACCCTCTATTTCGCTTTGGAATGGCGAAATTATGTTCATATTACGGTGTTTATTTTTTTATGAATCCACTATGTTATGTGTGTGGTTTATGTTTGTTTATCGTCGCTACCTGTTCCCATATCAACGACGTCTCCTGAAGAAATTAGTCATTATATATTTTTTGGAGGATAGTACAATGATACAGACAGAGAGACCATTCCAGAATATCCTCTGGTCCTTTTACGTGCACGATGTAAAGCACCGACACGAGACCTCGGTTTAAAGTCCCATCTGAAAGACTGTTAATTTTATTAGGGTCAGACGGGGGATCGAACCTGCGATCCCTGGATTACCAGTCCATCGTGTTAACCACTGGACTACAGATCCAATATGTTATTTATTGATTTGCATAATATTATATATATTGGATATTGGATCCCCCGTCTGGTAATCCAGGGATCGCAGGTTCGATCCCCCGTCTGACCCTAATAAAATTAACAGTCTTTCAGATGGGACGTTAAACCGAGGTCTCGTGTCGGTGCTTTACACCGTGCACGTAAAAGAACCAGAGGAGACTCTGGAATGGGTCTCTGTCTGTATCATGCACTATCCTCCAAAATATAAAATTACTAATCTCTTCAGGAGGCGTCACTCATATGGGCAACCGGTAGCGACGATAAATAAACGTAAAACACACACACTCCGCCTATCGAGTTGCAGACAGAATGCGCATGCGCAACTTGGGCAATGGAGCTCAATGTACTCTACATGTATATCTGTAACTAAAAAGGGGGACCCACACAATGTTGATATATATAGGGGTAATTTACTCTCACTGGTAGTTTCTCTAATCAATTTTCTACTATGTAAGACACAGGTCTAGGCCACAGGGATTCGGCACGTTTGGGGGTACTAGTATATATATTTAAGTACAGGGATTCTACTCTGTGGAATGTCAGATTTCGCATCGATCAGTAAAATGGCCCTATCTGAAACAATTGTGTACACATCTGAATATAACGCCTATCCCGAGTCTTTATATTGTTCTTCAAATAAAATACAACTTTAAGCTGCGTACATGTATACTTTGCAAACAATTACCACAAACATTGGCCATATCAGGTCACATTTCCATACTAGGACACGGGTTCTGTCAGCAACAACAACAAATCTTCGACGGGAGAGTTTTAACAGTGAATAACATTATCAATAAAATGTGTTACCACTAACGTGTAGGTTTATTCGGCAAAAATGTACGTCAAAAAGAAATTTCGGAGAATTTTTCAATTTGTTTTGAACATTTCTCAAGCGGCGCAGTTCGCGTTGAAACGAGCGTTCTGATTGGATTATGATTATTCTTCATATAGAAAACAAGCACCTAGTTACATTCTAATAATCCAATCAGAACGCTCGTTTCAACGTCGTTTCAACGCGAATTGCGCCGCTTTAGAAATTTTCAAAACAAATTGAAAAATTCATCGTAAATCTCTTTTTGACGTACATTTTTGCCGAATAAACCTACACGTTAGTGGAAACACATTTTATTGATAATGTTATTCACAGTTAAAACTCTCCCGTCGAAGATATTTTGTTGTTGCTGACAGAACCCGTGTCCTAGTATGGAAATGTGACCTGCTATGGCCAATGTCTGTGGCAATTGTTTGCAAAGTATACATGCACGCAGCTTAAAGTTGTGTTTTATTTGAAGAACAATATACAGACACAAAATTGTTTCAGATAGGGCCATTTTACTGATCGATGCGAAATCTGACATCCCACAGAGTAGAATCCCTGTACTTAAATATATATACTAGTACCTCCAAACGTGCCGAATCCCTGTGGTCTAGGCTATGGGCTGAAACGAATGAGATATGATCATACTTTCAATTCGGTTTTTTTCCATTGGAGAGGAATTAATATAAGTTTTCTGAAAACTTGTTTTCCAATCCAAACAATGTATGTAATTTGTAACATTGTTTGTGTTATACATGTACATTTATTGAAATAAATACTGTTTAAACAAATTCGGTTTTTTCTCTCTCTTTTATTCGTAATACTATTTACATTATATACATAGTCAACCGGCATACAAATATAACAATACTACCAGTATGTGGATTGAGTTCTGTGAATATGAATCAATATAATAGTTATTATAATACAGTTGTCTACAATGAAAGTGCTTTGATAGTTTTCAGCATTTTTTCTATAAATTGGTTATGTACATTCTTATACTTGCCGCTATGATTTTAATTTCGCTTTTAAACAATTTGAAAATATCATATTGTTTAGTTCAATTCTCACTACAAAAGTACGATTTGTAAACGCTAAAACCAACAATCATGATAACAATATTGATGAAAAAGTATTGTGGATCAGAAATTTTATATCCTAAAATAATACGTTTTAAGCTTCGAATATTTCTTTGGATTCCACACATGTTAAATAGATCTTGTACTTTATTCCAGAATATATTCACTGCAGCGCAGTCGATGAATAAACGAGTGTAGTCTTCTATTGTGCTACATAATTTTAAACACAGAGGGTTTTGTACCATTTCCAGGAATTCAGAATTGCTCTGCTTGTGAAAAGTTTGTTTAGTAATCTATATTAAATTGTTTATATCTGTTGTCTGGGATCTGTTTTATAAAAGAATAAATAACTTTCCACATGATTTCGCATTGAAAAGTACGAGACCAATAATCATGTAGGTACGGTTTGGTGAATTGTTTATTAACTAATATCGCGTATATATATGCTTTTAGCTTCCATAGTATGCAATAATTTTCCGTTTAGATATTTTTCAGTCTTAACCTTTGTTTTAACGGATTCACCCTTCTGTAATATCAACTTCCACGATTTAGGAATTGCTTGAACAATTTGATGCAGTTCAGATAGACAGATTAATTGTTTTATAATTTGTTTAGTATAACATTCTGGTCGATATTTCGTTCATTATTTATGATGTCATTAATAAAAATTATGTTTGAGTTTATCCATTCGTGGAAAAATAGACATTTATTGTTAATTCTGATGTATTTATTTCCCCAAATTATCTGTTGCCTTGTCCATTGGAATGAAATGGTTTTGCATGTTTCTGTTTCCAGTTTTGTTTGTGTCCAAATGTCAATTAATATTTTGTAGAAATCGGACATATTGTATATTCTTAATTGAACCTAAATTTCAATAAAAAATGAAGAATTTATTACCAAAATCTTTTAAGAAATAGCTAGGGATTAATTTCCAATTTGCATTACTTTCATCGACTAAGTTTTTTTATCCATTTTAATTTCAAAGCTGTTATGTGAGATTCTATATCTATCATATTTACCCCTCCCTTTACTTGATCTCCAATTAATATTGTTCTCTTGATTTTTTCCCTTTTGTTTTCCCATAAAAACTTAAAAAGCAATGTATTACGCTGCTTAACAATTTCCTTTGGAACAATTAACGACTGAAATAGATATGTGAATGTTGGTACCAATAGTGTTTTGATTATTTGGATTCGGCCATAAATAGTCATCTTTCTGTTACTCCAATTACGTATTAAGTTTTCGCATTCTTTTAATTTAGAATTTCAATTTAAAGTTGAACATTCATGGGGGTTTATGCCTAAATATACACCAAGTGCTTTGCTAGGTTTATTAGGTCAGCTTATATTTCCAATGTTGTCTTGTCTGTGTTTGTTGCAACCGATCCACATGGCTTCCGTTTTAGAGTTATGTAAAACCAACCCAGAATGTTTTCCAAATATATTCACCAGATCTAATGCATTTAAAATGTCATGTTCAGATTTTACAAATAGCGTGGTATCATCTGCTAATTGCAAAATGTTGACCTGTTTGTTGCTATTTTGTATTTCAATTCCTGTAATATTATCTGCTTTTCGAATAGCTAAGATTTCTGCCGCTAAAATAAATAAAAGAGATGATAACGGATACCCCTGTTTAATTCCACGTGTTAGAGTGAAGTTTCTAGACTTGTGTCCATTATTAAATACACACGAGTTTATACCAGCATAAAACGTTTCAACCCATTGAATAAAACTTGTTTTAAAACCGAAGTATTTTAGAACACTGAATAAAAAATTCCATTCTAAAGTGTCGTATGCTTTTCTGAAATCCAGATACATGATAGCAGCTTCTATTTGTAATGCGTCCGCATAGTCATTCATGTCTTGTATAGTTCGAATGCTACCAATACATCTATTTGTTATGTATCCTTGTTGGTCTAAACTGACAATTTTCGTCATTATTTTTGTAAACGATTTGCTAATGCACGGGTTGCTATTTTGACCTCCACACACAGTACAGAAATTGGTCTATAGTTTTCTAAAGAAAGTGGGTCGCCCTTTTTATATATTAATGATAAGCGACTAGTTGTGTGTGTATGAGATAAAGATGTCTTGTCATAACTTTCATTAAAAGAATGTCTTAGTATATGTCCAATATTATTCCAAAACTCTTTGTAGAATTATGCCGGGATTCCATCAATGCCTGGACATTTATTTGATTTCATTTCAAAAAATGCTCTTTTAATTTCCTCCATTGAAAATGTTCCTTCGCATATATCTGCTTCTTCTTCACTGAGTCTTTGTTCGTGAGGAGTACTTTCTAAATAAGAAGTTTAATGTCATTTGTTGTGTATAGCTGCTGTAATATTTAACTATTTCATCTAAGATTAGTGTTTCATCTTTTATTATTTTATTGTTTACTTTAAGAGAATTAATTGACTTGTGTGTGTGTCTTGATTTCTCTAGACTTAAAGACGTATTTAGTGTTTGTTTCGCCCTCTTCTATGTACTTTATACGTGATCTAACTTGGGCCCCTTTGGCTTTTACGTCATAGAATTCTTGAATTTCGTGTTCTTGATTCTTTATTTAATGGGTGTTATCAGATTCTGTTTCGCTTTGTATTAATGTATTTAGTTTAGCTTCTAGTTCACGTATCATATTTTGCCTTTGTTTAGCTTTGAATTTAGAGTAATTAATTGATTCTGTTTTTATTTCTAGCTTACATAGTTCCCGAATATCTACATTAGACACCTTAGTATCATAGGTAGCTTCACATATTTTAATTACATTAATTATTGATGTTTTATATGTTTCGTCTTTAAGATACATAGTGTTCATTTTCCAGTAACCTTTCCCGCGTTTTAATGGGATTGATAGTTTAAAAGAAATTGCATGGTGATCTGAATACTTAATACATGCGGGTTTAATGTCAGCGTTTAAAATTAAAGGAATTATAGTTTCATCAATCAGCCAAAGGTCAATTCTACTCTTTGCAATAAAACACATAATAGCAATTTTATACAATATTATACAATAATTGTAACATTTTGAATTGTTTTTAACTATACACTTGAATTTCTCAAAAGAAATAAGTGTTTCGTGTATATGTGTCCGTATGTCAAAGTGAAATCGTTGATCTAATGCATAAGTCCATCTTGGGTAGCATATAGTTTTACACATCACTATATATCGGTTACTTAACAGTTTTAAGTGTCATCGTTGGCATTGCACGACTTGTTGGCATTATCTCTCATCTGCTCGGTCGGCGTTGGTGGTGATCTGACCACTGATCCGGATTTGCTTTTGTTGGGAGTAACGTGTTTTTCGTTTTTCGCTTGGAAGAATGTTTCAATTGAATGTCCACTATGTATATTATTGTTTTGTCCGGGTGGTTTTACCGTCTTATGTTTACGCTTCTGTTTACCTTCCTGGGGCGTCTGAGTGGGTGGAACCTTTGAGGATTGATGTTCATCAGCGGTTGGGTGCGGTTGGGTACAGTGTTCTTGGGAGTGAGAGACGTAGAGGTCTCCTCGCCGTCCGTGTTGTCGTAGCTGTCTGTGTCCGTACCGGGACGAGTTTCGGGTTCCGATTCAACGTCGGTCTGAGGCCACTGTGCCCGTTTGTGTCCCTCAACTGAACATTTTGAACACTTCCATTCATTTGTGCACGCTGTTATTCCATGATCTACTTCGAGACACTTCCCACACTTTATATTCGGATTAAATTATCCCTTATGGATGACCTTGGCCATGAAATGCCCGACTTGTACAAATCTTCCAAGAGGTTCCTTGAGTGACGATTTTCGTACTATGACCAGGCGGTCACCTGTTGCACAGTTAGTCAGTCGACCATCGATTCGCAATTTCTCGCGAATGCATGATTTGATTTCAATGCCTTTCAATGTTAGAAAATGTCTAATCACAGTATCATCCACAGACAGATGAATGTTCTGGATCCGTATTCTAACTGTCTCTTCCGAGTCGTTAAAGAATGGGTTGACTTGCAACACACTGATATGTCGACCTCTTACGGTTACCCCTCTTATCATCAATGCAACATTGTCATGTAAATTGTGTAAGTAAATCCGCCATAGTCCATTTACACGTTCCAGGCCTAATAAATGTGAGGGATCTATGACATCTGCTACAGCTACATACATCTCCTCATGTTTAATAAAGTTAATAGTACCTTCTTGTTTGCCAAATCCAAATATGAAAAGAAAACTAACGGAGCACTAGTTACAGTATCAACCGTGATGGCTTGTCCGCCATCTTGTGTCAACGTTGTATCAGTGTTGTTTGAATATTATATTTTATTGTTGCTTTACATGGTTCGACCTTTCAAGCACCACAAACACAATCTATATCAATTGTATATATAATCCACAATATATTTCACAGCTTAGTTCGTCAGAACTCTTGTAAAATATTAAATTCCAGGAACAAAACAAACGTCGCCTTAGCATACACAAGTTACTTCCCTTCCTTTCAATTCGGTTTTAGAAACGGTATTGTGTTAACTTCAATAATAGAAAAGGTTTTATCTCAAGCAAGAAAAGAAAACACTTCATTATGCTTTCGTTGAATTTCGCAAAGCATTCGATGTCGTACATAGGAATGGTATCTGCATGCAGGATTAAATTATTACAATGTGGAGCTTCAACCAGATTAGTCAAAATGCTACAAAAAATGATATGAAAGTGTGAACTTATGTGTAAGAATTAATGGAAATTATAATGCAAATTTTGACAGTATCAAGGGTGTAAAAGTCCGCCTCCGTGGTCGAGTGGTTAAGGTCGCTGACTTGTATACCACTGTAACCTATCATCACTGATGGTCACGGGTTCGAGCCCCGCTCAGGCCGTGTCTCATTTATATGAAAAAGTTGGCAGTTTCTTATGGAGGTTGGTGCACCCAAGTACTGGTTAACCGCTGGAGCCTGCCCAGGAAAGGTGTTGTTAGGTAAACTGCCCGCCGGCGATATAGCCCAAAATGGTGCTGATGCAGGCGTAAAACCCGAATCATAACATATAATATAACAAGGGTGTAAAATAAGGTGAAACTTTATCGCCTTTATTATTTTTATTTGTTATGAATGATATGTATCAATCTATATACGACAACACCATAGACTCATTGTGTACTGATGAGCGACATATGTTTTTGTTATTATTTGCTGATGATACTGTTTTAATGTCATATTCTAAAGAATGCAGCGTTTGTTAAATAATCTGCATTCATATTGTAACAGTTGTGGTATTATTGTGAATATTTATAAAACTGTTGCTATGGTATGTAAAAAGGAAACAGACCTGAACATATTGAATTGGTCTATAATAATCATAAATTGAAGCTTGTTACTACATTACGTATGTACGTGTTACATTATCTGCAACTGGCAGTCACTATCAAACACAGAACTCGCTTTCTCGGCAAGCAATGAAAGCGTTATTTTCTCTTTACTCGTTGATTGATGTTGTATTAAGTTGTTTGATGTAATGGTCTGTTCAATATTAAATTATGGATGTGAAATATGGGGCGGGGCCTACACAAAGCTCCTGATATAGAGCGTTTACATTTGAACTGTTTGAAGTAACAGGTGGATCTGTAGTCCAGTGGTTAGCACGCTGGACTGGTAATCCAGGGATCGCAGGTTCGATCATCCGTCTGACCCTAATACAATTGACCTTTCTGCCGATTTTGATTGACAGCTGGCGTTAGCCAATCGCATCGCACCATTCGCGCACACCCCCGGCAACGGTTTATCGCCGCCATCTTGTTAGACAACAATGCATATTAGACACACTAGTAACGAATAGACAAATTTGAAAAGGCGTGAATTTGATCGAAAATACGGGTTTAAAATTGTTTTAATGATGTTGAAAATGTGTAGCTTTGGTGTGTGGGTTAGTTATAGTACAACATTAGTCGATATCCTGGTGATCGACGTTAAATTTCAAAATCCTTGGACAAATCTAAAAGTGTGTATATGAACCACAAAATACCAGACAGCTGCTTTAAAAACAATGCATCTATAAAAACACCGACTGACCCCATATAGTCATTCTTTTCTCACAAACACAGCAATCAAATTTAAGCGTGTCACACTGTTTATTGGGAGTAATCAACAACTTACTAACGGTACATCACAGAGACCGCCGAGTTATAATACCCGATAGGGGCCACTGCTATCAAGATCAAAGTATTTCACATCGGAATTTAGCACTGATAGTGCTAATTGGTCAATTATAAAATGTGTGCACATAATTATATAATTGATTACTACACCGAGTCATTGTTTTATCGTTCTGTTAGACAAACGAGTTATGTAGTAACATTTTAATGAAATCTGATAACGAGTGATCGTGAATCTGCAATTATTTTTTGAAAAATATTTAAAATTAATTAATGCTGTCTCATTGATAATGGTGAAAAGATGTAGTTACGGGCTGTGTGACAGTGATGTAGATATCCAGATCGATTGATAGGTGACGTTAAATTCGTGCCATTTCCAAAACCTAAGACAAATCTTGAAAAAATGTATAAGGTGGATTAAGTTGTGTGAACGACCAAACGACCAGCTGAATACATCCAAAATTAATGCAAACAGATATATTTGCACAACAGTAAGTTGACATTAATTTATTTATGCATAATAAAATATTTCGAAAAATATCTGCATTAATAGATCTACCGTTCACAAGAGATATGTGAGAATAGTGGTGATTATACATGTGGTTCATACATATTGTCGTGGATGGTGGACTAGGGATCAGATAGTAGTAATAGTACCCATGCATGTGCAGAGCTGTGGGATTCCCATATTAGCTCAGTGAACGTACTGGTGTTCAGTTTTTTGGCCTAATGTTCGAGTCTTCTAGGAGGCATAGGGTCGAGTCTCTCAAGACGGTGGCATATTTCATTTCTTTTGATGTCAAAGTTGACACGATGTGGTTGTTCACTCTTCCGTTGACTGCGCAAGCATTTACCACGAACACTTAACACGTCCTCATCCGTATATCTGTACTTTAGAGACATAACCTTCACACCTACGTCTATTATGAGATGGGCTGTTGACAAATTAATCAATTACTGGAGAATATATTATTTTTCACACCTTGATTGGTCGGCTCAAACATTTGTGATGCTGGCTTGTATGCCCATGTTTTATCAGCTTTAGAGCTGAGCCGTGCCATATGTCCACGTCCTTGAATCATGTATAAATATCATGCTCTTCACATCAATTTCATTACAACCATGGCGTCTATTTTTCCATGCGTTTTTTGCTCTCGTCACGTTTTCAGCCGTATGCATGCTCTTAGCTGCGATAAGTGCCACCGTTGGAATCATCGAAAATGCGGAATGATTTATTTATTCTCCCCCATTCACTTTAATTAATCTTGATTAGTGGCCTGAAACCTAGATAGATAATCACTCCTGGTATGGCAAACACACGGCTACATAGTCCCATTCATAATTGTGTCTAATTACCTAAATAGCTAATAGCTAATAATAGCATTATTATAATGGGCCTGTATAGTGCAGTACTATATATATATAAAATACGAACCTGTGATTATACGAATGCACTAGTATACGAAACTACCATTAGACGAACAAGGGATTATACGAAATCACCTGAATTCACCTAAAATCCTTGCCTTCTTGCTTTCAACGAGATATTCTTATCTGGGTGAAATAAAACCGAGAAATTCGACGGAATTTTATCTAGATTAACTCGATGCATGTCTGCGTTAGACGCCATTTTGTTAGATAGCTTGTCTCGCGTAGTTACAGCGAGCACCTGTAACTATGGGGGGCGTGCCTAAGTAGCGTTTGCAGAAAACTCATTTGACCTTTCTGCCGATTTTGATTGACAGCTGGCGTTAGCCAATCGCATCGCACCATTCGCGCACACCCCCGGCAACGGTTTATCGCCGCCATCTTGTTAGACAAACAATGCATATTAGACAAACTAGTAACGAGTAGACACATTTGAAAAGGCGTGAATTTGATCGAAAATACGGGTTTTAAATTGTTTTAATGATGTTGAAAATGTGTAGCTTTGGTGTGTGGGTTAGTTATAGTACACAATTAGTCGATATCCTGGTGATCGACGTTAAATTCAACCATTTCAAAATCCTTGGACAAATCTAAAAGTGTGTATATGAACCACAAAATACCAGACAGCTGCTTTAAAAACAATGCATCTATAAAAACACCGACTGACCCCATATAGTCATTCTTTTATCGCAAACACAGCAATCAAATTTAAGCGTGTCACACTGTTTATTGGAAGTAATCAACAACTTACCCGGTACATCACAGAGACCGCCACATAATATCCCGTTAGGGGCCTACTGTCAAGATCAAAGTGTAGCACATCGGAATTTAGCACTGATTGTGCTAATAATTGGTCAATTATAAAATGTGTGCACACAATTATAGTATTGATTACTACACCGAGTCATTGTTTTATCGTTCTGTCAGACAAACGAGTTATTTAGTAAAATTTTAATCAAATCTGATAACGAGTGATCGTGATCTGAAATTAGTTTTTGAAAAATAATTACAAATTAATTAATGCTGTCTGTCATTGACAATGGTGAAAAGATGTAGTTACGGGCTGTTTTATTAATGTATGCTGTGTGACAGTGATAGTAGATATCCAGATCGATTAATAGGTGACGTTTAATAATTCGTGCCATTTCCAAAACCTAAGACAAATCTTGAAAAATGTCTAAGGTGGATTAAGTTGTGTGGACGACCAGCTGAATACATTCAAAATTAATGCAAACATATATATTTGCACACAAGTAAGTTGAAATTAATTTATTTATGCATAATAAAATATTTCGAAAAAATATATTCTGCATTTATTGATCTACTGTTCACAAGTGAGTATAATGGTGATTAAAATTATACATGTGGTTCATATATATTGTCGTGGATGGTGGACTAGGGATCAGATAGAAGTAATAGTACCCATGCATGTGCAGAGCTGTGGGATTCCCATATTAGCTCAGTGAACGTACTGATGTTCAGTTTTTGGGCCTAATGTTCGAGTCTTAGTTTATATACACATTTATTTTAGCTCGATTGCGAAACAAGTTATTTCAACGTATATAAATCACTCTCGAGACCTCATTCCTGATGGAATCCATCGCCACGAGGGAGAGAGAGGCAACGTGGAATTTAAATGCCTTGCCTAAGGGCACAATCGTAACGGCTCCAGTGGAGCTCGAACTCCGGACCTTTCGCACCTGAAGCGAACGCGCGACCACTGCGCTATCACGACTAATGTTCGAGTCTTCTAGGAGGCATAGGGTCGAGTCTCTCAAGACGGTGGCATATTTCATTTCTTTTAATGTCAAAGTTGACACGATGTGGTTGTTCACTCTTCCGTTGACTGCGAAAACATTTTCCACGAACACTTAACACGCCCTCATTCGATAAATATATCTGTACATTAGAGAAATAACCTTCACTATTTAAAGAACCTAAACACTTGTTGACTTGCTTTCAACAAGATATTAATATCTGGGTAAAATAAAACTGAGAAATTCCACGGAAGTTTATCTAGATTAACTCGATGCAGGTCTGCGTTAGACGCCATTTTGTTAGATAGCTTGTCTCGCGTAGTTACAGCGAGCACCTGTAACTATGGGGGGCGTGCCTAAGTAGCGTTTGCAGAAAGGTCAATTAACAGTCTCTCAGATGGGACGTTAACCCGAGGTCTCGTGTCGGTGCTTTACACCGTGCACGTAAAAGAACCAGGGGAGACTCCGTAATGTGTCTCTTTCTGTATCATTGCACTATCCTCCAACATCTAAAATGACTAATCTCTTCAGGAGGCGTCGCTCATATGGGTAACTACATATTCATTGAAGTCGTGATAGCCAACGGCAGTGCGTTCGCTTCAGGTGCGAAATACACGTAGTTCGCACCCAGCTGTAGTCGTTTCGATTGTGCCCTTAGGCAATGCATTTAAATTCCACATTGCCTTCTCTCTCCCTCGTGGTGATGAGGTCTCGAGAGTGATTAATATAAGGTGTAGGACGTTGTTTCGCCATCGAGCTAAAGTTAATGTGTATAAACTAACTACTTTATTCTTTGAAACACTCAAAATAACAAATTAATTTCAAAAGCTTGATGCATCTAAGATCTCAGTAACTGATACCAAAAGAAAAATAAATAACTATTTTAATATCCATAAATAATATTGCTCCCAGTTGTACAATATGAATGTCATATGTCCATCTGGTCGCGGGCGCAATATATTGAGAGTACATACAACCAAGGTAAACAATGTCATATGTCCATCTGGTCGCGGGCGCAATACATTGAGAGTACATACAACCAAGGTAAACAATGTCATATGTCCATCTGGTCGCGGGCGCAATATATTGAGAGTACATACAACCAAGGTAAACAATGTCATATGTCCATCTGGTCGCGGGCGCAATACATTGAGAGTACATACAACCAAGGTAAACAATGTCATATGTCCATCTGGTCGCGGGCGCAATACATTGAGAGTACATACAACCAAGGTAAACAATGTCATATGTCCATCTGGTCGCGGGCGCAATACATTGAGAGTACATACAACCAAGATAAACAATGTCATATGTCCATCTGGTCGCGGGCGCAATATATTGAGAGTACATACAACCAAGATAAACACTGTCATATGTCCATCTGGTCGCGGGCGCAATATATTGAGAGTACATACATATTAAATTGTTTAAAAATATATAGCAGAGAAATTTTGCAAAATTGTATTTTTTATAGATACATGTCTGTATGAAGGTTTGTCAGAGGAATATAGGGATGCACACCACTGAATATTACTCCTTCTTCGCGCTATAGTAAATCCATCAACTGTCACAGTCAAAGTCTCAGTTCCAAACAAGAATCGACATTTACCGCATGCAGTTCTGTAAACTCCAGCGCTGCTGCTTGCTGTTAGACACAAGTAAGTCATGGCATCACCATCAAAGTTTTTCACAATTTTCAAATGTAAACAAACACCGGTTAAAAATGGAGCGCGTAGGAATCCTAGCTGTCATGTAGGGCTGTTTACTCATCAATGCGCTGGAGCAAGTAATTCTGAAATAAATGCACAAAAAGTTTTCTTTAAATGAGAACAAATACCACAGATGCACCACAATCACAGTAAGAAATGCAAACAGTCTCTGGTTCTACAGTAAAACATCATCAAATTATGGTCTGCTTGATTGTAAAAACTACTTTCTAGGGTACAACGACCCGGAACCAATTCCCCAGTGGAGTCACACGCTAGGATGTGTCCATGTTGTCATATTGATGTTATTGACAATGAGCTGCATGTATTACTGAATGAGAGACATTACTGGTGTTTCTATTACCACCCTTGATGGATAAAATCAGATGTATCCCTAAATGTATATTGGTCCTTTTAGTTGGAATCCTTTGTTTTTACTGTTGTCGTTTAAACAGATGTTGCGTTAGGATACATGTAATTTTATCAAAATTGTGTTAATTAATTGAAACAATTTTTACAGTAAGGTATCCATTGGACATGCTAAAGGATATCTGTCGAGATTTAATATTTTCATAATTATTAGACGAGAATATGGATGCGTATGGAACACATGTGGTGCAAAGGAAGCAACGATAAAAACAGAGTAAACCAATTAAAAGGACCAATATACTATTAGGAGTATTCAGGGGCAGTAACTGACTAATGTTTCTCATTGCATAGTGATATAATACAATATGTGTTCGTGAAAGCCTATTCATGTGCGTGTACTGAGTATCAATTTGTACTCACTCTAATAAATATTGTTTCCTGTTTTCAACCCAGCAATAATTCGTAATTGTGCAAACACATTATTCTACAGAGACGTCAGTTTTCATTATGAAAATAATTATTAAATATTATAGATAGTGTCATTATTTCTTAATGTTTCTGAGTGTTAAATTAATGTTGATCTTGCCTATAATATATCTGCTAGTAACATTGGCTGTGATCTGATCAAAACCAATTTAGATTTTGTATTACCAATTGTTAATATATAGAGCAGTTTCTAATATCTGATACGCAACGATATTACAGGTTTATTCCAAATGCACTGTGATACATGATTGTGGTCGGAATGGTAATTCAGGGATCGCAGGTTCGATCCTCCGTCTGATAATATAAATAACAGTCTTTCTAATGGTACTTTAAATCGAGGTCTCGTGTCGATGCTTTACATCGTGCAAATAAAAGAACCAGAGGAGACTCCGGAATGGGTATCTGTCTGTATCATTGCACTATCCTCCAACAATCTAAATTGACTCTTCAGGAGACGTCGTTCATATGGACAACCGGTAGCGACTATACATAAACGTAAAACACACACACAATGATTGTGGTATCGATTAATTTATTTTGTTTGTCTCTTATAACTCCATATTGTAGTGGCATTGTACGTTTATATTGAGTAATTATATACTGTATAATTAAACTGTATAATTATGTACTGCTATAAAACTACACTGATGAGATGTAGTGTAGGAGTCGTGATAGCGCAGTAGATGCGCGTTCACTTCAGGTGCGAACGGTCCGGAGTTCGAGCCCCGCTAGAGCCGTTACGATTGTGCCCTTGGGCAAGGCATTTCATTTCCACGTTGCCTCTTCTTTCTGAGGTCTCGAGAGTGATTAATATAAGTTGTAATAACTTGTTTCACAGTCGAGCTAAATTAAATGTGTATAAACTGTGAGATGACTTATTTACTGTATGAGAGATATATTTATTTAAAGAGTAATTAATTGTGAAATTATTCATTTCGGTGCTAACAGTCTTTCCCTGGATAATACGGCCACGTATGGATTAATTTAATATGATTTAGTGATTAATAAACCCTAATTATGCAGATAGGAATTTTTCAATGATTTAAAAGCATCATAGGGGAAAAGTAAATTAGTGCTTTGTTTAATACTTGGAAAAGCGTTAAAATGACGTAGATAGCTTAATCCTGTAATTGGCTCCCAACTGGAGTAAGGCATATGGTGCATCGATTGGAGAAACTTTAACAGCAGTTTGTCATGAATAACATGCCACTCAACCATGTACCATCAACCACAAAACGTTACTGTGCGAGGCGGGTGTCATGTGTAACCGAGTACTAAAGGTCGTTGCCAATCACAGCTGTGGTGTTCAGTCCCACTGGGGATGTCGACTCATTTAGTGAGGAAGCTATTCAACGGGTTTGCGGAAGGTCGGTGGTTGTATCCGGGATCCATTTTATATGCATCATTCACGCACAGAGGAGACAATACATTTCATATGCATCATTTTTATTGGACTAGAACCTTGCTGAAAAATCTTATTTTGACTCTTGAGTGTCATTTATTCATTCGGATCTCTTCGTTTCTCCGTAACAAACCATAATTGCAAAGAAATTCATGTCCGTACATCACTTTTACCATGTTTTTTAAAAATTGCTGGCTCAAAAACCTGGACACTCGCATACATTGAATGTTGTTGTTGTTTAATCAGGAATGTGACTTCAACTAGAGGGACTTGGTAGAGTACATATCTTGTTGATTATCATGCTTATGCTAGGCCTATGGTGGACTTTCACAAACATATTAATGAACTTCCAACAGTAAAGTGTTCTGTAATCCTGTTAACAACCAACCAGCCCCAACCAAACCAACCAAACCAACCAAACCAACCAAACCAACCAAACCAACCAAACCACACCGACAAACCAACCAACCAAACCACACCGACAAACCAACCAACCAAACAAAAACCAAATCAGGCCAACCAACCAACCAACCAACCAAACCAAACCAAACCAAACCAAATCAAACCAACCAACCAAACCAAACCAAATCAAATCAAACCAACCAACCAAACCAACCAAACCAACCAACCAACCAACTAAACCAAATCAAACCAACCAACCAACCAAACCAAACCAAACCGACAAACCAACCAGCTAACAAACCAAACCAATGCAAACAAACTCACATGATAGCATCACTTGCTGGAGTAAATATTTATTTGCGGTACGCATACTTTGCAATTTGGTACAGGTTGAATACATGTGTTTATTATAGTTTCAGTTTCAAGTTTATTGGCATAATCAGCAAACTTTAATTTGCATACGGACATTAACACAATTAATGCAATACGAAGTATGGCTAATACAACCGTCTCCGTGACCTAGTTGTTGAAACGTCCGCATACGGAACGGCAGGTCGAGGTTCGAACCTCGTCAGGGGTTCGTTCTGATATGGCCGGTTGGTGTGCAACAAATTAGTTAAATAAGTGTTACCTATGACTATCAGCCTGGCGTCTGGCATACAAACATAGGAGTCGGGTTCATATAAACATGTGTCTCATAAGTCAGTAATGGCTGGCCCCTTTAATAGGGGTGACACTATAATAAACACACACGTTACTTTACTTTTTACAACAAATCTAATAACATTTAACATCACAAATATAATCACAGGAATATAATTATTTACAAAACAGTAACATTTTCTATTTATTATAAATTAACGCGTATTTTATGTATCAGATACAACGCTTTGAACAAATAATAAAAAATTTGATCAGCTTAGATACTCTACGGCATAGTGTATGGTAGATGGTTTCCTCTGCGTAGAAATGTACACACTTTGATAACGTTTTCCGATTCTCCAGTCTATACTCTATCGAGCTAAGAATGATAAGATGCGGTAAAGGATACATACAATAGCAGTTCGGTAACTTGGGAATTTAATATGTCACTGAGGTATAGGCATATAATTCTTACACATTATATATGTATCTTTCTTGTTTCAATAAAATACACATTTGTCGTTTCATGTTTCAGATTGTGTACAGCCGCCATCGCATCTTAAAGTGTACGTGAGGGGATATAGTGCTATAGTGTATTGGCAGCAAGAAGGAGATGTGAGCAGTATTACGCGATTCGAACTCACATATGAAATACTGGGATCTGCTGTAGCTACATTTAAAATTACACATGGAATAAACCGTATACAACGGAGTTATAAGCTTTGGGGATTAATACCATCTCAAAGGTATGTTTTCTTAATTATTTTCTACGTTTAGTTATCGTCACCCGCTAGATAATCTGGCTGGCATCTACAGAAGTATGCAGAAATACATTGATACAAAGCATCATACAGATGGATCTGTAGTCCAGTGGTAACACGCTGGACTGGTAATCCAGGGATCGCAAGTTCGATCCCCCGTCTGACCCTAATAAAATTAACAGTCTTTCAGATGGGACTTTAAACCGAGGTCTCGTGTCGGTGCTGTACACCGTGCACGTAAAAGAACCAGAGGAGATTCTGGAATGTGTATCTGTCTGTATCATTGCACTATCCTCCAACAATCTAAAATGATTTCTTCAGGAGGCGTCGCTCATATGGGTAACCGGTAGCGACGATAAATAAACGTAAAACATACAAAGCATCAAAGTCGTCACAGCAACAGGTGTACATGTACTAGACAAGGTTGGGTAATTGTAAATTTAAATTAGAAGAAGACGATGTACATATCAGAAATAAGTCTGATCTAAACAATAAAAGTAACCCAATAACTTGTATGACTATATACAGGCAAGTGTAGCCTGGGAACAGACGATGATATAGTTTGCCTGGTCGGTAACATAAATATATTTCTAACAACGATACGATAATTGGGCCGTATTGAGTTTCTGATCATACCAACGTGTCATTTTGCAGTGAAAAATCGACAGACTGTAACCCAGGCTAATGCAATGGCATCAATGAGTAATGTCCATTCAGCTTCAAAATTGTTACAAGTCAGGTACACAAACGTACTACTTCATAGAGACAATTTTTATTTTTCAAACACTTTTTTCTTGTTAAAAGTTATATGGTTTTACATATATGATGTTTGCAACTGTAGATTTGAGTATCAACACATGTAGATGATAGGGGAATATTTCATTCTATTTTACAAACTTATATAAAATACCATTTTACATTTATATTATGGTATATGAATATGTGTTTGATGTGTATGAAATATGTATGTTGCATGTATATATGCTCTGGAAATAAACTGGGTTACCCGCCAGGGACCTCAACATTGAAACAAAAGAAATTATTTTTATAAATGAAGATGCAACATAATAGCAGGGTTTATAATTTAATTGTTCATATAAAACATGGAATATGGACGGTTACATGTAAATTTCCCTAGATTACAAATAATAACATTTAAACTTTATTTAGTTTACAACGATTGCAAAGCAAGTTCTAACAACTTATGTTAATCGCTCTCGTTGGCGCGGATGAAAGCGTAAATGTGGTCATTCGTGTGAGAGGAAACCGGAGTACCCGGAGAAAACCCACCTGTCCGATCTGGCGACCACCGTACCATCTCATATACTTTCCGGTCCGAGAATCGAACCCGGGTTGCATTGGTGAGAAGTGAGCGCTGCGCTAATCCGACAGCCAAACATAACATTTAAGGAACATTTACGGAGAGACTAACACATAAACAAACAAGCAAGTGATGTACCAGACGGATCTGTAGTCCAGTGGTTAACACGTTGGACTGATCGTCTGACCCTAATATAATTAACAGTCTATCAGATGAGACTTTTAACCGAAGTCTCGTGTCGGTGCTCTGGAATAGGCCTCTGTCTGTATCCTTGCACTATCATCCAACAATGTAAAATGACTAATCTCTTCAAGAGGCGTCGCTCATATTGGTAACCGGTAGCGACGATAAATAAACGCAAAGCACACATATATGAGTATTAACTTGAACATGGTTATATGTCGGTATATAGTACAATATAGTGACGTTGTTCATATTGCAGAAGCACCACTGCATTGTTCTTTTACGTATCTGTTTTGGTATAGCATCGATCTATGAGATGGTTAATAATCTCATTTTGAAATTTGTTAATATTAATATTAATCGCCGGGCCACTGACCCGGCAATGGTGGCTTTAACTTATCTCAATGTATATAATGTGTTAATCACCTTTGAATTGATTGGCGGACAGACAGACAGACAGACAGACAGACAGGCAGACATATTGACACCAGACAACAACAGAGGATATATAACGTAATGAAGACATAAGATGGTCCCTTCATACAGAGGAAAGAACATACAGAGAGAGACAGAACAGTCAACGACAGTACAGACAGACAGACGACAGACAGAACAGACAGACGACATACAGACAGACAACAGACGAAGACGACAGACGACAGCAGACAACAGACAGACAGACAGACAGACAGACAGACGACAGAAGACAGACAGACAGACAGACAGACGACAGACAGACAGACGACAGAAGACAGACAACAGACAGACGAGACAGACAGACAGACAGACAGACGACAGACAGACATACAGACGACAGACAGACAGACAGACAGACAGACAGAAACAACATCATACAGAGAGCAACAGCAGACAGACAGGACAGACAGACAGACAACAGACAGACGAGACGAAGACAGACAGACAGACAGAAGACAGACAGACAGACAGAAGACAGACAGACAGACAGACAGACAGACAGACAGACAGACAGACAGACAGACATATTGTTTAATTACACCCAGGTACATTTGTACAACATGAGGATATATAACGTAATGAAGTTAACGATAATGATGGTCCCTTCATACGAGAGGGTAAAGAACATTCATACGAGAGGGTAAAGAACATTCATACGAGAGGGTAAAGAACATTCATACGAGAGGGTAAAGAACATTCATACGAGAGGGTAAAGAACATTCATACGAGAGGGTAAAGAACATTCATACGAGAGGGTAAACAACATTCATACGCGAGGGTAAACAACATTCATACGAGAGGGTAAACAACATTCATACGAGAGGGTAAACAACATTCATACGCGAGGGTAAACAACATTCATACGCGAGGGTAAACAACATTCATAGGAGAGGGTAAACAACATTCATACGAGAGGGTAAACAACATTCATACGAGAGGGTAAACAACATTCATACGAGAGGGTAAACAACATTCATACGAGAGGGTAAACAACATTCATACGAGAGGGTAAACAACATTCATACGAGAGGGTAAACAACATTCATACGAGAGGGTAAACAACATTCATACGAGAGGGTAAACAACATTCATACGAGAGGGTAAACAACATTCATACGAGAGGGTAAACAACATTCATACGAGAGGGTAAACAACATTCATACGAGAGGGTAAACAACATTCATACGAGAGGGTAAACAACATTCATACGAGAGGGTAAACAACATTCATACGAGAGGGTAAACAACATTCATACGAGAGGGTAAACAACATTCATACGAGAGGGTAAACAGCATTCATACGAGAGGGTAAACAACATTCATACGAGAGGGTAAACAGCATTCATACGAGAGGGTAAACAACATTCATACGAGAGGGTAAACAACATTCATACGAGAGGGTAAACAACATTCATACGAGAGGGTAAACAACATTATAATGTAATATTCCATCGCGGGGGTAAAGATAGCACGTAAGCTCACTGGAAAATTGTCTCAAGCTACGCTCCTGTAATGAAAATATGTTGGGTGAAATAACAATGTATGAAATGGAATTTTACAATGGAATCAATAAGTGGGTACTTTGAGCGTGGGTGTGTGTTAATATCTCAAAAGAAAATAAATTAATTATCTGTAGAATTAAAGGATCGAACACATTTTGACATGCCATGGTCCGGGTTTGGTCGAGTTAAATATATTGCAAGCTATATCAGTGTGTATATATGTTAAGTTAAATGGCACATTGTATTAATTGGCTACGTGTGTGCTTGTTTGTGTGTGTATGTGCATGTCTGTGTGTGTGCTTGTTTGTGTGTGTATGTGCGTGTCTGTGTGTGTGTGCGTGCGTGCGTGCGTGCGTGCGTGCGTGCGTGCGTGCGTGCGTGCGTGCGTGCGTGCGTGCGTGCGTGCGTGCGTGCGTGCGTGCGTGTATGTGCGTTGGTGCGCGTATGCGTATGTATGTGTGCTTAGAGAGGATAGCTCTACAAGTTGATGAAGGATTTCTATGAAGCTTTCAGGATATGTAGAGCGCGGTCTGGGAGGACGTCACACAATGTTTGCATACTGGTCGAAGGCAAGTCTGTTGCCAGTCTGTACCCAGTTGTAGCCGTTATGATTGCCCTTAGGCAAGGTAATTAAATTTCACATTGCAACTTCTCTGAGTCTATGCGAAGGGTCATCTCTCTTGGCGTTGGGGGGCATACTACTATGACTGAGGGGATACTATTTTGACTGGGCGTCACAATTCTTTAAGAATACTGATCGGGGGTCGTTATTCTATTACTTTACACCGGAATGTGTTGCAATATTTATATAGTACCGTTATATCAGTCAGTGTTCACATCATGCCGCGCAAACTATGGACTATATAAATAAATAATGGCGCACTATAGTTGACACCCAAATACATTTATCACTAATTAAATAATGAATAGATACTGAATAAAACGTAATCTATAACACAGCTTGACTGAAGCAATCATGTCGGATATAGCATTGGCGCACCGGTTTTCGGACCCCTAAGGTAGGCACATATTACTATTTAAAGTGATAATATTTCGACAAAACTCAGATCGCACACCATTAACATAAAAATACAAGTTCACTCACATGTGAATTATCGATGAGAATCCAGGGATCCGCAGGTTCAATTCTTCTGATACAAATAATATTAACAGTCTTTGAGATGGGATTATAAACTGAGGTGTTATGTCGGTGCTATACACTGTGCACGTAGAAGAAATAGAGGAGACTCTGGAATGCGTCGTTGTCTGTATCATTTCACTATCCTTCAAAATCTAAATGTACTAATCTCCCCACTAGGCGTCGCTCATATGGGCAACGCTGTGTTTTCCAGTCTGATATTACGCTTGCTGGTTTGATACGGTCACGAGACCGTATCAGAAAAAGCCATAGCATAACTAGTTCCTGAGAAATAACACATGCGCACTCGCTGCTAGTTGTTACTTCCGTAGTATGTCAAATTTGACAGAAAACGTTTTTTTATAGTTTCGTGGTAATATTTCAATCGTTTTCGTGTATCTAATTCAGTAATTGTGATTTATTTCCTGATAAAATGGATAACGGAGAGCATGATTTCGATTATATTATTAAATATTCAAATTCATATCAAAGTTTATTACTATTGCTATTGCGTGGCTTGTTTCGTATCAGTCTAGGTATCGACCCTCCCTAACTTAATATCAACATTTGACCTTCAGTCTCAGACTGGTATCAAGTTACCTCGGGTCGATACCCATGGTGCTACCAAACTAACCACGCAATTTAACCTCTAAATATATACACCGCTGCTTAAGGGGAATGGGGTAGGGTACGCGAGAATGAGATTAATCAAAATATAAACATTTACATGTTTTCGAAATACAATGTGAATATTGATCTGACTTTTGCGCACTTTCTTGTTTGACAGTTCTAGCTTGTACCATATAAACAAAGCACATATTACTAAACAAAGCACATATTACTAAACCAAGCACATGTTACTACTGACAGCTGTGACGTCATTCACAAACAAATTCGAAAACAGGCGGAGAAGAAAATGAGAGAGATTGACGATACATCACTTGTTTCTCGTGTATATTTTCCCAATTCATCCTATGCCTCCAGACACTGGTAGTTAGTTATTCCTAATATATTATATATATACTGTACTCCCTCTGGACATTTGTTAAATATTGCAGCATCCGAGCGGTATTGGAGCTTGTTTTGCACTAATTTATCAACACTACTGTTGTCAGCAACAGCGCCGTCTCCTGAAGATATTTTGGATTTTGGAGGATAGTGCAATGATAATTTAAACACAATTAATGTAGCTCGATTGCGAAACATTAGATATATCGCTCTCGAGACCTCATTCCTGGTGGAATCCATCTTCACGAGGGAGATAGAAGAGTCAATATGGAATTTAAGTGCCTTGCCTAAGGGCACACGTGTAACGGCTCCAGTGCAATGAGAGGCATCTCTAATTTTCTATTACCTCCCTTGGCAGATAAAGTCTGATTTATTCCAAAATGTAAATAGGTCCTTTTAGTTAGAATCCTTTGTGTTTACTGTTGTTCCCTAACCAGATGTTGCGGTATGATAATTGTGATTTTATCACAATCGTGTTAATTAACTGATAGCATTGGTATACAAATAAGTACCCATTGCATATACTGTATGAGATATGTCGAGATAACGTAATTTAATAATCATATAAAGCGATAGTGGAATACAATTGCTAGCAAATGTTGCGTGTTGTGCAAAGGAAACAACGATAAAAACAGAGGACAACACTTAATAGGACCTATCTACTTTTAAGGAGTAATCAGGGGCAATAACTGACCGATGTCTCTCATTATACAGACAGAGCCACATTTCAGACGCGTCTCTGGTACGTTAAAGTACACGGTGCAAATCACCGACTCGAGACGTTGGTTTAAAGTTGCTCATCCATGCTTGGACTACCAGTCGAGCGTCTAGACAACTGGATCACTGATTCGTTACGTTAGTACTGAATAGACCAGTGTTTATGGTAACCATAGTAACTAGTCTATGTCACTGTGGTGCGGGCCGTTGTCTAATGTTGTTAAAATGTGTGATCCAAATCATTTGTATGTTCATGCTATGTATTGTATCTATATGTGTATGACATATGTATATATACATATATATATACATATATATGACACTATTGACTTGCATTACAATATGGTTAATTTAAGTATTATGTCTGCGAAGCCGTGACGTCACATAGTGTGTATCAGTATTATGTCGGCGTAGCCGTGACGTCACATAGTGTGTGTCAGTATTATGTCGGCGAAGCCGTGACGTCACGCATTGAGTAACAGTATTATGTCGGCGAAGCCGTGACGTCACGCATTGTGTATCAGTATTATGTCGACGAAGCCGTGACGTCACACATTGAGTATCTTCAATATGTTCTCATTATTTAAAATACTAATATATTTGTCAGTTACGTCGTTAGAAAGATATTGCAATTCATAACTTATATATGTCAATTAACTATCTACGGTTTCCTTGAGAATATAATTATGAAGCCATGTAAGTTGTACTTGTCTCGGTAGAATGTCTGCTAACAATGAAGCGCGACATAGCGGCCAAAATCACTGTGTTAATATTGTGGAAGTCGTGATAGCGCAGTGGATGCGCGTTCGCTTCATTCATGTGCAAAGGGTCGATAGTTCGAGCCCCGCTGGAGCTGTTACGATTGTGCCCTTAGGCAAGGCATTTAAATTCCACGTTGCCTGTTTTCAACCGTCCGTTAATTGTGTAGTTGCTAATTGTAAGTTTTAAAGAAATTTATATTGATACCGTCTACGTGGCCTAGTACGGAACGGGATTCATTCTGATATGGCCGGTTGGTGAGCGACCAGCTAGTTAAATAATGGTTACCGGCTGGTCCTTGCTTTACCCTATTCAAATGATAATACTCTCTATTGACATGTAACACGCAGCCTCACTTTATAAACAACAATATTTATTTACACGTAATATTTGCCATGTCAATACTTAATAGCATGATTAGGTAATGTTTCACTAACATACGTGACTGTGCGGTTGTGTATTGTAGTGAAATGAGGCTCCCGACAGGGACAGCTAAAATTAATTAAATTTAATAACAAATATTACATTAGCGAAAATCATTTGGAAATCGTAAAAGAAAAAGAAGATTTGTGTTAGACACAAATATCCTCTATAACTTCTGGGTGAAATAACTGTGGTAATATATAACCTAGATACCACAACGTAACAACAACGTACTCATGTCAATATCTATAACTGTGGTAATATATAACCTAGATACCACAACGTAACAACAACGTACTCCTGTCAATATCTATAACTGTGGTAATATGTAACCTAGATACCACAACGTAACAACAACGTACTTCTGTCAATTATGTGTACTACTTTCTATTTAAAACGACATGAATAAATGACAATCAATGGCGTACGTGCACCTGTACTACATGAGTGATGAGTCAGACAGCTGTTGTAGAGGTATACTTACAACCATGCAAATACATAGCGTTGTTTTTTATTTACTAATTAATCATACTCGGAACAGGCTCATCTATTAGCGCGTACAGATAACTATAACACTGGTTTATCTCGCAAAGTCAAAGTACAATCTACGCTGATAGTAACTGGAAACACGCTATGTGTTTGTTTTGGTTGTATTTGGGTTTAAAATCGCACCGGAAGTCGTGATAGCGCAGTGGATGCGCGTTCGCTTCAGGTGCTAACGGTCCGGAGTTCGAGCCCCGCTGGAGCCGTTACGATTGTGCCATTAGGTAAGGCATTTATATTCCACGTTGCCTCTTCTCTCTCCCTCGTGGCGATGGATTCCATCAGGAATGAGTTCTCGAGAGTGATTAATATAAGTTGAAATAACTTGTTTCGCAATCGACCTAAAATAAATGTGTATAAACTCAAATCGCACCGACAGATAGATAGATAGATAGATAACCTTTTTCCTCCACTGCAGGGAGAGCCACATACAATATAAACATAAACATCTAATTTACATATAACACAATCTAATACAAATGACAATTATACTTGACAATTATACAACGCATAGGTACAATGCACGTCAAGTACATATCTATACATATGATATTTACAGAGAAAGGCATACAATGTACGATGCAAATAAAGTACATGCCTTCACAATGATATTACACTGGTACGTACACAGTAGTTCTAGCATAACATACACATATTTGTATATGAATATAAATATACTCATACATGTATATGTACATAAACCACACATATTCATTTATAATACCGGTGCACCAGTATTAATATCCGTGATAAGTGCACACTATAAACCTGAGTGGATCTTACCGAAACGAAATGCAAGATTCAATCAGACTAACACTCGATAATTGGAGATCACAGTATGCACGCATCACATGGCTGCATGAAGCTTATACCATGCAGTTAACAATAAAACAGTCGTACAGTCTATAACACTTGTAGCATTGTTAAAACGATACATGATTCAACTAATTTCAGTCATATTTAAAGAGCCGTCAGTCCTACGTCTTGACCATCACGTATGTTAACTATATTATACATATATATTTCAATATAGGTCCTCTGCTGTACATTTCACGAATAAGGCATTGCATTACCTTGGTACCAGATAAATGCGAATGTGGCACGTATTGTGTGGTTTACGTATAATTAACGTCGCTACCGGTTGCCCATATAAGCGATGCCTCCTGAAGAGAATAGACAGCTTAGAGTTTGGAGGACAGTGTAATTATACAGACAGAGACCCATTCCAGAGTCTCATCTGGTTGTTTTACTTGCACAGTGTATTAGAGCACCGACACGAGACCTCGGTTTAAAGTCCCACCTGAAAGACTATAATAATTATACGAGTTTTAATATGGCATAGCGAAGGTTCGAATCTGTGACCCCTGGATTGCAACGACTGGCCCATTGATCCGCTACATGTGGCATGTATACAAGAGACACATGCATTAAATACAAGGTTGCTATATCAACTCGCCTGTGAACAATCATGTTGTGACAGTAAACTTAAATCTCGACAAATCAACAACTAAATAACTAGATTGCACTAGTTTTAATTGAACCCGAGAGGTTTTCAATATAAATTGTTTATATACTAGAGGACATAGAAAACGCACACTTCGGATAAGTGTGTTTTTAAATGAAAAACAATATCTATACATAGTTTTAAACATTTTGGAATATTTTTATAGTTGTTCTTTTGTAATAAAGACGTGATACATCTTTAATGGAATCCTTCGTATTTTCATGTAATAATAATCATATAATGTAGGTACGCGTTTTCTATGTCCTCTAGTATATAATGTAGGTACGCGTTTTCTATGTCCTCTAGTATATAATGTAGGTGTGCTTTTTAAAAACGAAAATGACTGAGTCTTATTTATCTAGAATCTTACATGAGTGATGTTTCCATTTGTATTCGCCTGGCACCACATTCACTGTTTAGAGGTTTTCAATGAAGACTGAAAAACAGTAACAAAACGGACATGGAGAATGCTTTGAAGTGACACTGATATGTGAATGATTTCACTATGTTTACACACTGTAGTATTCCGCCAACCGTGACAGTATACCCCACCTGCAGTTTATAATTACCTATATATTTTGATATCTCATCTTTTGTATCTATCAACTGATGCTTTCCTAAGTCACATCATTTATCAAAACACACAAAAACTATATATTGCCTGTCATAAAAATGCATGTTTTACCCAATCACGTGATTACTTATTGGGAGTACATTCACGTGATTACTTATTGGGAGTACATTCACGTGATTACTTATTGGGAGTACATTCACGTGATTACTTATTGGGAGTACATTCACGTGATTACTTATTGGGAGTACAATCACGTGATTACTTATTGGGAGTACAATCACGTGATTACTTATTGGGAGTACATTCACGTGATTACTTATTGGGAGTACATTCACGTGATTACTTATTGGGAGTACAATCACGTGATTACTTATTGGGAGTATATTCACGTGATTACTTATTGGGAGTACAATCACGTGATTACTTATTGGGAGTACAATCACGTGATTACTTATTGGGAGTACAATCACGTGATTACTTATTGGGAGTACAATCACGTGATTACTTATTGGGAGTACATTCACGTGATTACTTATTGGGAGTACAATCACGTGATTACTTATTGGGAGTACATTCGCCGAATATACTTGTATGCAACCATAATGCAATAATTCATTAGTAAAACAACCATAAGGAATTTATCAACCGTAATGCAGTATTGTGAACTGATTGTGTATATAATAATTCAACGTCTAAGTGTTAACTGACATACTGGACACAGGTTTAGTACACAGCAAATACATGATTGGTGTCACCTAGAAGTATCCAGTCGTCATGGTAACTGTTGTTGCGATGAGGGGATAGTTGTTTAACGTCAATTACCTCGTCAGTGGAAGCGCTTTGATGAAGAACAAAGAAAACACCATGCACTATCTGTTTGGGACTGTGTTCATCATTTCATCAGATAGAATGTAAACTACATGTATGTCAATATGTTATGAGACACAGAACATAATGGAGAGATAATAATGTTTTATCACATAACCTTGCTTGTATTCAGTGTAATACAGTCATCTCATAAATGCTCACACGACCACACGTTTAATAACACCTGGAAGGATTCTGATTGGTCGCGACATGACACTAACAGCTTGCAATAGACATAATGGTGTTTGCGCCCATGCTTTATTTGTTGAAAATCAACTGCTTAATCAATACAATGTTAAATATGAACTAGAAGAATACAGCGATTAAAATATTGTGTCGATTATTTGCATGAAGTTGTTTGATTATCAGGGACTATTTACTACGGCGTATGTACGCAGCTTAATGTAATAAGGCTCAACATTATACTTACAAACAGAAACGTATATTGACTTTAAATGTATGGTTGTTGTTACCGTGGTAATGTAGTTAAAGGATCTTACACTCGTGGTGATTTCATACCATATATATAGCAGTAACTCATATTCTTATGACTTGATATCTTGTTCCTATATACAAAGAACTAACTTACTGTTATTACATATTCAATAAACCACGGCCACTTTGGAATTGACTACAGCGATTGGACAGCAATTGTAGTGTTAATAAGTAGCCATACATGAACTGTTGATAGCTGGAGGATAGTTTTCATTGCCACTGGAATACAGAAGGTATTTTACAGGGAGGGAGCCAAAGCATGCAAGGAGACAAAATTACACACACACTTTTTCGCTTTTAGCATTATATTGGGCCATGTTAAAATGGAAATAATATTTGTCTTGTCGTTGTTTACCTGGGAGTTTGATGTATGTATGTATGTTCCTTTTAATGTCAAACCCCTCGCGGGGACTTAGACATGTTTTCCTGGGCAGGCTCAGCCGACCTAAGCGATTAACCAGTACTAAGCAATGTGTGTGAGGTGCCTTGCTCAATGACACCACATACGTGGCCTGACCGAGTATCGAACCCGGGACCGTTCGATTCCAAATCCGACGCTCTACCACTGGACCACGGACGCCACACTGTGTGCTGATGTGTATGAATTAACCAGTTAGGTATCAGAATTCCAAACCGTGGCCGATAAACAATGGCAAACAAACATTATTTCCTAAATACATGTGTGTTTTACGTTTATTTATCGTCGCTACCGGTTGCCCATATGAGCGACGCCTCCTGAATATATTAGTTATTTTAGATTTTGGAGGATAGTGCATGATACAGACAGAGACCCATTCCAGAATCTCCTCTGGTTCTTTTACGTGCACGATGTAAAGCACCGACACGAGACCTCGGCTTAACGTCCCATCTGAAAGACTGTTAATTTTATTAGGGTCAGACGGGGGATCGAACCTGCGATCCCTGGATTACCAGTCCAGCGTGTTACCACTGGACTACAGATCCGTCTGGTCCTAAATACACTATACTGCCGAGATAGATATAGTCATATCGATCTTAATTCAATTGTATAATTTACGAAATAAATCTTGTAATTGTAAAACAAGTAATGGCTACGGGCTATCATATAGGCAGTAAAACGCACAGGGAGAAATAATGGGTCATTCACCAGATTCCATGGTAAGTGTTTGCTTTGCAGGCCCAGATATAACCCTTATCTCTAAGAATGTGCTTTAAACAACGTGAATCAATAAGATAAACACGTTGAATTTAAGTGCGGAGGATGCTGACGAAAATGCTAAAACGCGAAGAATATTGATAGACCAGTTTAGTAATTTCGCTTTATTATTGTCTGATATGTTGCGATTGTTTTGCAGTATATTAGGGCAATAAATATAGAAACAGGTTATTGGAGAATGCTATAAATTAACAATGTATCAGGGACGTAGCTCGATACTTGGTATTATTCTATGTTCATATGGGGGAGTTGGGGTAATTCCCCCGGAATCTTTTTGATAGTTTACATTCTGGTACATTTTAAGGTATGTTTTGTCAAGAATTGTGAAGACTTTTATAAATTAAATTGCAACGAAATACCGACTTATTTTCATATAGGATAGTTCACTGCGCATCACACACCGTATATTCATATAGGATAGTTCACTGCGCATCACACACCATATATTCATATAGGATAGTTCACTGCGCATCACACACCGTATATTCATATAGGATAGTTCACTGTGCATCACACATCGTATATTCATATAGGATAGTTCACTGTGCATCACACATCGTATATTCATATAGGATAGTTCACTGCGCATCACACACCGTATATTCATATAGGATAGTTCACTGCGCATCACACACCGTATATTCATATAGGATAGTTCACTGCGCATCACACATCGTATATTCATATAGGATAGTTCACTGCGCATCACACACCGTATATTCATATAGGATAGTTCACTGCGCATCACACATCGTATATTCATATAGGATAGTTCACTGCGCATCACACACCGTATATTCATATAGGATAGTTCACTGCGCATCACACATCGTATATTCATATAGGATAGTTCACTGCGCATCACACACCGTATATTCATATAGGATAGTTCACTGCGCATCACACACCGTATATTCATATAGGATATTCACTGCGCATCACACATCGTATATTCATATAGGATAGTTCACTGCGCATCACACACCGTATATTCATATAGGATAGTTCACTGCGCATCACACACCGTATATTCATATAGGATAGTTCACTGCGCATCACACACCGTATATTCATATAGGAGAGTTCACTGCGCATCACACACCGTATATTCATATAGGATAGTTCACTGCGCATCACACACCGTATATTCATATAGGATAGTTCACTGCGCATCACACACCGTATATTCATATAGGATAGTTCACTGCGCATCACACACCGTATATTCATATAGGATAGTTCACTGCGCATCACACACCGTATATTCATATAGGAGAGTTCACTGCGCATCACACACCGTATATTCATATAGAATAGTTCACTGCGCATCACACACCGTATATTCATATAGGATAGTTCACTGCGCATCACACACCGTATATTCATATAGAATAGTTCACTGCGCATCACACACCGTATATTCATATAGGATAGTTCACTGCGCATCACACACCGTATATTCATATAGGATAGTTCACTGTGCATCACACACCGTATATTCATATATTCCAAGATTGGAGACAATGTGTAGGCACGTGCATACAGTATCGATAAGAAGTTACGCCACTGTATATTTTAAGAGAACACGGAGCTTCAGAGCTCCAGGCCACGTTCAGAGTTTTCATTTTGCCAAGTAATTGCGAATATATATTTCTTTTAATGTATTTATTATTGTTATCTCTTCTGTTCATGCATCATAACATATTCGTTTATTTATAACATTTTAAACAGGATAAAGTTAAATATCACGTGCATGAATACATATACAATATGTATATCAAAGCTTGTCCAGTATCATTTTAGAATTAGGAATAAACTACATTAATAAATGATGGGGGCTTCCACGGCCAAGTTGTTAGATTTAAGGAAAGACTCGCGAGTTAATAGTATCCATCTGGGTATGAACACGTCTAATGTAGTACATATCCCCATGGAAACTATTAATCCTGTATTCATTACTTATATTTACATTAATTATTCTTTTCGATGACACAACTAAAAATATAGCACACTGCTTTTAAAATGTATATAGTCCAGATTTGCGACTGACAATTGGACAATTGGATCATCCTTGGAATAACGTAGTTTGCAAGACATGACTTTTCTTTCGAGGAACGCTGCCTAAATCCCGGTGAAGCGTACTTTATACGCTCCTATTTTGTCGGCGCGTACGTGCAGTGAAAGTCGTTTCCGTGTAAGCGGATATTGTGTGGTTTTTTTACGTTTATTTATAGTCGTTACCGGTTACCATATGAGCGACGCCTCCTGAAGAGATTAGTCATTTTAGATTTTTGGAGGATAGTGCAATGATACAGACAGAGACCCATTCCAGAGCCTCCTCTGGTTCTTTTACGTGCACGGTGTAAAGCACCGACAAGAGACCTCGGTTTAAAGTCCCATTTGAAAGATTGTTAATTTTATTAGGGTCAGACGGGGGATCGAACCTGCGATCCCTGGATTACCAGTCCAACGTGTTACCACTGGACTACAGATCCGTCTGTAAGCGGATATTACTAGCAGCTTTTATTATTATACGCGAGCGGATTTCGTTCATATATTCAAAATGGCGATGTCTAAACATGCACTCACGTTGAGGCTCGTACTTTCACAGTTACGAGAACAGCTAGATACGGACGATATGTTGGTGGCCTTGCTTCTGAAGCAGAAACAGTTAAATAAAAGGCAACACAGATTAAGGGTGCATCAAATAGTGCAAAAAAGAAAGACATTTGGTGCATATTACCATTTGGTCAAACTCGTAGACTTCTAAATTGAATTTCCATTTTGCTTGTTTGTTCAATTGTTGACAATTATAAATTGCCTCATGAGTAAATGGTGGAAATGCCATAATTTCCTATGACATATTACATAAACTACAGTGGCGGCCGGACGCCTTCCGTGGTCCCTGGCTATAATTATTATCCACCCCCCACCCTCGGACACAAAACCCACGGTGGGAGAACATTTTGGAAATTGGGGAAGAATAACTCCAAATCCTTCACTCTAGAGTGGAATTGGACAATAATTCAGTTGTTCATTAATTGAAGGTCTTCTCATATATGACTGCATGAATCGACCGCTGCCATATCCAAGTGACGCTAGGTTGAGGTAGGTTCTTTAATAAGGAAATAAAATAAAATAACAAACTATTAGAACAACAGAAACAGAAACAGTGTGCAGTCGTTGGGAGTAATTGAGACCACGAGTGTTTTTTCGGTTCTTCAACTGACATCGCTTTAGTACTTTCGATTTAATAAAATATGTTTATCGGGGGGGGGGGGGCGGAAAAGTACGGAACAGAGATTTGGTAGAAAAATCGATGAAAATTGTTTTCAGTTCGTGTACATGAGATTGTACATCCTGTGTTGTTTTTTTCCTTCTGGTCTTCGGGGGCCTCTTTGGGCCCGGGCCCCTGGCTATTAGCCAACCATTCCCCATGTACCGACCGCTACTGATAAACTAGTTAATTATCGCTTGAACGCGCGTACAAAATACGCTACCCGAGGTGAATTGTGTCCGAGCGTACAATAATCAGTGCGACAAATGGAAACGTCAGTATGAAATGTAGAAGGAGCGAATTTTTGGAAAAGCGGTTTCTATTCGGCGCAGACAAATGCCGCACTGAAAACGCTCCGAATGCACGCTTCATGGAAACGGGGCTTAACACTGGGAATACGCATGCCCCAAACGTCGATTGCGCATGTCAGCTGCAGTGAGGAAATTCATACGAAAATGGATCAGGGAATATTCGTTCATGTTTGTATGTGTGATGAAAGTTACAGTTCAATGACTACTATTATATTATTAATACGTACATTATAAAACATATACAATTAAACATTACGCCACATTACCTGTATCCTGTATGGTATCGTACATATACAGTAGTGTATTATTGCAACTGATTGCTTATTTTACTTTACTTTGAAAGCACAATAGAAGTTGTGTGTGTTTACGTTTATTTATCATGGCTACATGTTACCCATGTGAGCGACGCCTCCGTTTCAGGTGCGAAAGGACTCGCGTTCGCGCCCAACTGTAGCCGTTACGATTGTGCAACGGATTTCAATTCCACATTGCCGTGTCTCTCTCCCTCGTGAGGATGGTTTACATCAGGAATGAGGTCTGGATAGTGATTAATATAAGTTGTAATAACTTGTTTCGCAATCGAGCTAAACTAAGCGACTCCTCCTGAAGCAATTAGTAATTTTAGATCTTGGAGTAATGTGTAATTTAGATCTTGGAGGATAGCGTAATTTTAAGATCTTAGAGGATAGTGTAATTTTATATATTGGAGGATGGTCTAATTTTATATCTTGGAGGATAGTGTAATGATACAGACAGACACCCATTCCAGTCTCATCTGGTTAGCTTACGTGCACGATGTAAAGTACCGACACGAGCCCTAGTTTTATAGTATCATCCGGAAGACTCTGATATGAGTCATTTTAGTGTGGTATAGCGGGGGATCGAACCATTAACCCCTGGATGACAGGCCCAGAATGCACCACTGGATGACAGGTCCAGAATGCACCACTGGATGACAAGTCCAGAATGCACCACTGGATGACAGGTCCAGAATGCACCACTGGATGGCAGGTCCAGAATGCACCACTGGATGACAGGTCCAGAATGCACCACTGGATGACAGGTCCAGAATGCACCACTGGATGACAGGTCCAGAATGCACCACTGGATGGCAGGTCCAGAATGCACCACTGGATGACAGGTCCAGAATGCACCACTGGATGACAGGTCCAGAATGCACCACTGGATGACAGGTCCAGAATGCACCACTGGATGGCAGGTCCAGAATGCACCACTGGACCACCGATCCGCGCATATATATTAATTTATAAATATTAGAAATTCTGTCACTAAATGCTACGATACTATGTTGATAGGATCTAAATGTATGTTGTTCTTTTTACTGTAACTGTTTACCGGGAACTAGTACAGTACTCAGTTCCAATAATCAATGACATGGATGTAAATCATGCGTAACTGTTTACCGGGAACTAGTACAGTACTCAGTTCCACTAATCAATGACATGGATGTAAATCATGCGTAACTGTTTACCGGGAACTAGTACAGTACTCAGTTCCAATAATCAATGACATGGATGTAAATCATGCGTAACTGTTTACCGGGAACTAGTACAGTACTCAGTTCCACTAATCAATGACATGGATGTAAATCATGCGTAACTGTTTACCGGGAACTAGTACAGTACTCAGTTCCAATAATCAATGACATGGATGTAAATCATGCGTAACTGTTTACCGGGAACTAGTACAGTACTCAGTTCCAATAATCAATGACATGGATGTAAATCATGCGTAACTGTTTACCGGGAACTAGTACAGTACTCAGTTCCAATAATCAATGACATGGATGTAAATCATGCGTAACTGTTTACCGGGAACTAGTACAGTACTCAGTTCCAATAATCAATGACATGGATGTAAATTAAACTGTTAAACATATAACTGAATCGACAATACCTTTCCAGATAAAATGACAACGTTAACCAAAATACCAGGCACATTTATAAACTCTCTATACTAGCGATACCATATCTACATCGGCCAATCAATAATCAATAAATTCATTAATTGGGTCAACTGGAAAATCAATATATTTTAAGAAAGCCGAGATTGTTTCGATCCCTCGTCTGACCCTAATAAAATGAACAGTCTTTTAAATGGGACAGTGCTGTACACCGTGTACGTAAACGAATATGAGGAGACTGGAATGGGTCTCTGTCTGTATCATTGCACTATCCTCTAACAATCTAAAATAACTAATACCTTCAGGAGGCGTCGCTCATATGGGCAACCGGTAGCGACGATAAATAAGCGTAAAACACACACATTGTTTGTCATTATCTAGTACTTGGGGTAAAGGGACTTAACATACACATTGTTTGTCATTGTCTAGTACTTGAGGTAAAGGGACTTATGTCGAGTTTTCGCTAAATAACCATAACTGATGCACTATAGTATTGCAAAACAATATCAAGGAATATCAATAAACATATGATGAAATACTGTGCGTTCAAAGTAAAGTAATAATACCGTTGGAATATTACACCACTGTATAGGTAAGGCAATATACGATAGCTTACAGGTACAGTGATTTCAAAGTAAAGTAATAATACCGTTGGAATATTACACTACTGTATAGGTAAGGCAATATACGATAGCTTACAGGTACAGTGATTTCAAAGTAAAGTAATAATACCGTTGGAATATTACACTACTGTATAGGTAAGGCAATATACGATAGCTTACAGGTACTTGATTTATTGTTTAATAGGTTATACCTGACTTACCTATAATGCAATAGTGTATCGAATGTTTGTTTACAACCGTTATTACTTTACTTTGAAAGCACAGTAAGTAATCGCAAATAGTCTACAGTAAGTCGGTTGTTATCAACACAAACGTCAAATGTAATTGGGTTAATTTGCTAAAATTCGGCGGGGGAGATAAATAGATATAATGAAGGTATATTGTGTAATGCATGGTGCTACAAGGTTTACATGAAACTGTCGGCTTTGAAAACGACGGGCGATGTGGTTTCTATTTGGGTGTGTATTTAATATAATATATGCACACATTAATTATGTGCTTACATTAAATCATTTATAAAATTAATTGCTTGCAATAAAACAAAATAAAAGTAAAATGACTATAGTGAACCGGACATGTGAAAGCTTCATTCCCAACATCAGACTGAACCACCAGATACAACAACAGTTACGACAACAGTAATAGCAGAAGTAACAACAACAATAGCAGCAGCAGCAACAACATCAACAACAACAACAACTGCTCTGTATGTTTTGCCTATATTAAATATTGACACGGGTTGCTCCCATGAGCGACACCACCATGACAGATTAGTGATGTTAATGTCTTGGAAAATTGTGTAATGATACAGAGCGATTTGAGCGAGATAGAGAGAGAGGGGAGAGAGAGGAGAGAGAGCGAGAGGGTGAGAGAGGGGAGAGAGAGCGAGAGAGGAGACATAGGAGAGAGGAGAGAGATATGGAGAGGCGATAGAGAGGGGAGAGTGGGGAGAAAGAGAGTTAGGAGAGAGAGGCGATACAGAGAGGAGATATAGGAGAGAGAGAGGAGAGAGAGAGGAGAGGGGGGAGAGAGAGGAGAGAGGAGAGAGGGGAGAGAGAGGAGAGAAAGGCGATATATAGGAGAGAGGAAGAAGCGAGGAGAGATGATATATTGTTTACAATAGCATTGTCCTATAGAGTTTGAACTAGAGTCAATAACCAAATAGTGTGTATAATGGATCAATTTAGTCAATAACAAATCGCATGTTGTTGGTTGATGTGTCTGTCCACATTTCGGATCTTGCACAACGTATACAGTGATGACACCGAGCGTTGACAGAGAAGTTACAAATACAACTGTTTGTTTTCCAATTAACTATAGAATATTCTCGAAATCAATATCTACGTAGACACCAGCTGGTGACATAGCAATATATTACACTATATTATATTGTTGATATATATGTGCTCTGTCTGCTTTGCCTTTCTATTATATACTGTCCAAGTATTTTCTCATTATTATTGGGAGTTGACTGGTTAGTCTGTTGTTGTGGAGAGTCGACCACCTGCAGTTCATGGGAGGTCAGTCTGTTGTTGTGGAGAGTCGACCACCTGCAGTTCTTGGGAGGTTAGTCTGTTGTTGTGGAGAGTCGACCACCTGCAGTTCATGGGAGGTCAGTCTGTTGTTGTGGAGAGTCGACCACCTGCAGTTCTTGGGAGGTCAGTCTGTTGTAATGGAGAGTCGACCACCTGCAGTTCATGGGAGGTCAGTCTGTTGTTGTGGAGAGTCGACCACCTGCAGTTCATGGGAGGTCAGTCTGTTGTTGTGAAGAGTCGACCACCTGCAGTTCTTGGGATGTCAATCTGTTGTAATGGAGAGTCGACCACCTGCAGTTCTTGGGAGGTCAATCTGTTGTAATGGAGAGTCGACCACCTGCAGTTCTTGGGAGGTCAATCTGTTGTAATGGAGAGTCGACCACCTGCAGTTCTTGGGAGGTCAATCTGTTGTAATGGAGAGTCGACCACCTGCAGTTCATGGGAGGTCAGTCTGTTGTAATGGAGAGTCATCCACCTGCAGTTCCTTGAAGGTCAGTCTGTTGTTGTGGAGAGTCGACCACCTGCAGTTCATGTGAGGTCAGTCTGTTGTTGTGGAGAAGAGTCATCCACCTGCAGTTCCTGGGATGTCAATGTTGTAATGGAGAGTCATCCACCTGCAGTTCCTGGGAGGTCAGTCTGTTGTTGTGGAGAGTCATCCACCTGCAGTTCCTGGGAGATCAGTCTGTTGTAATGGAGAGTCATCCACCTGCAGTTCCTGGGAGGTCAGTCTGTTGTAATGGAGAGTCGATCACCTGCAGTTCCTGGGAGATCAGTGTGTTGTAATGGAGAGTCGATCACCTGCAGTTCCTGGGAGATCAGTCTGTTGTAATGGAGAGTCATCCACCTGTAGTTCCTGGGAGATTAGTCTGCTGTAATGGAGAGTCGATCACATGCAGTTCCTGGGAGGTCAGTCTGTTGTAATGGAGAGTCGATCACATGCAGTTCCTGGGAGATCAGTCTGTTGTAATGGAGAGTCATCCACCTGCAGTTCCTCGGAGATCAGTCTGTTGTAATGGAGAGTCTATCACATGCAGTTCCTGGGAGATCAGTCTGTTGTAGTGGAGAGTCATCCACCTGCAATTCCTCGGAGATCAGTCTGTTGTAATGGAGAGTCGATCACATGCAGTTCCTGGGAGTTCAGTCTGTTGTAATGGAGTCATCCACCTGCAGTTCCTCGGAGATCAGTCTGTTGTAGTGGAGAGTCATCCACCTGCAGTTCCTCGGAGATCAGTCTGTTGTAATGGAGAGTCGATAACCTGCAGTTCCTGGGAGATCAGTCTGTTGTAATGGAGTCATCCACCTGCAGTTCCTCGGAGATCAGTCTGTTGTAATGGAGAGTCGACCACCTGCAGTTCCTGGGAGATCAGTCTGTTGTAATGGAGAGTCATCCACCTGCAGTTCCTCGGAGATCAGTCTGTTGTAATGGAGAGTCGATCACATGCAGTTCCTGGGATATCAGTCTGTTGTAGTGGCGAGTCGATCACCGCAGTTCCTGGGAGGTCAGTCTGTTGTAATGGAGAGTTGATCACCTGCAGTTCCTGGGAGGTCAATGTTGTAGTGGAGATTCGACCACCTGCAGTTCCTGGTAGATCAGTCTGTTGTAATGGAGAGTCGATCACCTGCAGTTCCTGGGAGATCAGTCTGTTGTAATGGAGAGTCATCCACCTGCAGTTCCTGGGAGGTCAGTCTGTTGTAATGGAGAGTCGACCACCTGCAGTTCCTGCCTGGGAGATCAGTCTGTTGTAATGGAGAGTCATCCACCTGCAGTTCCTGGGAGATCAGTCTGTTGTAATGGAGAGTCGATCACCTGCAGTTCCTGGAAGGTCAGTTTGTTGTAATGGAGAGTCGATCGCCTGCAGTTCCTGGGAGATCAGTCTGTTGTAATGGAGAGTCGTCCACCTGCAGTTCCTGGGAGATCAGTCTGTTATAATGGAGAGTCGATCACCTGCAGTTCCTGGGAGATCAGTTTGTTGTAATGGAGAGTCTTCCACCTGCAGTTCCTGGGAGGTCAGTCTGCAGTGGAGAGTCAACCACCTGCAGTTCATGGGGGGTCACTCTGTTGTGGTGGAGAGTCGTCCACCTGCAGTTCCTGGGTAAAAACTCGAAAATAGTCCAATCTCCGTAAGAGGATGGCCACTTTCTCTCACATATCACCATTTATCACTTGTACCGGGATCAAACTCACATCCTTAGCGATAGCGGTCAAAAGCGAGTTCTAACCACGCACTAATGATGTACTATGACTACTTCTCTGAAAAAGATCAGGGATATTGAACATGCGACCCTAACCACAACACCGGCACAGAGGCTCAGAAATCATCTATACATGATACATTAGGTGTTTATTCCAAGAATAGTCCCTGACCACAACACCGGCAAAGAGGCTCAGAAATCATCTATACATGATATGTTAGATGTTTATTCCAAGAATAGTCCCTGACCACAACACCGGCAGAGAGGCTCAGAAATCATAAATACATGATATATTGGATGTTTATTCCAAGAATAGCCCCTGACCACAACACCGGCAGAGAGGCTCATAAATACATGATATATTGGATGTTTATTCCAAGAATAGCCCCTGACCATCACCGGGGTTTTGTGTCAACACCGGCAGAGAGGCTCATAAATACATGATATATGGTGTTTATTCCAAGATAGCCCTGACCACAACACGGAGAGAGGCTCAAAATTGTTTTGGATGTTTATTCAAGAATAGCCCCATATACAGTTATTGGATGTTTATTCCAAGAATAGCCCCTGACCACAACATCGGAAGAGAGGCTAATAAATACATGATATATTGGATGTTTATTCCAAGAATAGCCCCTGACCACAACACCGGCAGAGAGGCTCATAAATACATGATATATTGGATGTTTATTCCAAGAATAGCCCCTGACCACAACATCGGAAGAGAGGCTCGGAAATCATCTATGCATGATATGTTAGATGTTTATTCCAAGAAAAGTCAGCAATATAGTCGGTAATGTTTGCTATGTTTAGCCAGTAATCCTACGCCATCATGGTTATAGAAATAAATTCAAATAATATAAACAGAACAAGCTATTGGGTTATACTAAATCAAAGAAATTAGAAATATTCTCTTTTGAACCGTGTTCGATTAAATCCATATTCATTCTGTATACAATAGATATTTACTGTACATTATGAATGAATAGATATGTTTAAACAAAGAGAGGAAATCCATGTTCATTCTGTATACACTAGATATATACTGTACATTATGAATGAATAAATACGTTTAAACCAAACCGTGTTTATATTTGTAAAATAATATTACATAATTATATGTATTATAAACATATAAAGTAAAGTAAATGGTCAGCCATTTCTGACTTCTGTAAATATATCGCTTTTACTTGGAAAACTAAGTTCGTGAACAGCATACATAACGAGGATAGAAATATTCAGTCATACCCAGTCTATATCTTTTTTATGAACAGTACTTCCCGAATCTTATGACTGTATGTTAGGCGTCAGGTTGGTAGGTAATCGGCAGCCATTATTTAACTAGCTGGCGGCTCACCAGCCGACTATATCAGAACGAACCCCTGAGGAAATTCGAACCATCGACCTCCCGCTCCGTAGGCGGACGCCTTAACCACTAGTCCGCGGAAACTGTTTTAAAATACCGATTATGTTAAACATAAAAAGCACTGTATGTTTATTTCATTATCTCCTATTATATATCCGCTTTACCCAGCTTATACCTGAACACAGAAACAAATTCTGTATCTGGTTATCCAGATCCGAATCACCTTCAAAATGTAATGGGTTCGACCTTGACAAGAGCCGTCAATAAATTGTTGTTTAAGCTTTCTAACAGTCTATCAGATGGGACGTTAAACCGAGGTCTCGTGTCGGTGCTGTACATGTACCGTGCACGTAAAAGAACCAGAAGACTGGAATAGGTCTCTGTCTGTATCATTGCACTATCTTCCACAAATCTAAAATGACTAATCTCGTCATGATGCGTCGCTCATATGGGCAACCGGTAGCGACGATAAATAAACGTAAAACACACAAATAACAGATAAACAAGCAAATCAACGGAGAAAAGGCGGTAATTACTAGGAAAAGTCAAATTGGAACAAATTTGCATTTGCACTCCTGGAGCTAAATGTGTTTGTTGTGGTCGTGATATGTGTTATAAGCCGGATATAACTACACCGGAGTTCTGTTCAAAGAGCTTCACTCAATCTGCCTAATGAATAGCAATCCTTGTCATTCTTTTGTTATGTCATGCACTTCCCAACAATATTTCTAAGACGAGAAAACGCATGCATTGCACATAACGCAATCAGCACATTTTGACAACTGCATTTAGAGGATCAAATGTACTTAGTGTTAGGAAAATACAGTTTCCTTTTGAATTAAGTTGGATTTTACTTCATTGTACACTATTTATTTTTTGGGGTGGAGGGGGGGGGGTAACTTCGCACAAACAACTTTGGTCATATGGCGAATCTCCAGTAATAAGTGGTGTATGAAAACCCCGTGTTCCCACACGAGCAGTATTTTAGGCACGGACCTAGATAGAACCACCGACCATCCACAAGCCAGCTGGATTGCTTACTCACATGAAATAATTCGACAAGCTCATTGTAGTATAAAATAGTGATCTGTTTCTGCGACAACATACATGAGCATGCATACTATCGATATATAATGATCAATCAGTTAATGTTGGTAATATAAAATTGCATCATTCAATCACAGTAAATGATGAAAATCTCATATTGAAGAGTTGATTGGGGCAATTGATGTAAATATATCGCCTTTATTTGGAATACAAAGTTCGTGAACAGCTTACATAACGAGGCTAGAAATGTTCAGTCGCTTGGTTCTTTCAACACTAACAAAATTAAAATTGTAATATTAATTTACTACTGGAAAAGAAGATCCCAGATTCCATATACACGGCTTATAACGACATGTAGTTCCACAAACAACCATATATTCCTAAAGAACGGTGTAGAATCAACATTATGCAGATGTGGTTCTACAGACGACACTTTCCACTTCGTCTTCAATGTAATTTCTACGATCAACTCCGTACAACTCTCTTCATATATCAATAATCTGTCCATAATTTGTATCAAATGTGACGTCATGATTCATGTGCATTTGAAATATGAACAAGCTTCCCCATGAGTAAGGTTACCGTAGTAAAATTGCGGAATAAACGTGACTCGGGTCTTCATACATCCTGCGAACACCTAGTTAATGCAAACAAGTAATCACTTATGCTATATACCCGCATCGAAATGATGGCACGAGTAGCTGATACACAGCTTGATAGTTTGAATGGATGGCAATCAATTGAAATGCATTAATGAGATAACAGTTTATGGGGTATGCTTAATTTGCAGCTGAGGCGTTCTGAATAGCATTATCTCGTGTTTAATGTTGCAGCACGTCACGTATAACATGATAGCCCTCAAGCACGCTACGGAATGCGAGCAATCGAAGAAACTTTACAAAGCTTCATTAAATGGCACGGAATAGAAATGCTTCCGATTGTACGCTTGTTTATCTGTGTTTATATTAAAGCAGCATTACATCGTATGAAATAAAATATATTTGAAAAATTCAATTTATACGTATGGGTAGCAATGCTGCTACACATTCTAACATTATACATTGTGTGCTTATGTTCATTGTGTAAACAGTGTTTTTTTGCGATAAAATAAACTCGAAACCGAAAGTAGGACTTTCCGAGTCGATCGGTCACGCACTTGTTTACAACCGGAACGCATCGTCCGCACTTGTTTATTGTCTGAATGCATCGACCCCATGTGTCCCACGTTGTCTTTTTTAATTAAATTACTTGATATGTTGATTCATACCTCTGTCAGCTAAGTCTTTTAGGGACATTTCTACATCCCTGTTGTTTTCTACATCCTCTGTTGTTTCACGCATGCGCGCTGTGCGTGTTTACATGTGCGTGTGTTGATAAACAAATTCGCGTATACGACGGTTTAAATATATTGGAATTTTATCGTTTCTGAGCGATATTTCAATTTTTGTAAACACACACACAGTCGTATTTATATTTTACCCAAAACATCCTTTATTACGATGTAATGCTGCTTTAAGTGTATGCAACATTGTCTCTGATTGTACGATGTAGTACGTGTGTTTATACTCAGTGTATGCAACATTGTCTCTGATTGTACGATGTAGTAAGTGTGTTTATCCTCAGTGTATGCAACATTGTGCATAAGTGTGTGTATCGTCAGTTTTACGACACCACCTGGTTGTACGCTGGAGTAAGTGTGGTATCCTCAGTTTTACGACACCACCTGGTTGTACTCTGGAGTAAATGTGTCTATCATCAGTTTACGACACCACCTGGTTGTACGATGTAGTACGTGTGTTTGTCCTCAGTTTTACGTCACCACCTGGTTGTACGATGTAGTACGTGTGTTTGTCCTCAGTTTTACGTCACCACCTGGTTGTACGATGTAGTACGTGTGTTTGTCCTCAGTTTTACGTCACCACCTGGTTGTACGATGTAGTACGTGTGTTTGTCCTCAGTTTTACGTCACCACCTGGTTGTACGATGTAGTACGTGTGTTTGTCCTCAGTTTTACGTCACCACCTGGTTGTACGATGTAGTACGTGTGTTTGTCCTCAGTTTTACGTCACCACCTGGTTGTACGATGTAGTACGTGTGTTTGTCCTCAGTTTTACGTCACCACCTGGTTGTACGATGTAGTACGTGTGTTTGTCCTCAGTTTTACGTCACCACCTGGTTGTACGATGTAGTAGTGTGTTTGTCCTCAGTTTTACGTCACCACCTGGTTGTACGCTGGAGTAAGTGTGTTTGTCCTCAGTTTTACGTCACCACCTGGTTGTACGCTGGAGTACGTGTGTTTTCCTCAGTTTTACGTCACCACCTGGTTGTACGTGAGTAGTGTGTTTGTCCTCAGTTTGTACCTGGTTGTACGCTGGAGTAAGTGTGTCTATCCTTAGTTTTACGTCACCACCTGGTTGTACGCTGGAGTAAGTGTGTCTATCCTTAGTTTTACGTCACCACCTGGTTGTACGCTGGAGTAAGTGTGTCTATCATTAGTTTACGTCACCACCTGGTTGTACGATGGAGTAAGTGTGTCTATCCTTAGTTTTACAACATCGTCTTATTTAACCAGGGAGCAAGCGTTTTATCAACAGATGTACTTCGCTGTTCCCTGATCTATCGGCCTTACTCACCGTGCTAATTGTACCCCGTGTAGCATAACGTATACGTATACCTGATCTATCGGCCTTACTCACCGTGCTAATTGTACCCCGTGTAGCATAACGTATACGTATACCTGATATATCGGCCTTACTCACCGTGCTAATTGTACCCCGTGTAGCATAACGTATACGTATACCTGATATATCGGCCTTACTCACCGTGCTAATTGTTCCCCGTGTAGCATAACGTGTAAGGTATACCTGATATCTCGGCCTTACTCACCGTGCTAATTGTGCCCCGTGTAGCATAACTTGTAAGGTATTCCTGATATCTCGGCCTTACTCACCGTGCTAATTGTGCCCCGTGTAGCATAACGTAAACGGTATACCTGACCTCCCGGCCTTACTCACCGTGCTAATTGTGCCCCGTGTTGCATAACATAAACGGTATACCTGACCTCCCGGCCTTATTCACCGTGCTAATTGTGCCCCGTGTAGCATAACGTAAACGGTATACCTGACCTCCCGGCCTTACTCACCGTGCTAATTGTGCCCCGTGTAGCATAACGTGTACGGTATACCTGACCTCCTGGCCTTACTCACCGTGCTAATTAGTATCACTTTTTTCTAATATCAAAATTGAATAGTTTTAAGCTATTGTTGACATTATAATTGCATGTTATCTGTGTCGTATAACCTGCACACGAGACATGAAGTTTCAATTATAACCACACATGTCTCTCTAAATTACAGATATGAGTCCATATACTCTATCTTAATGACAAAACGACCAGCGCCTGCTAGCGAGTAGTTAGCCAATCAAGCATATTGCATTCTGAAAACCAATCAGAATTCACTAGGCTAATTAGTGTTGACGTATAATATCACATCTTATATAGCCTCGTTGTCCGATTAGCGCGCTCGTTTCTCATCAATGCAACCCGGGTTCGTTCCTCGGACCGGGAAGTATGTGAGATGGTACGGTGGCCGTCAGATCGGACAGGTGGGTTTTCTCCGGGTACTCCGGTTTCCTCCCACACGAATGACTACACATACGCTTCCATCCGCGCCAACGAGTGTGATTAATAAAACTTTCTTCGCAATCATTGCAAAATAAATAGTCAGACTATATGTTTAAGAGACTTGTCATGTATGTGTTCTAATGCATGAAGTCAGACTGTATGTTTAAGAGACTTGTCATGTATGTGTTCTAATGCATGAAGTCAGACTGTATGTTTAGGAGACTTGTCATGTATGTGTTCTAATGCATGAAGTCAGACTGTATGTTTAGGAGACTTGTCATGTATGTGTTCTAATGCATGAAGTCAGACTGTATGTTAGAGACTTGTATGTATGTTTTCTAATGCATGAAGTCAGACTGTATGTTTAAGAGACTTGTCATGTATGTGTTCTAATGCATGAAGTCAGACTGTATGTTTAGGAGACTTGTCATGTATGTGTTCTAATGCATGAAGTCAGACTGTATGTTTAGGAGACTTGTCATGTATGTGTTCTAATGCATGAAGTCAGACTGTATGTTTAGGAGACTTGTCATGTATGTGTTCTAATGCATGAAGTCAGACTGTATGTTTAGGAGACTTGTCATGTATGTGTTCTAATGCATGAAGTCAGACTGTATGTTTAGGAGACTTGTCATGTATGTGTTCTAATGCATGAAGTCAGACTGTATGTTTAGGAGACTTGTCATGTATGTGTTCTAATGCATGAAGTCAGACTGTATGTTTAGGAGACTTGTCATGTATGTGTTCTAATGCATGAAGTCAGACTGTATGTTTAGGAGACTTGTCATGTATGTGTTCTAATGCATGAAGTCAGACTGTATGTTTAGGAGACTTGTCATGTATGTGTTCTAATGCATGAAGTCAGACTGTATGTTTAGGAGACTTGTCATGTATGTGTTCTAATGCATGAAGTCAGACTGTATGCTTAGGAGACTTGTCATGTATGTGTTCTAATGCATGAAGTCAGACTGTATGTTTAAGAGACTTGTCATGTATGTGTTCTAATGCATGAAGTCAGACTGTATGTTTAGGAGACTTGTCATGTATGTGTTCTAATGCATGAAGTCAGATGTATGTTTAGGAGACTTGTCATGTATGTGTTCTAATGCATGAAGTCAGACTGTATGTTTAGGAGACTTGTCATGTATGTGTTCTAATGCATGAAGTCAGACTGTATGTTTAGGAGACTTGTCATGTATGTGTTCTAATGCATGAAGTCAGACTGTATGTTTAGGAGACTTGTCATGTATGTGTTCTAATGCATGAAGTCAGACTGTATGTTTAGGAGACTTGTCATGTATGTGTTCTAATGCATGAAGTCAGACTGTATGTTTAGGAGACTTGTCATGTATGTGTTCTAATGCATGAAGTCAGACTGTATGTTTAGGAGACTTGTCATGTATGTGTTCTAATGCATGAAGTCAGACTGTATGTTTAGGAGACTTGTCATGTATGTGTTCTAATGCATGAAGTCAGACTGTATGTTTAGGAGACTTGTCATGTATGTGTTCTAATGCATGAAGTCAGACTGTATGTTTAGGAGACTTGTCATGTATGTGTTCTAATGCATGAAGTCAGACTGTATGTTTAGGAGACTTGTCATGTATGTGTTCTAATGCATGAAGTCAGACTGTATGTTTAGGAGACTTGTCATGTATGTGTTCTAATGCTTACCGTGTTGCTGTATAAAATTATATAGAAGATGGGGATTGAATGACGGATTACTACGCTCATGTTATTTATATCTCCCCTTCCATTTCATACTTGTAATGCGTGTATGACTGTCGCCAGACAATACGTCTGTAAGAATGAATGTTTCGACATTAAAACAAGGTGATATTGCACATATATCGTATTAGAACTTCTAATAAATGACATTATCCCGCCAACTATCTCGTATATAATGCAATGACTCACGGAAACAATACAGGTTTGCTATCATTGTTGAGAGAATATTTTCCATATAATATGCAACATTTTGAGAGTTTGTTCGTTTTTTTGTTTGTTTTATACGTTAATTTATCGCCGCCCCTGGTTATTCGGGGCCACGCCTCCAGAAGTATTGTAGTCATTTTATTGTTATGATGATATCATAAGACACAGTAGATCCTCCACGTCCAGAAGCATCCCTGGTTCATGTACATGTCCGGCACGATACAAGTGGCATAATGAAACATTCTAAACGTATTGTATGTACATTCATTTACATGTCCGGCACGATACAAGTGGCATAATGGAACATGCTAAACGTATTGTATGTACATTCATTTACATGTCCGGCACGATACAAGTGGCATAATGAAACATGCTAAACGTATTGTATGTACATTCATTTACATGTCCGGCACGATACAAGTGGCATAATGAAACATGCTAAACGTATTGTATGTACATTCATTTACATGTCCGGCACGATACACGTGGCATAATGGAACATGCTAAACATATTGTATGTACATTCATTTACATGTCCGGCACGATACAAGTGGCATAATGGAACATGCTAAACATATTGTATGTACATTCATTTACATGTCCGGCACGATACAAGTGGCATAATGAAACATGCTAAACGTATTGTATGTACATTCATTTCATTGCTTGCTTGATGTTTAGGCAACATTAATAGAGCTATGAAGAGTTTAATGAAAAGAAAATACTGACCTAGTCAAAATAAGATTACAGATTACATGTACATTAAAACTATACAAAAATGATGAATTTCCTTACTGCAGAGTAAGTGTAATACAGTGTAAGTGTAATACAGAGTAAGTGTAAAATAAAGTAAGTGTAACACAAAGTAAGTGTAATACAATGTAAGTGTAATATAAAGTAAGTGTAATACATAGTAAGTGTAATATAAAGTAAGTGTAATATAAAGTAAGTGTAATACATAGTAAGTGTAATATAAAGTAAGTGTAATATAAAGTAAGTGTAATACATAGTAAGTGTAATACATAGTAAGTGTAATACATAGTAAGTGTAATATAAAGTAAGTGTAATACAATGTAAGTGTAATACAATGTAAGTGTAATACAATGTAAGTGTAATACAATGTAAGTGTAATATAAAGTAAGTGTAATACAATGTAAGTGTAATACAAAGTAAGTGTAATACAATGTAAGTGTAATACATAGTAAGTGTAATACATAGTAAGTGTAATATAAAGTAAGTGTAATACAATGTAAGTGTAATACATAGTAAGTGTAATACAATGTAAGTGTAATATAAAGTAAGTGTAATACAATGTAAGTGTAATATAAAGTAAGTGTAATACAATGTAAGTGTAATACAAAGTAAGTGTAATACAATGTAAGTGTAATACATAGTAAGTGTAATATAAAGTAAGTGTAATACAAAGTAAGTGTAATACAAAGTAAGTGTAATACAATGTAAGTGTAATATAAAGTAAGTGTAATACAAAGTAAGTGTAATACAATGTAAGTGTAATACAAAGTAAGTGTAATACAATGTAAGTGTAATACAAAGTAAGTGTAATACAATGTAAGTGTAATATAAAGTAAGTGTAATACAATGTAAGTGTAATAGAAAGTAAGTGTAATACAATGTAAGTGTAATACATAGTAAGTGTAATACATAGTAAGTGTAATATAAAGTAAGTGTAATACAATGTAAGTGTAATATAAAGTAAGTGTAATACAATGTAAGTGTAATAGAAAGTAAGTGTAATACAATGTAAGTGTAATACAAAGTAAGTGTAATACAATGTAAGTGTAATATAAAGTAAGTGTAATACAATGTAAGCGTAATACAATGTAAGTGTAATACAATGTAAGTGTAATACAATGTAAGTGTAATAGAATGTAAGTGTAATATAAAGTAAGTGTAATACAAAGTAAGTGTAATAGAAAGTAAGTGTAATATAAAGTAAGAGTAATAGAAAGTAAGTGTAATAGAAAGTAAGTGTAATAGAAAGTAAGTGTAATAGAAAGTAAGAGTAATAGAAAATAAGTGTAATATAAAGTAAGTAGTAAGTGTAATGCAAAGTAAGTGTAATACAAAGTAAGTGTAATACAAAGTAAGTATAATATAAAGTAAGTGTAATACAAAGTAAGTGTAATATAAAGTAAGTGTAATATAAAGTAAGTGTAATATAAAGTAAGTGTAATACAAAGTAAGTGTAATACAAAGTAAGTGTAATACAAAGTAAGTGTAATACAAAGTAAGTGTAATATAAAGTAAGTGTAATACAAAGTAAGTGTAATACAAAGTAAGTGTAATACAAAGTAAGTGTAATACAAAGTAAGTAGTAAGTGTAATGCAAAACAAGTGTAATATAAAGTAAGTGTAATACAAAGTAAGAGTAATATTAAGTAAGTGTAATACAAAGTAAGTAGTAAGTGTAATGCAAAACAAGTGTAATATAAAGTAAGTGTAATACAAAGTAAGAGTAATATAAAGTAAGTGTATTATATAGTTAGTGTAATACATAGTAAGTGTAATACAAAGTAAGTGTACTGCATAGTAAGTGTAATGCATAATAAGTGTAATACAAAGTAAGTGTAATACAAAGTAAGTGTAATACAAAGTAAGTGTAATATATCTTTAATAATAGTAGTGCCAGGCTGTGGATGAAACTGCGATCACTTATATACGCTGTTGATTGGTTTTGTTTTGTGGGGACTTATAAATAATCAACTTGAATATATTAAAGCGTGTGATGTGCGGTCCATCGTGTGGAAGGAAGCTAGAGTACAGGCAGAAAGCCCACCTGTCCGACCACCGTACCATCTCACGTACCTCCCTGTCAGAGGATCGAACCCGTGTTGCGTTGGTGAGAGGCGAACAGCTACCCACTGCAATGTTACACTGCGCTAATCGGCCTTAAAGTGATAACCTATAAGAGGAAACATGTAAAGGTCTGCTGGAAAGTTCTGTATGTTCTTTTCCATGTTGACTAGATTAACACCTGGTTAAACACTAAGAACAGGAGAATTATCAGCTGGCGCTAGTATAAATTATTCGTTTATGATGCGATTAATGGAGACCACGGCTGTTTACTTTGTAATGTTTTATATATAAATTCTTTCCGATAGAAGCCCTGGTATTTGTATACAGTTTCTACTTTGCATAAATGTCTGGAGTCAGTACATCGGCAATACTATCACATACTGGTTAGCACACTCGATCCTCACCAATGCAGCCCGGATTGGATCCTCCGACAGGGATGCATGTGAAATGGTACGGTGGTCGCCAGATCTGGACAGGTGGGTTTTCTCCGTGTACTCCGGTTTCCTCCCACACGAATGACCACATATACGCTTTCATCCGCGTCAACGAGTGTGATTAATATAAGTTGATAAAGCGTGTTTCACAATTGTTGTACACTAAATAAGGTCCGCCTCCGTGGTCGAGTGGTTAAGGTCGCTGACTTGTATAACACTGTAACCTATCATCACTGATGGTCACGGGTTCGAGCCCCGCTCAGGCCGTGTCTCATTTATATGAAAAAGTTGACAGTTTCTTATGGAGGTTGGTGCACCCAAGTACTGGTTAACTGCCGGAGCCTGCCCAGGAAAGGTGTTGTTAAGTAAACTGCCCGCCGGCGATATAGCCCGAAATGGTGCTGATGCAGGCGTAAAACCCGAAATATAACATAACATAACATTAAATAAAGTTATACTTTGCTTACGAAGTCGATATACAGCTGCAACCTCTTAGCGCCTTAGCGCGTCCGTGTATCATCACTAGTATCAGTCTCACAAGTGTTCTTCTAGTTAGCAACAGCTACCCGACTTCATATAGTATAGAACATATAGAACATATTCCTTCTGTAGAACTCCGTCGCGTGTTCTGTAACACTCCGTCACGTGTTCTGTAACACTCCGTAACGTGTTTTGTAACAATCCGTCACATGTTCTGTAACACTCCGTCACATGTTCTGTAACGCTCCCTCACGTGTTCTGTAACACTCCGTCACATGTTCTGTAACACTCCCTCACGTGTTCTGTAGCACTCCCTCACATGTTCTGTAATACTCCGTCACATGTTCTGTATCACACCGTAACGTGTTCTGTAACACTCCGTCACGTGTTCTGTAACACTCCCTCACATGTTCTGTAACACTCCGTCACATGTTCTGTAACACTCCGTAACGTGTTCTGTAACACTCCGTAACGTGTTCTGTAACATTCCGTCACGTGTTCTGTAACACTCCCTCACATGTTCTGTAACACTCCGTCACATGTTCTGTAACACTCCGTCACATGTACTACAACACTCCGTCACATGTTCTGTAACACTCCGTCACATGTACTACAACACTCCGTCACATGTTCTGTAACACTCCGTCACATGTTCTGTAACACTCCCTCACATGTTCTGTAACACTCCCTCACGTGTTCTGTAACACTCCGTAACGTGTTCTGTAACACTCCGTCGCGTGTTCTGTAACACTCCGTCACATGTTCTGTAACACTTCGTCACATGTTCTGTAACACTCCCTCACGTGTTCTGTAGCACTCCCTCACATGTTCTGTAACACTCCGTCACATGTTCTGTAACACTCCGTAACGTGTTCTGTAACACTCCCTCACATGTTCTGTAACACTCCCTCGCGTGTTCTGTAGCACTCCGTAACGTGTTCTGTAACACTCCGTCGCGTGTTCTGTAACACTCCGTCACATGTTCTGTAGCACTCCCTCACATGTTCTGTAGCACTCCGTAACGTGTTCTGTAACACTCCGTCGCGTGTTCTGTAACACTCCGTCACATGTTCTGTAGCACTCCCTCACGTGTTCTGTAGCACTCCCTCACATGTTCTGTAACACTCCGTCACATGTTCTGTAACACTCCGTCGCGTGTTCTGTAGCACTCCGTCACATGTTCTGTAACACTCCGTCACATGTTATGTAACACTCTCTCACGTGTTCTGTAGCACTCCGTCACATGTTCTGTAACACTCCGTAACGTGTTCTGTAACACTCCCTGACATGTTCTGTAACACTCCGTCACATGTTCTACAACACTCCGTCACGTGTTCTACAACACTCCCTCACATGTTCTGTAACACTCCGTCACGTGTTCTACAACACTCCCTCACATGTTCTGTAACACTCCCTCACATGTACTACAACACTCCGTCACATGTTCTGTAACACTCCGTCATATGTTCTGTAACACTCCCTCACATGTTCTGTAACACTCCCTCACATGTTCTGTAACACTCCGGCACGTGTTCTGTAACACTCCCTCACATGTTCTGTAACATTCCGTCACATGTTCTTACAACACTCCGTCACGTGTTCTGTAACACTCCCTCACATGTTCTATAGCACTCCGTCACGTGTTCTGTAACACTCCCTCACATGTTCTGTAGCACTCAGTCACATGTTCTACAACACTCCGTCACGTGTTCTGTAACACTCCGTCACGTGTTCTGTAACACTCCGTCACGTGTTCTACAACACTCCCTCACATGTTCTACAACACTCCATCACGTGTTCTTTAACACTCTGTCACGTGTTCTGTAACACTCCGTCACGTGTTCTACAACACTCCGTCACGTGTTCTGTAACACTCCGTCACGTGTTCTACAACACTCCGTCACGTGTTCTACAACACTCCGTCACATGTTCTGCAACACTCCATCACATGTTCTCGGCCACCATAAAATACCAACTACAGATAACCTGTATCTCGACCACCATACAATACCAACTACAGGTTAACCTGTATCTCGGCCACCATACAATACCAACTACAGGTTAACCTGTATCTCGGCCACCATACAATACCAACTACAGTTTAACCTGTATCTCGGCCACCATACAATACCAACTACAGGTTAACTGTATCTCGGCCACCATAAATACAACTACAGTTAACCTGTATCTGACCACCATAAATACCAACTACAGGTTAACCTGTATTCGGCCACCATACAATACCAACTACAGGTTAACCTGTATCTCGGCCACCATAAAATACCAACTACAGGTTAACCTGTATCTCGACCACCATACAATACCAACTACAGGTTAACCTGTATCTCAGCCACCATAAAATACCAACTACAGGATAACCTGTATCTCAGCCACCATAAAATATCAACTACAGTTTAACCTGTATTCTTGACCACCATACAATACCAACTACAGGTTAACCTGTATATCAGCCACCATACAATACCAACTACACGTTAACCTGTATCTCGGCCACGATAAAATACCAACTACAGGTTAACCTGTATCTCGGCCACCATAAAATACCAATTACATGTTAACCTGTATCTCAGCAACCATACAATACCAACTACATGTTAACCTGTATCTCGGCCACCATACAATACCAACTACAGGTTAACCTGTATCTCGACCACCATAAAATACCAACTACAGGTTAATCTGCATCTCGGCCACCATAAAATACCAACTACAGGTTAACCTGTATCTCGACCACCATACAATACCAACTACAGGTTAACCTGTATCTCGACCACCATCCAATACCAACTACAGGTTAACCCGTATCTCGACCACCATACAATACCAACTACAGGTTAACCTGTATCTCGACCATCATACAATACCAACTACAAGTTAACCTGTATCTCGGCCACCATACAATACCAACTACAGGTTAACCTGTATCTCAGCCACCATACAATACCAACTACAGGTTAACCTGTATCTCGGCCACCATACAATACCAACTACAGTTTAACCTGTATTCTCGACCACCATACAATACCAACTACAGGTTAACCTGTATCTCAGCCACCATACAATACCAACTACAGGATAACCTGTATCTCAGCCACCATAAAATACCAACTACAGGTTAACCTGTATCTCAGCGACCATACAGTACCAACTACAGGTTAACCTGTATCTCGACCATCATACAATACCAACTACAGGATAACCTGTATATCAGCCACCATACAATACCAACTACACGTTAACCTGTATCTCGGCCACGATAAAATACCAACTACAGGTTAACCTGTATCTCGGCCACCATAAAATACCAATTACATGTTAACCTGTATCTCAGCAACCATACAATACCAACTACAGGTTAACCTGTATCTCGACCACCATAAAATACCAACTACATGTTAACCTGTATCTCGGCCACCATAAAATACCAACTACAGGTTAACCTGTATCTCGGCCACCATACAATACCAACTACAGGTTAACCTGTATCTCGGCCACCATACAATACCAACTACAGGTTAACCTGTATCTCGACCACCATACAATACCAACTACAGGTTAACCTGTATCTCGACCACCATAAAATACCAACTATAGGTTAACCTGTATCTCGGCCACCATACAATACCAACTACAGGTTAACCTGTATCTCGGCCACCATAAAATACCAACTATAGGTTAACCTGTATATCGGCCACCATACAATACCAACTACAGGTTAACCTGTATCTCGGCCACCATAAAATACCAACTACAGGTTAACCTGTATCTCGACCACCATACAATACCAACTACAGGTTAACCTGTATCTCGACCACCATACAATACCAACTACAGGTTAACCTGTATCTCGACCACCATACAATACCAACTACAGGTTAACCTGTATCTCGACCACCATACAATACCAACTACAGGTTAACCTGTATCTCGGCCACCATACAATACCAACTACAGGTTAACCTGTATCTCGGCCACCATACAATACCAACTACAGGTTAACCTGTATCTCGGCCACCATACAATACCAACTACAGGTTAACCTGTATCTCGACCACCATAAATACCAACTACAGGTTAACCTGTATTCGCCACCATACAATACCAACTACAGGTTAACCTGTATCTCGACCACCATACAATACCAACTACAGGTTAACCTGTATCTCGGCCACCATACAATACCAACTACAGGTTAACCTGTATCTCGACCACCATACAATACGAACTACAGTTTAACCTGTATCTCAGCCACCATACAATACCAACTACAGGTTAACCTGTATCTCGGCCACCATACAATACCAACTACAGGTTAACCTGTATCTCGGCCACCATACAATACCAACTACAGGTTAACTTGTATCTCGACCACCATACAATACCAACTACAGGTTAACCTGTATCTCGACCACCATACAATACCAACTACAGGTTAACCTGTATCTCGGCCACCATACAATACCAACTACAGGTTAACCTGTATCTCGGCCACCATAAAATACCAACTACAGGTTAACCTGTATTTCGGCCACCATACAATACCAACTACAGGATAATCTGTATCTCGACCACCATAAAATACAAACTACAGGATAACCTGTATCTCGGCCACCATAAAATACCAAATACAGTTTAACCTGTATCTCGGCCACCATAAAATACCAACTACAGGTTAACCTGTATCTCGGCCACCATAAAATACCAACTACATGTTAACCTGTTTCTCAGCCACCATACAATACCAACTACATGTTAACCTGTATCTCGGCCACCATACAATACCAACTACAGGTTAACCTGTATCTCGACCACCATAAAATACCAACTACATGTTAACCTGTATATCGGCCACCATAAAATACCAACTACAGGTTAACATGTATCTCGGCTACCATACAATACCAACTACAGGTTAACCTGTATATCGGCCACCATAAAATACCAACTACAGGTTAACATGTAACTCGGCCACCATACAATACCAACTACAGGTTAACCTGTATCTCGGCCACCATACAATACCAACTACAGGTTAACCTGTATCTCGGCCACCATACAATACAAACTACAGGTTAACCTGTAACTCAGCCACCATACAATACCAACTACAGGATAACCTGTATCTCAGCCACCATACAATACCAACTGCACGTTAACCTGTATCTCGGCCACCATATCATACCAACTACAGGTTAACCTGTATCTCGGCCACCATATCATACCAACTACAGGTTAACCTGTATCTCGACCACCATACAATACGAACTACAGGTTAACCTGTATCTCGACCACCATCCAATACCAACTACAGGTTAACCTGTATCTCGACCACCATACAATACCAACTACAGGTTAACCTGTATCTCGACCACCATACAATACCAACTACAAGTTAACCTGTATCTCGGCCACCATACAATACCAACTACAGGATAACCTGTATCTCAGCCACCATACAATACCAACTACAGGTTAACCTGTATCTCGGCCACCATACAATACCAACTACAGGTTAACCTGTATCTCGGCCACCATACAATACCAACTACAGGTTAACCTGTATATCGGCCACCATAATGTACCAACTACAGGTTAACCTGTATCTCGGCCACCATAAAATACCAACTACAGGTTAACCTGTATCTCGGCCACCATAACATACCAACTACAGGTTAACCTGTATCTCGACCACCATACAATACCAACTACAGGTTAACCTGTATCTCGGCCACCATAAAATACCAACTACAGGTTAACCTGTATCTCGGCCACCATACAATACCAACTACAGGTTAACCTGTATCTCGACCACCATACAATACCAACTACAGGTTAACCTGTGTCTCGGCCACCATACAATACCAACTACAGGTTAACCTGTATCTCGGCCACAATAAAATACCAACTACAGGTTAACCTGTATCTCGACCACCATAAAATACCAACTACAGGTTAACCTGTATTTCGACCACCATAAAATACAAACTACAGGATAACCTGTATCTCGAACACCATACAATACCAACTACAGGATAACCTTTATCTCAGCCACCATACAATACCAACTACAGGTTAACCTGTATCTCGACCACCATACAATACCAACTACAGATTAACCTGTATCGCGACCACCATACAATACCAACTACAGATTAACCTGTATCGCGACCACCATACAATACCAACTACAAGTTAACCTGTATCGCGACCACCATACAATACCAACTACAGGATAACCTTTATCTCAGCCACCATACAATACCAACTACAGGTTAACCTGTATCTCGGCCACCATACAATACCAACTACAGGTTAACCTGTATTTCGACCACCATAAAATACCAACTACAGGTTAACCTGTATCTCGACCACCATAAAATACCAACTACAGGATAACCTGTATCTCAGCCACCATACAATACCAACTACAGGTTAACCTGTATCTCGACCACCATACAATACCAACTACAGATTAACCTGTATCGCGACCACCATACAATACCAACTACAGATTAACCTGTATCGCGACCACCATACAATACCAACTACAGGTTAACCTGTATCGCGACCACCATACAATACCAACTACAGGTTAACCTGTATCTCGACCACCATACAATACCAACTACAGGTTAACCTGTATCTCGACCACCATACAATACCAACTACAGGTTAACCTGTATCTCGACCACCATACAATACCAACTACAGGTTAACCTGTATCTCGACCACCATACAATACCAACTACAGGTTAACCTGTATCTCGGCCACCATACAATACCAACTACAGGTTAACCTGTATCTCGACCACCATACAATACCAACTACAGATTAACCTGTATCTCGACCACCATACAATACCAACTACAGGTTAACCTGTATCGCGACCACCATACAATACCAACTACAGGTTAACCTGTATCGCGACCACCATACAATACCAACTACAGGTTAACCTGTATCTCGGCCACCATACAATACCAACTACAGGTTAACCGTATCCGACCACCATACAATACCAATACAGGTTAACCTGTATCTCGCCACCATACAATACCAACTCAGTTAACCTGTATCTCGGCCACCATACAATACCAACTACAGGTTAACCTGTATCTCGACCACATACAATACCAACTACAGGTTAACTGTATTCGGCCACCATACAATACCAACTACAGGTTAACCTGTATCTCGACCACCATACAATACCAACTACAGGTTAACCTGTATCTCGACCACCATACAATACCAACTACAGGTTAACCTGTATCTCGACCACCATACAATACCAACTACAGGTTAACCTGTATCTCGACCACCATACAATACCAACTACAGGTTAACCTGTATCTCGACCACCATACAATACCAACTACAGGTTAACCTGTATCTCGACCACCATACAATACCAACTACAGGTTAACCTGTATCTCGACCACCATACAATACCAACTACAGGTTAACCTGTATCTCGACCACCATACAATACCAACTACAGGTTAACCTGTATCTCGACCACCATACAATACCAACTACAGGTTAACCTGTATCTCGACCACCATACAATACCAACTACAGGTTAACCTGTATCTCGACCACCATACAATACCAACTACAGGTTAACCTGTATCTCGACCACCATACAATACCAACTACAGGTTAACCTGTATCTCGACCACCATACAATACCAACTACAGGTTAACCTGTATCTCGACCACCATACAATACCAACTACAGATTAACCTGTATCTCGACCACCATACAATACCAACTACAGGTTAACCTGTATCTCGACCACCATACAATACCAACTACAGGTTAACCTGTATCTCGACCACCATACAATACCAACTACAGGTTAACCTGTATCTCGACCACCATACAATACCAACTACAGGTTAACCTGTATCTCGACCACCATACAATACCAACTACAGGTTAACCTGTATCTCGACCACCATACAATACCAACTACAGGTTAACCTGTATCTCGACCACCATACAATACCAACTACAGGTTAACCTGTATCTCGACCACCATACAATACCAACTACAGGTTAACCTGTATCTCGACCACCATACAATACCAACTACAGGTTAACCTGTATCTCGGCCACCATACAATACCAACTACAGGTTAACCTGTATCTCGACCACCATACAATACCAACTACAGGTTAACCTGTATCTCGACCACCATACAATACCAACTACAGGTTAACCTGTATCTCGACCACCATACAATACCAACTACAGGTTAACCTGTATCTCGACCACCATACAATACCAACTACAGGTTAACCTGTATCGCGACCACCATACAATACCAACTACAGGTTAACCTGTATCGCGACCACCATACAATACCAACTACAGGATAACCTGTATCGCGACCACCATACAATACCAACTGCAGGTTAACCTGTATCTCGACCACCATACAATACCAACTACAGGTTAACCTGTATCGCGACCACCATACAATACCAACTACAGATTAACCTGTATGTTTACATAATACGTTTTGCAATGAGAGACATTGTTGGTTTTTCTATTACCTACATTGAAAAATTAAGTATTGTTTTTTTATTTATGTTTATTTATCGTCGATACCGGTTGCCCATTTGAGCGACTGGCAGTTTACCTAACAACACCTTTCCAGGGCAGGCTCCAGCGGTTAACCAGTACTTGGTACACCAACCTCCCTAAGAAACTGCCAACATTTTCATATAAATAGACACGGTCTGAGCTGGCTCATCAGTTGCTCGCCCATATGGTTTACCGGCGGCGAGGGTAAATAAACGGAATCATCATGGCTCATCAGTGATGATAGGCTATAGTGGTATACAATTCAGAGGCATTAACCACTCGACCACGGATATATTCTGAAATATACATCGGTGCGTTTATTTGGAAGCCGTTGTCTTTACTGTTGTTCCATAGCCTGATGTTGAAGTATTATAATTAACATAAATTGGATAGACGTGTATGACGTCTGTCGAGATTTGATTACCTTCTCTAAATAAGGAATTTACTTATTAATTTAATAATTATAAGGTAAGAAAAAACAAATATTGATTGCATGTTGTGTACACGGGAAAGCACGACGAAATCAGGTAACCAATTAATCATGTCTCATTATGTTATAAAGTCGTGATAGCGCAGTGGATGCGCGTTCGCTTCAGATGCGAAAGGTCCGGAGTTCGAGCCCCGCTGGAGCCGTTACGATTGTGCCCTTAGGCACGGCTTACGATTGTGCCCTTAGGCACGGCATTTAAATTCCACGTTGCCTCTTCTCTCTCCCGATGACGATGGATTCCATCAAGAATTAGGTCTCGAGAGTGATTAATATAAGTTGACATAACTTGTTTCGCAATCGAGCTAAAATAAATTTGTATAAACTATTATAGATGAAGATTGAGCTTTTATTTATTTTACAATGATTGCGAAGCAAGCTTTAACAACTTATATTAATCACTCTCGTTGGCGCGGGTAAAAGCGTAAATATGGTCATTCGTGTGGGAGGAAACCGGAGTACCCGGAGCAAACCCACCTGTCCGATCGGGCGACCACCGTACCATCTCGCATACTTCCCGATCCGAGGATCGATCCCGGTTGCATTGGTGAGAAGCGATCGCGCTAACCACTGCCTAATCGGACAGCTTAGATTGAGCTTATTCACCCTCGCCGCCGGCGAACCATGTGGGCGAGCGTAATAAAGATATTATACACACAGTGTATACGATATCGACACCCCATCTGAGTTTACCATGGGACTGTAGATGCCATCACGATATAAATTGCCATGGACCTAATAACCAATCAGTTTCCTATTTATCGTCTAATAATTGTGTAGCACCCTGCAGTATGCGTATGTTATGTCGGGAATTTCAAGTGGGCTTCTAGTACTAGTAAATATACTGAACAGCAATACAATCCATTTCATATGGTGCGAAACAGAGCGTCTGTACTTCTCCGAAGGGAAATTAAGTAGCGTGTGAACGTCTATTATTTATATGCTAAAGCGGTTAGTTTTTTCAGAAAATGGAATTACTTTGGCGCTGTATTTATAAAGACCATCGATAGGAATGCGTCTTTATTGTCAGGCAGCCGGTGGCAAGCAATCCCAGTACCGTGCCCAGTATTAAACTCCGTTTTATGTATAGGATATAAGCCGAAAACGATCCAAATACAGAAAATAGTTCACATATTGGATCTGCGAACGGTTCGGAGTTCGAGCCCCGCTGGAGCCGTTACGATTGTGTCCTTAGGCAAGGCATTTAAATTCCACATTGCCTCTTCTCTCTGCCTCGTGGCGATGGATTCCATCAGGAATGAGGTCTCGAGAGTGATTAATATAAGTTGACATAACTTGTTTCGCAATCGAGCTAAAATAAATTTGTATAAACTAAAATGATCAAAAGACAGACACATATTGGCTCTGTTATATCCGACTGTAAACACACACTTATAATTATAACAATATACTAATTAGATTTGTTAATTTCGTACAGGATTTGATATAATGCTCTGACCTTTTGACACCAGTCCAATATTATTAATAATGGACTGCAAGTACAAATGTATGACGTCACGACAGTGTTTTAAACATGGGGAACTATAATAATAACATTTTTTTTATGAACATCAGTACTTCCCGATTCCTATGCGTGTATGTCAGGCGCCAGGCTGGTAGGATATCGGTAACCATTATTTAACTAGCTGGCGGCTCACCAACCGGCCATATCAGAACGAACCCCTGACGAGGTTCGAACGTTCGACCTCCGCTTCGTAGGCGGACGCCTTAACCACTAGGCCACGAAGACGGAATGAATGTTTGTAACAGAACATAATAATTATTATATAGACTTAGTGTGAGGTCGTCATGGCTTCATTCTGATATGACAGGTTTGTGAGCCGCGATCAGCCTTGTGCTTGGCCTGCTTGAATAGTATACGTGTAGCACCGATGTGCAGAGGTGTCTCATAGGTCCGACATGATTGATAACCCTTTCAATTGGGATAAAACTATAATAAACAAACACGTTATTCTTGTATTCTTATCTTATTTTATTGTCAAGTGGTTAAGATTGTTTACTTGAAATACTTTCGCATCACCGCTCTAGGTTCGAATCTGACTGCGCGGAAACATTCAAGCTTGTTGGATTTTTGAAATGTTCATCCATGCTTGGCAATCAGATTTAAACGAGTTATGCATGCTACGAAAATACTTCTACGGTAAACAAATCCAAACAATCGGATCGGAATATTGTAAACTTCGGATCGTTTGATGTTAGATCTCAGAATTAGAGATGTATCATCTGCTTCCTGCTTCTGCATCTCACAATACAGGGAGAATGTATGTAAGCCATTGCCATCTCACAATACAGGGAGAATGTATGTAAACCAGTTGCCACCTCACAATACAGGGAGAATGTATGTAAGCCATTGCCACCTCACAATACAGGGAGAATGTATGTAAACCAGTTGCCACCTCACAATACAGGGAGAATGTATGTAAACCAGTTGCCACCTCACAATACAGAGATAATGTATGTAAACCAGTTGCCATCTCACAATACAGGGAGAATGTATGTAAACCAGTTGCCACCTCAGAATACATGGAGAATGTATGTAAGCCAGTTGCCATCTCACAATACAGGGAGAATGTATGTAAACCAGTTGCCACCTCAGAATACAGGGAGAATGTATGTAAGCCATTGCCACCTCACAATACAGGGAGAATGTATGTAAGCCATTTACCATCTCACAATACAGGGAGAATGTATGTAAACCAGTTGCCACCTCACAATACAGGGAGAATGTATGTAAACCAGTTGCCATCTCACAATACAGGGAGAATGTATGTAAACCAGTTGCCACCTCAGAATACAGGGAGAATGTATGTAAGCCAGTTGCCATCTCACAATACAGGGAGAATGTATACAAGCCATTTTCCATCTCACAATACAGGGAGAATGTATGTAAACCATTTGCAATCTCACAATACAGGGAGAATGTATGTAAACCATTTGCAATCTCACAATACAGGGAGAATGTATGTAAACCATTTGCCATCTCACAATACAGGGAGAATGTATGTAAGCCATTTGCCATCTCACAATACAGGGAGAATGTATGTAAACCATTTGCCATCTCACAATACAGGGAGAATGTATGTAAACCATTTGCCATCTCACAATACAGGAAGAATGTATGTAAGCCATTTGCCATCTCACAATACAGGGAGAATGTATGTAAGCCATTTGCCATCTCACAATACAGGGAGAATGTATGTAAGCCATTTGCCATCTCACAATACAGGGAGAATGTATGTAATGTTGGGTGTTGTGCCATTGCCATCTCACAATAAGGGAGAATGTATGTAAGCATTTGCCATCTCACAATACAGGGAGAATGTATGTAACCATTTGCCATCTCACAATACAGGGAGAATGTATGTAAACCATTTGCCATCTCACAATACAGGGAGAATGTATGTAAGCCATTTGCCATCTCACAATACAGGGAGAATGTATGTAAGCCAGTTGCCATCTCACAATACAGGGAGAATGTATGTAAGCCATTTGCCATCTCACAATACAGGGAGAATGTATGTAAGCCATTTGCCATCTCACAATACAGGGAGAATGTATGTAAGCCATTTGCCATCTCACAATATAGTACGGCTGCAAGCCAGTTGCATTAATAAACATAATGCATATACATAATTGTGACAGAAAAGTCGTTGACTTTGAAGAAAACTTAGTACATCATTGAATCACCTTAGCATAATCCTTAGACTGTAGAGCATGCATGTTCGTGTAGCGTATACAATTCTGCTGGATGAAGATGTTGCGATGCCCCATATCACAGAGCCATGGCCTAAGTATAGTTGCATACACGCGTTTTAGAATAGAAAATATCTAACACATTTTTAGACTTAGAAATTCGTTAATGTTTGATGGCAGGCAAACATATAATGATACCTTTTTTTGTAAATGGCTTTAACGTGTGAATCCCAATTTAATCATTCCGAACATGCACACCTAAGCTATGGTTCGGTACAACTTTGCAAAGTACAACACGACTTGAAAGAACAATACTACCACTATACAAATGTCTTGCTTTTTATTGTTATAAATAGTTTGTATCGGTATTACTCTGCATACTAGTCTCTATAGGCACCATTTATGTAATATTGACAAATGCAGCATACGATTGTTTCTAAGCGAGTGGTGTTGCTTTGGATACCATGAAAGGTTCAGACATCTGTATGTATATCATTAGATGAAACAGTATTCCCAGGTGTAATCGTTAATGAACAACACAAATAATAATGGACTTATATTGACCCTTGTGGATACACAACATATTATCGGTACTTTGCAAATAGTTGTTAATTTGTACAATCCGATTCCGTGGTTTGATAAATACGATTTAAACCAGTATGCTTTTGATGTATTACATTTGTCTTTGCAAAGTTCAAACTTTTTCAGCAAAATACTGTAATCTATTAAATGAAATGCTTTTTTTATTGGTGGCTTGGTGTATGATAGCTTGGTGGCTTGGTGTATGATAGCTTGGTGGCTTGGTGTATGATAGCTTGGTGGCTTGGTGTATGATAGCTTGGTGGCTTGGTGTATGATAGCTTGGTGGCTTGGTGTATGATAGCTTGGTGGCTTGGTGTATGATAGCTTGGTGTGTGATCACTGGGAGTGTGATCCCTGGGGTGTATTCTGCAAAAACGGATATACGTTAATTATGTTCCAGTGATGTACATGTACACACAGACGGATCAGTAGTCCAGTGGTAACACGCTGGACTGGTAATCCAGGGATCGCAGGTTCATTGCCCCGTCTGACCCTCGTCTATACGGCGTATATTTGTACCCAATATCATAGTCTTTAAGATGGGACTTTAAACCGAGGTCTCGTGTCGGTGCTTTACACCGAGCACGTAAAAGAACCAGAGGAGACCCTGGAATAGGTATCATTGCACTATCCTCTAAAAGTTTAAAATGACTAATCTCTTCTGGTGGCGTCACTCATATGGACAACCGGTAGCGACGATAAATAAACGTAAAGCACACACGTGATGTACATGTTGTTACTACTAAGAATGTTGAGGGTTAATGATTCCGATTTGCGAAGGCTCTTACACAAACTATTTCAGACACTATTTCCAACGTGCATGTTGGGTAGTTTATGGACACCATACTTGGCTGCGGAAAAGTGAATACTGTTTAATGTAAGTCCCGCTCTGATATTGACACATCATAATGTATATAATTTCACAAAATCTAACTGAAAACCTTTCTATAATGGAGTGTGTGTTTTACGTTTATTTATCGTCGCTACCGGTTGCCCATATGAGCGACGCCTCCTGAAGAGATTAGTCATTTAAGATTTTGGAGGATAGTGCAATGATACAGAGAGAGACCTATTCCAGAGTCTCCTCTGGTTCTTTTACGTGCACGGTGCAAAGCACCGATACGAGACTTCGGTTTAACTTCCCATCTGAAAGACTGTTAATTTTATTAGGGTCAGACGGGGCATTGAACCTGCGATCCCTGGATTACCAGTCCAGCGTGTTACCACTGGACTACAGATCCGTCTGTATCTATAATTGATTCATAATACTAAGGGATTTATTAGTTGAGGCTTCATGACACTGAAATAAGACATTCTATAACAACCATACAACGTGTCGACCCCCCACCCCCCACCCCCCACCCCCGTCCTTGCTTAATACACAGACACTGGCATATAGCAGACCATTTTATGTCTCTAATAGCCGTAATCAAACCAATAGTCGTACCGGAAACATATTCACATTATTCGCGTGCTATTAACAAGTAATACATATAATAATACCAGCTATACACTTGGTGCTACATTATCTCGTTGCTAGGCAACGCATTGACAATGACAGCCGTTGAATTGGCGCTTTGAGTTGACTGCTAATAGAGAGGCAGAAGTCATAGCTAACATGTGCGGAGGAGTACTAGCATATTATATTCTTATTCATTTTTAATTTCTGAAAGGTAAAATATTTATTATTATTAATAATTAGTTACGTTTATCATAAATGTACATCGGTTAGTTATCTTATATTAATTATTAATGTGCATATTGTTATGTTTGACATAGTGATGTTGTGCAAAATACACAAATATTTGCACGAAATGTTTTTTGTGGTTAACACACTGGACTGGTAATCCAGGGATCGCAGGTTCGATCCCCCGTCTGACCATAATACAATTAACAGTCTTTCAGACGGGACGTTAAACCGAGGTCTCGTGTCGGTGCTTTACACCGTGCAGGTAAAAGAACGGGAGGATACTCTGGAGAGGGTCTCTTTCTGTATCATTGCACTATCCTCCAAAATCTAAAATTACTAATCTCTTCAGGAGGCGTCGCTCATATGGGTATCCGGTAGCGACGATAAATAAACGTAAAACACACACGAAATGTTTATTATTGTCATATATAACTTGTAATGTATTATATATATATGCATTTGTCTATTTCTAAATATGGCCATATGTTTACCATGTAATATATATATATATAATTATGCATAATCATCTGTTATTATTTACGTGCCTAAAATTAATTATCAGTTCTCTTTTCGCGCGTAAATAACTAGAATAGTTGTGACATCGGGACAGAGTTACAGGTGGTCAATTATGTAAGATAAAGAGCCGAACTGATTTGGTGGGAATACACACACCTTAGTTTATACAAATCTATTTTAGCTCGATTGCGAAACAAGTTCTTACAACTTATATTAATCACTCTCGAGACCTCATTTCTGATGGAATCCATCGCCACGAGGGAGACAGAAGAGGCAATGTAGAATTTAAATGCCTTGCCTAAGGGCACAATCGTAACGGCTCCAGCAGGGCTCAAACTCCGGACCTTTCACACCTGAAACAAAAGCGTATCCACTGCGCTATCACGACTTCCACAAACAAACACCTTAGTAATAGTATTTAACATCACAGATGTTTATGCGCCGTTATGTCTGTGTTTTCGATTTGATTATGTATATAAGAAACAGAATTTATTTGATTATTACAACAGACGGATCTGGTAATCCAGGGATCGCAGGTTCGATCCCCCGTCTGACCCTAATACAATTAACAGTCTTTCAGATGGGACGTTAAACCAGGTCTTGTGTCGGTGCTTTACACCGTGCACGTAAAAGAACCAGAGGAGACTCTGTAATGGGTCTCTGTCTGTATCATTGCACTATCCTCCAAAATCTAAAATGACTAATCTCTTCAGGAGGCGTCGCTCATATGGGCAACCGGTAACGACGATAAATAAACGTAAACACACACAAATGAATATTCAGAGCACAATTAGGCTAACACCGTGGAGTGAGTTGTCTCTATGATACTTAGTCGTATTTAAAGATTAGTCGTGTATTTAAAGACATATATTTTACAGAAGTAGTTGAGACATAGGAGGAACACATAGATCCGGTGCACATCTATTTGTTTATTGACGAAAGTGAATGAAAGATTAAATTTTCAGTTATTATTAATATATAGAAAACAAAGAAACCCCTAGACAACATCAGTAAATCTACGATAGAGTAGACACTGGTTAGAGCCTAAGAAACATAGACTAATATACGAGAAGAAGAGTTTGTGACAACGAATTGTGTGTGTGTGTGTGTGTGTGTGTGTGTGTGTGTTGTGTGTGTGTGTGTGTGTGTGTGTGTGTGTGTGTGGTGTGTGTGTGTGTGTGGTGTGGTGTGTGTGTGTGTGTGTGTGTGTGTGTGTGTGTGTGTGTGTGTGTGTGTGTGGTGTGTGTGTGTGTGTGGTGTGGTGTGTGTGTGTGTGTGTGTGTGTGTGTGTGTGTGTGGTGTGTGTGTGCGCGTGTGTTTGCGTATGGTGTGTGCATGTGGTGTGTGCGTGTGATGTGTGCGTGTGGTGTATGCGTGTGATATCTGCGTGTGGTGTGTGCGTGTGATATGTGCGTGTGGTATGTGCGTGTGGTATGTGCGTGTGTGGTGTGTGTTGTGTGTGTGGTGTGTGTGTGTGGTGCGTGTATGTGTGGTGTGTGTGGTATGTGTGTGTGGTATGTGTTTGTTGTGTGTGTGGTGTGTGTGGTGTGTGTGGTGTGTGTGGTGTGTTTGTTTGTGGTGTTTGTGTGATGTGTGGTGTTTGGGTGTGGTGTATGTGCGTGTGATGTGTGCGTGTGCTGTGTGCGTGTGGTATGTGCGTGTGGTATTTGCGTGTGGTATGTGCGTATGTGGTGTGTGTGTGGTGTGTGTGTGTGGTGTATGTGTGGTGTGTGTGGTGTGTGTGATGTGTGTGTATGTGATGTGTGTGTATGTGATGTGTGTGTGTGTGTGTGTGTGTGGTGTGTGTGTGGTGTGCATGTGATGTGTGTGTGGTGTGTCGTGTGGTATTTGCGTGTGGTATGTGCGTGTGTGGTGTGTGTGTGTGGTTTGGGTGCGTGTGGTATGTGCGTGTGTGGTGTGTGTGTGGTGTGTGGGTGGTGTATGTGTGGAGTGTGTGATGTGTGTTTGTATGGTGTGTTTGTGTGGTGTGTGTGTGGTGTGTGTGTGTGATGTGTGTGATGTGTGTGTATGTGATGTGTGTGTGTGTGTGTGTGTGTGTGGTGTGTGGTGTGGTGTGTGTTGTGTGGTGTGTGTGTGTGTTGTGTTGTGTGGGGGGTGTGGTGTGTGTGTGTGTGTGTGTTGTGGTGTGTGTGTGTGTGGTTGTGTGTGTGTGTGTGTGTGTGTGTGTGTGGTGTGTGTGTGTGTGTTGTGTGTGTGGGTGTGTGTGTGTGTGTGTGTGTGTGTGTGGTGTGTGTGTGTGTGTGTATGTGTGTGTGTATATGCGTGTGTGTGTATATGCGTGTGTGCGTGTGATGATGCGCGTGTATGTGTATATTGAATTAGAATCTTATGATATAAGGGGGTGGGTCGTGCTTCATTGCCGTGTGGTTAAGGAAGCTATCGGGGCATCGAATTATTTCAAGTGAGGCAGCTATCCAGCTGGCTTGTGGAAGATGGGTGGTTCTAGCGGGGTGCCCGCCCATGCATAAATACACATCAGAGGGGGCATCTAATGTACTTCTCCACGCTGCATTACTAGCTGGATAGTCGCCATATAACACGAACTGTTGGTGGCTTCTTGGAACTTCAAGCCCCCAAAACGAACACGTCTTATGAGATAACTTCGCCTAGCAATCAGGTAAACTCTGCCCAATTATTGGAGCATATCCAGTGCACGTTGTATACATGTATCACTTTCATTTATAAGTCAAACACAAATAAGCTGGCTGTATAACAATGTTATTCTGAAGGAATAAACACTTTAATATAAATTATGAAATAGTAGTTAAACTGTTAATTATAAGATTATATTTTTTTAAATATACGTTTATATACAGATTAGTTTTAGCAACTCATATTAATTCCTGTCCACAGTAGAGTCTGCTGGATAGCTTTCATACATGAAATAATTCGATACCTATAGTGGGATTCGAACCAGCAGCGGCGATGATCACAATAATTGTGATATCTGGGTCTTGGGTTCGGTCCTGGCAGGAGTTGGTGGTACAAAGGGTGGATATGCAGGCTGCATGCATTTACTATTGTATTATCGCTTAGGTTATGCCAGTTTGTGATTAAATATTATTTTCTTGTCATAATCTATAGTTTAGATTCACTATGCATTCATGTGACGTTCTGATGTGGGTGTTAAGACCTGTGACCCAAACCATTTATTGTGTCTGTTATATCATGAAGAATGCCAAACATATCATTAAACTAAGCAGCTATTTACATTGTCTAGACGAGTTGTTGCACAGGTTGCATGTGCCTATAGTACTTGGTGGTTGGATTGTTTTACAATAATTTAGGTTGAATCAGATATAGCGTACATAATCAAGTGAAAGAAACAGAAGGAAAACGATTAATAAGTGTGGAATTCATAGAAACATGAGGAATATAAGAAACAGTAGGAAAACGATTAATAAGTGTGGAATTCATCGAAACATGAGGACTATAAGAAACAGTAGGAAAACGATTAATAAGTGTGGAATTCATAGAAACATGAGGAATATAAGAAACAGTAGGAAAACGATTAATAAGTGTGGAATTCATAGAAACATGAGGAATATAAGAAACAGTAGGAAAACGATTAATAAGTGTGGAATTCATCGAAACATGAGGAATATAAGAAACAGTAGGAACACGATAAATAAGTGTGGCATTCATAGAAACATGAGGAATATAAGAAACAGTAGGAACACGATAAATAAGTGTGGCATTCATAGAAACATGAGGAATATAAGACATTTGATCTGTGGATACAAAATTACCAAATCAGACTAGTGTTATATCAACATCTGTCTAGCCGTAGTAGGTTTTATATCAATATCTTTCTAGCCATAGTAGGTTTTATATCAACATATGTCTAGCCATAGCAGGTTTCATATCAATATCTGTCTAGCCATAGCAGGTTTTATATCAACATCTGTCTAGCCATAGTAGGTTTTATATCAACATCTGTCTAGCCGTAATAGGTTTTATATCAACATCTGTCTAGCCATAGCAGGTTTTATATCAACATCTGTCTAGCCATAGTAGGTTTTATATCAATATCTGTCTAGCCATAGTAGGTTTTATATCAACATCTGTCTAGCCATAGTAGGTTTTATATCAATATCTGTCTAGCCGTAGCAGATTTTATATCAACATCTGTCTAGCCGTAGTAGGTTTTATATCAATATATGTCTAGCCATAGTAGGTTTTATATCAACATCTGTCTATCCGTAGCAGGTTTTATATCAAAATCTGTCTAGCCGTAGTAGGTTTTATATCAATATCTGTCTAGCCGTAGCAGGTTTTATATCAACATCTGTCTAGCCGTAGTAGGTTTTATATCAATATCTGTCTAGCCATAGTAGGTTTTATATCAACATCTGTCTATCCGTAGCAGGTTTTATATCAACATCTGTCTAGCCATAGTAGGTTTTATATCAATATCTGTCTAGCCGTAGCAGGTTTTATATCAACATCTGTTTATCCGTAGCAGGTTTTATATCAACATCTGTCTAACCATAGTAGGTTTTATATCAATATCTGTCTAGCCATAGTAGGTTTTATATCAACATCTGTCTAGCCATAGCAGGTTTTATATCAACATATGTCTAACCATAGTAGGTTTTATATCAATATCTGTCTAGCCATAGTAGGTTTTATATCAACATCTGTCTAACCATAGTAGGTTTTATATCAATATATGTCTAGCCATGGTAGGTTTTATATCAACATCTGTCTAGCCATAGCAGGTTTTATATCAACATCTGTCTAACCATAGTAGGTTTTATATCAATATCTGTCTAGCCATAGTAGGTTTTATATCAACATCTGTCTAGCCATAGCAGGTTTTATATCAACATCTGTCTAACCATAGTAGGTTTTATATCAATATCTGTCTAGCCGTAGCAGGTTTTATATCAATATCTGTCTAGCCGTAGTAGGTTTTAGTATCTACAAATCACTGTGCAAGTGACAACTGGACAAACGAACATGTCATCATTGATATATATACAAACAACTGGACAAACGAACATGGCATCATTGATATATATATACAAACAACTGGACAAACGAACATGGCATCATTGATATATATATACAAACAACTGGACAAACGAACATGTCATCAGTGATATATATATACAAACAACTGGACAAAAGAACATGTCATCATTGATATATATACAAACAACCGGACAAAAGAACATGTCATCATTGATATATACAAACAACTGGACAAAAGAACATGTCATCATTGATATATATATACAAACAACTGGACAAAAGAACATGTCATCATTGATATATATACAAACAACTGGACAAAAGAACATGTCATCATTGATATATATACAAACAACTGGACAAAAGAACATGTCATCATTGATATATATACAAACAACTGGACAAAAGAACATGTCATCATTGATATATATACAAACAACTGGACAAAAGAACATGTCATCATTGATATATATACAAACAACTGGACAAAAGAACATGTCATCATTGATATATATACAAACAACTGGACAAAAGAACATGTCATCATTGATATATGGGTGTTTGTTTTACAAACAACTGGACAAAAGAACATGTCATCATTGATATATATACAAACAACTGGACAAAAGAACATGTCATCATTGATATATATACAAACAACTGGACAAAAGAACATGTCATCATTGATATATATACAAACAACTGGACAAAAGAACATGTCATCATTGATATATATACAAACAACGGACAAAAGAACATGTCATCATTGATATATATACAAACAACTGGACAAAAGAACATGTCATCATTGATATATATACAAACAACTGGACAAAAGAACATGTCATCATTGATATATATACAAACAACTGGACAAAAGAACATGTCATCATTGATATATATACAAACAACTGGACAAAAGAACATGTCATCATTGATATATATACAAACAACTGGACAAAAGAACATGTCATCATTGATATATATACAAACAACTGGACAAAAGAACATGTCATCATTGATATATATACAAAGTTTTTAAATCAGAATTTGAAACCATGCAACTATGTAGCGCAATGGTTAGCGTGCTTGCCTCTCGCCAATGCAGCCCGGGTTCGATCATCGGAACGGGAAGTATGTGAGATGGTACGGTGGTTGCCAGATTGGACAGGTGGGTGTTCTCCGGGTATTCCGGTTTCCTCCCACACGAATTACCACATTTACGTTTTCATCCGCGCCAACGGGAGTGGTTAATATAAGTTGTTAAAACTTGCTTCGCAATCGTTGAAAAATAAATAAAGTTTAAACTTAAACTCTGTCATTGTACGGTTAACATTGAAATCGCATAAGTTTGCTATCACAACTAGTCCATGCATATAGGCCTATTCCACGTGCTCTGTTAGCGTTCTTTGCATGTATAATGCTTCTATTTTTATGTTCGTACTATATTCTCGAATTGATCTAATTGTATTGAAAGTGTATTGAATTGTATTGAATTGTATTGAATTGTATTGAATTGTATTATAATTGTATTATAACTGTATTGAATTGTATTATAATTGTATTGAATTGAATTGTATTAGAATTGTATTGAATTGTAGTGTATTAGAATTGTATTGAATTGTATTGTATTAGAATTGTATTGAATTGTATTGTATTAGAATTGTATTGTATTAGAATTGTATTATAATTGTATTGTATTAGAATTGTATTGTATTAGAATTGTATTAGAATTGTATTGTATTAGAATTGTATTGTATTAGAATTGTATTAGAATTGTATTGTATTAGAATTGTATTGTATTAGAATTGTATTGAATTGTATTGTATTAGAATTGTATTGAATTGTATTGTATTAGAATTGTATTAGAATTGTATTAGAATTGTATTGAAATGTATTGAATTGTATTGTATTAGAATTGTATTAGAATTGTATTAGAATTGTATTAGAATTGTATTGAAATGTATTGAATTGTATTAGAGCACGCAAGCAAAATTATAGTCCTATGGGAATATTAAACACGTACTTTGTATAAACGTTTACTGTAGAGATAACTGCTAACGATCAGTGCAATCAAGTCTTTCTCGAGAATTTAATAAATATGAAGCCACACTGTGTGAACTACATTAAACATTATACAATATTAGTATGTGATTATTTCTCATATGTACATTGTATGCTAACAGGTGGAATGTCTTTCGCGTGGTGTATAAAATGATACTATTTGACATTTAGTGTAATTGTGTACACTATCATTTCCTGTAATGAAAAACTGCTACCTTCGTCTACTTTTGTATCTCTAAACGATGTACTGATGAATCGTCCATTGTGTTTCATAATATGGAAATAATAGAATTTCATGTCTCGATTGGGACGTTTCACTGACGGTTGCACCGTGTATGTGGTCGCACTACCGTCCACTTCACTGACGGTGCGTGTATGTGGTCGCACTACCGTCCACTTCACTGATGGTGTGTGTATGTGGTCGCACTACCGTCCACTTCACTGACGGTGCGTGTATGTGGTCGCACTACCGTCCACTTCACTGACGGTGTGTGTATGTGGTCGCACTGACGGTGCGTGTATGTGGTCGCACTACCGTCCACTTCACTGACGGTGTGTGTATGTGGTCGCACTTACCGTCCACTTCACTGACGGTGCGTGTATGTGGTCGCACTACCGTCCACTTCACTGACGGTGCGTGTATGTGGTCGCACTACCGTCCACTTCACTGACGGTGCGTGTATGTGGTCGCACTACCGTCCACTTCACTGACGGTCCGTGTATGTGGTCGCATTACCGTCCACTTCACTGACGGTCCGTGTATGTGGTCGCACTGCCGTCCACTTCACTGACGGTGCGTGTATGTGGTCGCACTACCGCCCACTTCACTGACGGTGCGTGTATGTGGTCGCATTACCGTCCACTTCACTGACGGTCCGTGTATGTGGTCGCACTACCGTCCACTTCACTGACTGTCCGTGTATGTGGTCGCACTACCGTCCACTTCACTGACGTAGCGTGTATGTGGTCGCACTACCGTCCACTTCACTGACGGTGCGTGTATGTGGTCGCACTACCGTCCACTTCACTGACGGTGCGTGTATGTGTCGCACTACCGTCCACTTCACTGACGGTGCGTGTATGTGGTCGCACTACCGTCCACTTCACTGACGGTGCGTGTATGTGGTCGCACTACCGTCCACTTCACTGACGGTGCGTGTATGTGGTCGCACTACCGTCCACTTCACTGACGGTCCGTGTATGTGGTCGCACTGACGGTGCGTGTATGTGGTCGCACTACCGTCCACTTCACTGACGGTGCGTGTATGTGGTCGCACTACCGTCCACTTCACTGACGGTGCGTGTATGTGGTCGCACTACCGTCCACTTCACTGACGGTCCGTGTATGTGGTCGCACTACCGTCCACTTCACTGACGGTCCGTGTATGTGGTCGCACTGAGGGTGCGTGTATGTGGTCGCACTACCGTCCACTTCACTGACGGTCCGTGTATGTGGTCGCTCTACCGTCCACTTCACTGACGGTGCGTGTATGTGGTCGCACTACCGTCCACTTCACTGACGGTGCGTGTATGTGGTCGCACTACCGTCCACTTCACTGACGGTGCGTGTATGTGGTCGCACTACCGTCCACTTCACTGACGGTGCGTGTATGTGGTCGCACTACCGTCCACTTCACTGACGGTGCGTGTATGTGGTCGCACTACCGTCCACTTCACTGACGGTACGTGTATGTGGTCGCACTACCGTCCACTTCACTGACGGTCCGTGTATGTGGTCGCACTGCCGTCCACTTCACTGACGGTGCGTGTATGTGGTCGCACTACCGCCCACTTCACTGACGGTGCGTGTATGTGGTCGCATTACCGTCCACTTCACTGACGGTCCGTGTATGTGGTCGCACTACCGTCCACTTCACTGACTGTCCGTGTATGTGGTCGCACTACCGTCCACTTCACTGACGTAGCGTGTATGTGGTCGCACTACCGTCCACTTCACTGACGGTGCGTGTATGTGGTCGCACTACCGTCCACTTCACTGACGGTGCGTGTATGTGGTCGCACTACCGTCCACTTCACTGACGGTGCGTGTATGTGGTCGCACTACCGTCCACTTCACTGACGGTGCGTGTATGTGGTCGCACTACCGTCCACTTCACTGACGGTGCGTGTATGTGGTCGCACTACCGTCCACTTCACTGACGGTACGTGTATGTGGTCGCACTACCGTCCACTTCACTGACGGTCCGTGTATGTGGTCGCACTGCCGTCCATTTCACTGACGGTGCGTGTATGTGGTCGCACTACCGCCCACTTCACTGACGGTGCGTGTATGTGGTCGCATTACCGTCCACTTCACTGACGGTCCGTGTATGTGGACGCACTACCGTCCACTTCACTGACGGTGCGTGTATGTTGTCGCACTACCGTCCACTTCACTGACGGTGCGTGTATGTGGTCGCACTACCGTCCACTTCACTGACGGTGCGTGTATGTGGTCGCACTACCGTCCACTTCAATTCTATGATTATCTAGTTGGTCGATTTACCATAGAACGAAGGAGAACACTGAGCGGTGTGCATCCTATATCTGTATATAAGCCGACTGTTGCCACTGATTGTTAGTTGGCACATTTACCTGATACGATTAATGCTCAAAAGAAGATTTTCACCTAAAATCATATCCGCAAATGTTGACGTCTCAAAGCTGCAGACGTCGCCTTCGTCCATGATAGTAAGCTATCTAGCAGGCCTGTGAAAGCTCTGTGGCTCTGACATGAATAAAATACTGCTCGGAAAGGCATATGGGGTATTCCTCAATCTCCATATATATATGTTACATGTATGTATGGGTAGAGAGAACCGCCAATATAGTTGACAGATGTCTATGGAAGACCATCATCGACATAAATAATTTCTTTGTTTCTGACAAAATGATGTGGACACAATAACGTACATGCGTACAAACAGCTACCCGCCTGTCAACTATCATTGGTGGAGGAATACCCATGATCGCATTCCAAGCAATATTTGATGCATCCATGGGCACCCGAGTGACGACCTTACATCCATGGGCACCCGAGTGACGACCTTACATCCATGGGCACCCGACTGGATAGCTTCCTCAAATGAAGGAATTCGATACCCCAGTGTGATTCGAACATGCAGCGGTGAGTGGCAAGTGATTTGAAGCCAGCAACGACCGTAAGCACTCGGCCCGCATGCAATAAAGAAATATACATGGACACATACACACATGCCGACACAATACATTAAAAGTGTTATCATTCCTCTTATTTTAATTTGCAAATGAGCCTGCACTTGATTATTTATTTTTGAACATTTTGATTACGTTGAAAGTGTGCATAGTGCACTTTATTGGTTATATTTTAATCAAATTCCTGCTTTGATGTAATAGCCGCAATCACGGGGAATATTCACTGAAGTTGTGTCATCAGGCAATTTGCAATAACGATGCAATTTGTGATTAAAAGTTCAAATACATTTGTATTTGGCAGAAGAAATTAACTTTCTAGCATTTATTGATTATAATAGATTTATAATGAAAAATGTAATGTATAATTATGGTATTTGAACTGATACCAAATGAGATTTATGGTGTATAAAAATCTATTTTAGCTCGACGTCTACAACATTAGATTAATCGCTCTTGATATCTCATTCCTGGTGGAATCCATTACCATGGTGAGGCATTGTGGATTTAAATGTCTTGGATACCACCACTATGATTCTTACGGGGCTCGAATTCACAATAGCTCGGTTACACGGAGGACATATGCCCTGTTTGTATGGTCGTGTGAATTTTCTCACTAATGATATGCAGCTGACATGCGCACTTGAAGGTACGGTCATGTGCATTCTCAGCGTTGCGCAGCATTTCTTTGCAGCTGACACGCATATTTGAAGTTACGGACATGCGCATTCTCAGTGTTGGGCAGCATTTCTTTGCAGCTGACACGCATATTTGAAGTTACGGACATGCGCATTCTCAGCGTTGGGCAGCATTTCTTTGCAGCTGACACGCGTATTTGAAGCTACAGATATACGCATTCTCAGCGTTGGGCAGCATTTCTTTGCAGCTGACACGCATATTTGAAGTTACGGACATGCGCATTCGCAATGATGGGCAGCGTTTCTCTGATATTTTTTGAATAATTAATGTAAATATAAGTAGCGGGTTAATAGTTTCCATCTATGTATGAACTACATTGGGCGTGTTTAAAGAGTATGGAGCCCTTGTTCGTTCTATTAGTCCGCGATTCATTCCTTCAATGTGTTTACTGTGAATAGTGTATGCTATACTGTAGAACACACTTATATTGAAACAACTGCAACGTGCCCACAGCCTTATTGTGTTACCTAACCGACTCAAGTATTGCCTGGAAGCCATGGCGCACCTGTTTGGATACAGTCAACATTACACCGGATTGTTTAATGTTGCTCTCAACAACTTCAATAGAGATTGTCAGGAACAAATATGTGTGGTCAAAAATGTGTGTTTATGACTGGACATTACATTTGATTTATGTAGTTTGATTATTTGGGATTGTAATTGGGGCTTCTGCTGAAGAAGGGTCCAGGATACGATCTAGCACAAGTTGTATTACTTTGCCAAGACGCATAGAAGCATACTCAAGATATGTCATACCCGACTCAATAACATTACGAAATGACCTATATACATACATACATACGTAATGCTAACACACTCCAATCATTTAAGAACACATTGAAAAAAAGTTCAATGTTTCCGGGGTTCCATCTTATTAATCAACTGGGGAACGATACTATACTGTAATGCAATTCTTGTATCAGAAATCGATGCAGCAATTTAAACAATGATCTTTTCTTTTAACTATTTGCATAACACTCTAATATGTTTATGTAATCACGGTGTTGAAGATGCGGAAAACTTTTTCTTCAAACGTAATAAGTACAGAATCTATCATTCACCTTTCGTAAATACCCGTAGATTCCATCCACTAAGATATAGAGTCGTTAACAAACGAGGAGAACAAAACTTTATTTGTAAGTGCAAACTTACATAAACAAATTCGCATCGTTTTTCGGCACGCCTCTCTTGATTATATATATACGTTATTTGCTTGTGAGACTGGATCTTGGGTTCGGGTGTTGGTGTGGTGTGGGGAAACAACAGGTGGAATCGTGAGATACATGTATCAATCTAAGCAATATTTTCTCTTTTTTTAATATAAATTTGTCTTTTTTCGGATCTTTTAAGTGATTTTAGTCATTTAATTTAATCAAACGTTAGCCCTGACTTTCTGGTGCGGGCCGTTGTCTAATGTTGTTAAAACGTGTGGCCCAAACCATTTGTATGTCGTTCAGGTAGAATAACTACGTGTTTCATATAGTATGTAACAGTCACGAAGTCATAGAAGTCACAATTGGGCCTCCGTGGCCGAGTGATTAAGGTCGTTGGCTTGGCCCTCAGTGCTCATGGTTCGAATCCACCTGAGGGTTGTGAATTATTTCATGTGCGGAAGCTGGCTTGCTGAAGGTAGGTAGTTCTTCCCAGGTGTCCGCCCGCACCTAAAATACCGCTTGAATGGGCACCCATGGGGGGGGGGTCTTACTTGACCAGTAATAAACATGACGCGAGCTGTCATAAACCCAACCAGCGATAATCCGATAGGCCAATCAACTATCAATAAAAGCCTCACTTTAGAAACAGCAGCCATCGGCGTCATGTTAATTGCTGGAAAGCCGTCATATGACCTAAGCTGTTGGTGCGACGGTAAGCCACAACAATAAACAAACAAATACAAGTGAAGAAGCACTCAACATTCTACAGAATGCATCTTATGCAAATAATCTGTTAACAATCAACTGAATTCCTTCATTGTTTCAGATACCGGGTCTACATGGTTACGATCACGGAACTCGGGACCAGCAACTCGAGCGATGTTGTGGATTTTTCAACGAATCTTACAGGTATACACCACTACAGGAAACATGCTTTATACAATTTATAATCGTGTCTGTTTTTCGACTCCCAACCGACTATAAATTGTTGTACGTTATGCGTGTATTTACACTACCGACAACGCACATGTCCAACGCCGCCCACCGAAGATATTCGACATTACAGGTTTGGTATTGATTGGAGTTCATTCCAAAGGCTTCTCTGGTTATTATATATGTAGGGTGTAAAGCACAGCCGCGTAGGTCTGCACAAATGATCCTCAGGGTCAGGCGGGCGATTCTGGTCTCAAAATAGTTCTTGTAGTTTTTAAGGACATTTTGATACACCATAAGCTTGACTCTATGCATATTGTAGGCGATATACAAGCAAGCTTCAAAATGACACCCCGTCACTATCAAAGTCATACAGTACTTGCTAGGATATCGCCTAAAATATGTATGCGTATAATGTCAAGCCTATGGTGTATGATAACGTCCATACCAAAAAAGAAAAGAAAAATGTTGGGGCCAGAACCAGCCACCTGACGCTGGTATTATTTGTCCAGACCCCAAGCGTATGTGGTGTAAAGCACGAGACCTACGTTTAAAGTCTCGTCTGAACGAGTATGATATTATTCCTAGTCAGATTATATATTACCCGTCAAATATTTCTGACAAACCAAGTATTTTGATCGGATTTTGCCTGTACTTCCTTCCCTCTGTTAGACGGCAATTGCCCTGTAACACCATATCAATTCTATTTGAAATTGGATTTGTCTGTATGTCTAATCGTATAGTTCCGTCAAACCTTAAGTCAAAACAACTACGCCTTGACTAAAGCTCGCTTCCTTCAGCTAATCGGTCATTTCCGTCAAAACACTTCGTCACTAAGTCGAATGAAGGAACATTTACTGTATAAAAGTAACTCTATTTTTAATTTGATTTTGTTCTACCATGGTCGCAAGTAATATTTTAATGTTTGTGTATCTGTGGCTGTTGAATTTCGTAGCAGGGCCATTACTGGTAGAACTGTTTCTTATTCCAGATACGTTTTAGTTTAAAGTTTAAATTTTATTTATTTTACAACGATTGCGACGCAAGTTTTAACAACTTATATTAATCACTCTCGTTGACGCGGATGAAAGCGTATATGTGGTCATTCGTGTGGGAAGAAACCGGAGTACCCCGAGAACACCCACCTGTCCGATCGAACCCGGGTTGCATTGGTGAGAAGCGAGCGCGCTAACCACTGCGCTAATAGGACAGCCACGACTGATTTGTATATGTATTTTATTTGCAGATACGTTTGAGTACGTACAGATACGGTCGCAGGGGATACAACTAGAGGAGGGTATTATACTCGTCATAGTTATCGCACTTTGGGCATGCGCGATGGTGCTATTTGTGAAACAGTGGGATAACATTCGCCTTTTACAACCTCAGGAATCTAGATATAAACACACTCCAAAGAATTTGGATACGATTAAGATAGTTAAAAAACCACAGGACAGTATTATTTATAAGAATTATAATCGTAAAATGTCATTAACAATGGTAGAACGAGAAAAGAAGCTACTTCGAATGAATACAGTGCCAATCATGGAGAACGTGGCTACGTTACAAGCGTTAAGCTCCTTTAAAAAGTTATCAACTATTGAAATGGAGGCAGGTATACTCGAGGAGACTGATACCACTGAGGCAAGCTCAAATGTGTGACATCATTGTTAGTGACGTCATTACTACGTAAATTCGACACTGCCACAAGTGTGACTGATTCTGTGATATGTATCCTGCTCCATAAAGCTCTATAAAGAGTGATGGAACCTATGCTCGGCGTATTCCTATGCTCGGCGTATTCCTATGCTCGGCGTATTCCTATGCTCGGCGTATTCCTATGTTCGGCGTATTTAGAGTGATGGAACCTATGCTCGGCGTATTCCTATGCTCAGCGTATTCCTATGCTCGGCGTATTTGTCCATTTACATCCGTATTTAAAATATTTATATAGTTTGGTTCAATAGCATTCCGTTGCGTGTATCGGTAGCCTGATGCAACGGTCACTTGACTTGTCCAACAGACGAATATAAACGCACAAATTATTGGGAGAATATTTCCACCGAAACTGGTGTATGATCAATTCAGGTAGCTATCCGTATTTTAAAAATCTACACCTAACCCGACAAATAGTTTCTATACCATTTCTGATTAATACTAATAAGTGTTTTTATTCAATAGAGTGGTGGATATATAATATATCAAAATAAAATATTCAACAAGTTATGGTGGATAAATAAAAAAATAACAAGTGCGCCGTGCATAGGTGCCATGAAGTCTTGAGTTCCTCATATAAATGGGTGCCGTTGCGATAGCTGAATTGAAAGCTGTTTTCACGACTTAAGAACATAATAATATACGGTAAGTGCAATTAAGATTTTATACTGGCCATTATATGTGAGATTTACGCCGAGCATAGGTTCCACCACTCTATATGTGGGATTTGCGCCGAGCAGAGGTTCCACCACTCTATATGTGGGATTTGCGCCGAGCAGAGATTCCACCACTCTATATGTGGGATTTGCGCCGAGCAGAGGTTCCACCACTCTATATGTGGGATTTACGCCGAGCATAGGTTCCACCACTCTATATGTGGGGGTTATGCCTAGCATAGGTTCCACCACTCTATATGTGGGGTTTACGCCGAGCATAGGTTCCACCACTCTATATGTAGGGTTTACGCCGAGCATAGGTTCCACCACTCTATATGTGAGATTTACGCCGAGCATAGGTTCCACCACTCTATATGTGGGATTTATGCCGAGCATAGGTTCCACCACTCTATATGTGGGATTTATGCCGAGCATAGGTTCCACCACTCTATATGTGGGATTTATGCCGAGCATAGGTTCCACCACTCTATATGTGGGGTTTATGCCGAGCCACCACTCTATATGTGGGGTTTATGCCGAGCATAGGTTCCACCACTCTATATGTGAGATTTATGCCGAGCATAGGTTCCACCACTCTATATGTGAGTTTATGCCGAGCCACCACTCTATATGTGGGATTTATGCCGAGCATAGGTTCCACCACTCTATATGTGGGATTTACGCCGAGCATAGGTTCCACCACTCTATATGTGGGGTTTACGCAGAGCATAGGTGCCACCACTCTATATGTGGGGTTTACGCAGAGCATAGGTTCCACCACTCTATATGTGGGGTTTACGCCGAGCATAGGTTCCACCACTCTATATGTGGGGATTTACGCCGAGCATAGATTCCACCACTCTATATGTGGAGTTTACGCCGAGCATAGGTTCCACCACTCTATATGTGGGGTTTACGCCGAGCATAGGTTCCACAATAGGTTGCATAGTTGAACCTTTGCCATTGACAAACTATTTGTACTGAATTCCGGTTGTGAATGAAAGATCAATCGATAACATGCAACAATGTTATCTTTCAAAACAAATATTATATTCGATCATATATTCGATTTAGTTTTGGTTAGTTGCTGCCCCCGTGAATAGTCTTTATAGGTGATAGGTGTAGTTAGTTGGATTCCTCTGTATTCATCGTTATTTCCTACTGCACTACATGCTAACAATTGTCAACCGTGTCCTCATCTTATAATTATTAAATTATTAATTCTTGACAAATATCCTACAATATATCCACTGGCTACGTTACTGTAACATATTTGATCGATTAATTACATTGTTTTGACGAAATCACATTTATCGTACAGCCACATCTGGTAATGAAAAGTACAAACAAAGAATCTGACTTTAGCTATATGCGAAATGTGCATTTAAATTCCACATTGCCTCTTCTCTCTCCCTCGTGGCGATAGATTCCATCAGGAATGAGGTCTCGAGAGTGATTAATATAAGTTGACATAACTTGTTTCGCAATCGAGCTAAAAATAAATTTGTATAAACTAAATAGAAGTAATAGAAAGAACCAGCACTGTCTCTCATTAGAACATATACAATGTATTGTCAATATAATGCTCGGAATCATTCGAATGTTCTGCGAACTACACATTACCATTTCCACAAAATCACTCAAAGTATATTTTAGTCACACGTCACACTAGGAAATGGTAATTAATGGCCATGCTGTATTATAATTGTCCGGTAGCCATGCTCGTGCCATTATTAAGATAAATGCAGGTTTATAATCTAGCAGAAGTCATAAGGGAATGATTAGTTAACTCACTGTTTGATACATTGTACAGGACACGTGACAATACATAGTTAACTCACTGCTTCATACATTGTACACGCTACAATACGTATTTAACTTTCTACTTGTTGAACGTGACATGTTACAATACGTATTTAACTTTCTACTTGTTGAGCGTGACATGTTACAATACGTATTTAACTTTCTACTTGTTGAACGTGACATGTTATATTACGTATTTAACATTCTACTTGTTGAGTGTGACATGTTACACTACGTATTTAACTTTCTACTTGTTGAGCGTGACATGTTACAGTACGTATTTAACTTTCTACTTGTTGAACGTGACATGCTATATTACGTATTTAACGTTCTACTTGTTGAGCGTGACATGTTACACTACGTATTTAACTTTCTACTTGTTGAGCGTGACATGTTACAGAACGTATTTAACTTTCTACTTGTTGAGCGTGACATGTTACAGTACGTATTTAACTTTCTACTTGTTGAGCGTGACATGTTACAATACGTATTTAACTTTCTACTTGTTGAACGTGACATGTTACAATACGTATTTAACTTTCTTCTTTTAAAACAGGACATGTGTATTGAACTGGCTCAATAGAATACGTTAAAATGAAAACCAAATAACACTAGGACATTATTAGGATTTCAACATGCGCATACACCCATCACCAGTCTCCACGTTATAATCACAAACTCAAGCTTCTGATTGGTTACGTTGAGTGTAAATCTCAGGACCACCCAATCAGATCACCTGTGCTTGTGTTTGAGATCTGACACATGTATTATAACCTCCGACACTGGAGAGGTACTGTAATTAAACAATGCCCGTCGTTCCTGCATCTCCGTGCTACTAGGATTCCCCAGAAAAGATTTTTCTCTGGAACTACTAGGTGACACGTCAAAGAATATTATTTGCATGTGAGCACCTTAGAACTATATCTAGACAGGACATCTGGGGTACAACAACTAGGTCGTGTCGATAGGTATGTCCTTAGGCGAGACTCTGACATTAGCATTGCCTCTTCAGTGTTATTTCGCATTCTTCTCAAACTATGTAAATACCAGTATACCGTTCTTATTGAGACGCATCCATGTTTCTGATCTCGTTTCAGCTGTTAATTCTGCGATACGGCTTGTCATATTTGCCCATTCCATTCATCGACTTCACATAAACGATGTTGTATGTCTCATAGTATGCATAATTATTACTTAAATATAAATGTTGCCGTTATTTGCCTACCATAATACTGTCTACCACCCATGTTGATACGCTGCGTTATCCAGTCTGATATTAAATTTGCTGGTTTGATACGGTCACGAGCCGAATGAAACCAGGTACAAACCGTATAATAACTAGTTCCTGTGAAAATAGGTGCTAGTTTGTTTACTTCCTGTAGCGTCTCAGTTTGTCAACGTTGACAGATATATGTATATATGTTCCATTAATGTCAAATCCATTTCGGGGATCTAGACATGTTTTCCTGTGAAGGCTTAGCCGACCTGAGTTAGTACAGTTTGTGTAAGGTGCCTTGCTCAAGGACACGACATACGTGGCATGAGTATCGAATCCGGTGTCGTTCCAAATCCGAGTTTATACCACTGGATCATGGACGCCACGCGGTCTCAGGCTGATATCTATGCTGATGTGAAACTAGTCACATAATAACCTCTAAGTATCGCTTGGTGCGTTATCACATATATCAGCAAAGTATATGTCCGACATCTAATTACCACTTTGTCCGCCCGTTCCTGACTGCCCGACATATCTCAAGACTAATTTGTATATACTCTGTTTGGTATTACAGCTTGGTACAATGATATAAACAGAGTATATACTACATATGTATTTCCCTTTAAAACAAAAACACTGTCGTGACGTCATACCTTTGTACTGGCAGTCCAATATTATTAATATTAATATTGGACTGTTGTTAAAAGGCCAGAGTATTATATTAAATACTACGCGTAAATGCAAGAAATTAACAAGTTTAATTAGTAGGATCTTGTTATATAAGAGTGTGTGTTTTAAGTAAGATATAAGCCTCAAACGGATCCAATATGTAAAACATTAGTACTGTCTTCAGTGATACGCGCCTCACACAGTCAAATAGTTTACATATTGGATCGTTTTCGGCTTATATCCTATACTTATATAATTCAGCGAGATTATATCTTGTCCGAAGTATAAATAAAACACTATTAGAGGTATGTTAATCCAACTCGGTCTCGGAGAGTGTCAATGATCTATTGGCTTTCCACTCAATCCACTTGTCTTTAATGTCTGTAATTTTTATATTTAATTATGTCGCAGATTTTTGTAGAAATATTCCTTTTTCAGTCTCATCGTTGTACAATATATAAACTATACACAACACATTATCATGGCAAAGTACAACACCATTCATTATAAAAGAATTATAAGAGACTAATCTAATCACAGATAACCAAACTATCACAGTCTAACGACATATTATTATATTTACATATTAAACCCAGGAACAGTCGCTAATTGAAAATTAAATACTTCTTAAAATCAGGCATTTTGAAATACTGAAGTGGAAATAAAGCACTAATGCGCAATTAAGAAATGTTTTAGAAAATCAGTTATCAGCCTAGATGAGGTCGTGGTTGAACTAATTAGCAGATGTTTCTCGGAATGGATAAACACACAATTAATAAAACAAATGGATACATTATTTACATAAATAAAAAGCGTATTTGAAGAAAATAAAAACAGGTTCTGGCTCATGTGAATTCAAAACGAGTAAATATGCTTACATCAAACTTGGTGACTTACATCAAACTTGGTGACTTACATCAAACTTGGTGACATACATCAAACTTGGTGACTTACATCAAACTTGGTGACTTACATCAAACTTGGTGACTTACATCAAACTTGGCGACTTACATCAAACTTGGTGACATACATCAAACTTGGTGACATACATCAAACTTGGTGACATACATCAAACTTGGTGACTTACATCAAACTTGGTGACTTACATCAAACTTGGTGACTTACATCAAACTTGGCGACTTACATCAAACTTGGTGACATACATCAAACTTGGTGACTTACATCAAACTTGATGACTTACATCAAACTTGGTGACTTACATCAAACTTGGTGACTTACATCAAACTTGGTGACTTACATCAAACTTGGCGACTTACATCAAACTTGGTGACTTACATCAAACTTGGTGACTTACATCAAACTTGGTGACTTACATCAAACTTGGTGACATACATCAAACTTGGTGACTTACATCAAATTTGGTGACTTACATCAAACTTGGTGACTTACATCAAACCAGCTCATTTCTCTAAGCCTACGTTCGATATAGTATTAGTCCATTTCATATAATCACTATTTGTCATCATTTTACAGAACATGTATAAATATATGTAATTTTTATAATACATGTATGTCATAATTGTATTCTTTTAACGTTGATATATATGGCTCAAGAATTTAGAATTACTCACAGCAGATGTCGATATTAAAACATGTAACACTACTTTATAGAAATGAAAGACAGACAGCTTCAACAATGGCATTTATATGTGTAGGTTAATTTAAATAATATATACTTTACTGGCGTATGCGTGTTTTACGTTTATGTCTGAACTAAACCACATACAAAACTCAAACTCTGTTTGCAATGGGCAAGACATTCGATTGTTTATTCAATGTAATGACGAGGTTAATTAAACGTACAAAACAAATGTTTTCAAATCTCTTTGACTGTACTACGTACATATAGTCGAATACATGAAACATAGCCTCGGCGCAGACAGAGATACACGAGACCAGGGTAAAAACCAGAGGTAAAAAATCATTAATGATAATGTAAAAAAAACTAGAAAACTGTATCCAATGTATCTCGGGGATGTTTCATATATTTTATTAACAATGGAACACTGTATCCAATGTACATCATGGAAATTTAATAGATTTTACTAACATCATATCTTTGATTGTTTGTAGATTCAAATAATATTTTCCAAATGATAACATATTCGTACTCGGTTTTACGATATACTCATAACGATAACGAATCTGAATTCAATTCGATTTTTACATTTAAATCAATATGGAAACCCGTTCATAGATCTCATTCCCGAAACAATTAGAATTTGAATAGCGAAATTGCTTGCTAACAGATCTAAGCATAGCATAGAACTGACGATCAATCGAACCATATCACATGACCAAGCACGCACTCACAGTCATGTGATCATCTTTATATACACCAATAATTCGCACACACAATGTTGTTCCAAGTATTGCTAAGACATACGTTTTGAACTATACGAACGTAACGCACAGAACTTCAAATTATCGTCGCTACCTGTTGCCCATATGAGCGATGCTTCCTGAAGAGATTAGTCATTTTACAGTTTTGAGGATAGTGCAATGATACAGACAGAGATCCATCCAGAGTTTCCCTTGGTTCTGTTACGTGCACGGTGTAAAGCACCGACATGAGACCTCGGTTTAAAGTCTCATCTGAAAGAGTGTTAATTGTCAGATTGGGGAATGGAACCTGCACTCCTTGAATTCCCAGTCTGTACAACGTGATAACCACTGGTCTACTGGCCCTAATTCCCAGTCTGTACAACGTGTTAACCACTGGTCTACGTGACCTCTCGTATCCTATGGCTTACATTAGAACATGCCCGAGGAATGGGGACCGGCTAGTACGCAAGACGTGTTCCATCGATATTCTGTTTGGTGGACATCCTATTAATGTGGGACAGCCCGCCAGCCCATCGCAGGTTCGATCCCCCGTCTAACCATAATAAAATTAGCAGTCTTTCAGATGGGACGTTAAACCGAGGTCTCGTGTCGGTGCTTTACACCGTGCACGTAAAAGAACCAGAGGAGACTCTGGAATGGGTCTCTCTCTGTATCATTGCACTATCCTCCAAAACTCTAAAATGACTAATATCTTCAGGAGGCGTCGCTCATATGTTGACGATAAATAAACGTAAAAAGCCTATCCCCACTCCAGCGCCCACAATGCAATGATAGTTCTCCCAGATATCAATTCTGTATTAATCTGACGATATTTCAACACATTGCCTCTCACATTCATGAACATTTTGATTTATTGCTGTACGATGTGCCCAACAGCATACTATTTTAGTTGAGTAGGTTCATTTTACACTCATTTGTCTACATTTGAATTCGTACTGTCTGGTCTCATGCGGTTAATTAATTAAGTCGCACAGTTGGTTCTTGGCGGTGTTCTCAGAATCATATCCGTTTGCACGTTCGATTGCCAATACAGGGATCGATCGCAGGTTGTAACCCTCATAAAGATTAACAGTGTTTTAAATGGGACGTTAAGCCGAGGTCTCAGTGCTTTACACTGTGCACGTACTGGAATCAGAGGACACTCTGGAATTGGTCTATGTCTGTATCTTTGCACTATTCTCCAAAATCTAAAATTACTAATAATGACCGGTAGCGACAATAAATAAACACACGCACGCACGCGCGCGCGCACACACACACGCACGTACGCACGCACGCACGCACGCACCTCTGAGAACGTGCAATACTGGAAACCAACCATGCGAACTACAATTAGTTGTAATACTGGAAACCAACCATGCGAACTACAATTAGTTGACTGTACATATTATCCGTAATGACACTTTCTGGAAATTAACAGCGATTATAAGCCGGCAATATACAGTGTTTCTTGTGTCGTATTCGCATTCGGTGATACTTTACATATATATAAATTATTAATAAACAAGAACTTTTCTAAACTACATAATTAATATTAATGAGAATATAAAGCGCTATATATATGCAATAGCCAGCTATTAAGCCATTATAACTCGGAGCGTTCGTGCAGATAGCGTAGGGAAGTGTTCGTGCAGATAGCGTAGGAAAGTGTCCGTGCATATAGCGTAGGAAAGTATTCGTGCAGATAGCGTAGGAAAGTGTTCGTGCAGATAGCGTAGGAAAGTGTTCGTGCAGATAGCGTAGGGAAGTGTTCGTGCAGATAGCATAGGAAAGTGTTCGTGCAGATAGCGTAGGAAAGTGTTCGTGCAGATAGCGTAGGGAAGCGTTCGTGCAGATAGCGTTGGAAAGTGTTCGTGCAGATAGCGTAGGAAAGTGTTCGTGCAGATAGCGTAGGGAGGCGTTCGTGCAGATAGCGTAGGAAAGTGTTCGTGCAGATAGCGTAGGAAAGTGTTCGTGCAGATAGCGTAGGGAAGTAGTAGGAACTAGATTGTATTCGGCCGTATTGTGTATGACCTTTAGGGGGACTTTTGGTATTAAAATAATGCCTTATTTTTTTTCACCGTGTTGTTCGCTTTACGGACAAATGGTCCGCCTCCGTGGTCGAGTGGTTAAGGTCGCTGACTTGTATACCACTGTAACCTATCATCACTGATGGTCACGGGTTCGAGCCCCGCTCAGGCCGTGTCTCATTTATATGAGAAAGTTGGCAGTTTCTTACGGAGGTTGGTGCACCCAAGTACTGGTTAACCGCTGGAGCCTGCCCAGGAAAGGTATTGTTAGGTAAACTGCCCGCCGGCGATATAGCCCGAAATGGTGCTGATGCAGGCGTAAAACCCGAAATATAACATAACATAACGGACAAATGGGTTCATAGTGTCATCAAACAGCAGCGGTTCGGTTGATAAACCAATATAACGCACGTTCACGTGTTACCATTTCAGCAAACATTGCACCATTTCAGCAATCTGACCTTTGCGTTAGCTTAATAATGTGTATTATGTTATTACACTAAAAGCACGTGCTCATCGATAGCCCACAGTGTCACTGTGTATTGTCAGCTCCCCGGGTATGTAAATGATATAGAACGGGTAGGAGGTGTTACATGTAACACCGAGGGGGAGTTTCATCGCACGTGCAGGGGTCGTTCTGTTTGGGAAACACCGACAACGAGGTCAATATTACATCCAGTAAGTGCACATGAACGTGATAGGTTATCCATAAGGCATCCCTATCACTCTTAAACCGAGGTCTCGTGTCGGTGCTTTACACCGTGCACGTAAATGAACCAGAGGAGACTCTGGAATGGATCTGTCTGTATCATTGCACTATCCTCTAAAAATCTAAAATGACTAATCTCTTCAGGAGGCGTCGCTCATATGGGCAACCGGTAGCGACGATACATAAACGTAAACTCACCAAACCTAGGATAGAGGTACAGGGTTCTGGGTGACTAATGGATAACATATCAAGTTCCTGTGATACGTGCGTACATCATATTCATAATATCAGACCCGTCAACGTGCACGAGTTATCTTTTGTCAATACAGGTATTTCCGAAATCTATATATATATACATATGTCAAACAATCAAGTAGCAATGCGCAATTGCACAAAATAACCTCGTACAACCTGAACAAATAAGATAGAGCACGAGTTATGCACGTGCAAGGTCGATGATCGCTAGCGTTCGGCTTATAGCCTATCTCGTCGTGCACGTGCAAACCAGTGCTCTATCATCCTCGTATATCGTGTACATATTTTGTTGTTGTCCGATGTGATGTCGATTGCAATGTACAGTATAATATAGAACTCGTTGATGCAGCAATGAGCGATCGCATGTTCATGCATATAATATATAGTAATTAAATGGGTACACTGACGTACATATATGTCGTCACCAAGAATCTCTATGCTCAAATATGTGTCGACCTGACTTCACATTTCACATGCATTCGGTTCGTACATGATACGAACGAAACCAACACTTTCACTTTTCATTTGATTGTCATGGTTATCATAAATATCACAAATATCGCTGGTACGAAAAATTGTGATTTATTAATCGGCTGGTTTCGTGTTTGTGTGTTTTACGTTTATTTATCGTCGCTACCGGTTACCCATATGAGCGACGCCTCCTGAAGAGATTAGTCATTTTAGATTTTGGAGGATAGTACAAATATATAGACAGAGACCCATTCCAGAGTCTCATCTCGTTCTTTTACGTGCACGGTGTACAGCACCGACACGAGACCTCGGTTTAACGCTCCATCTGAAAGACTGTTAATTTTATTAGGGTCAGACGGGGGGCATGTTTCAGGATTAGTGTTGGCTCATATATTCGACAGACCGGTGGTGCCATTCGCTATATCATCAGTTCGACCTCATGAATTCACGATTTCAGGATGTCAACTTCAAATCGTGAATTCGTAGAGTTGAAATCGTGAATTGGTGTGCATGTAGTTAAAATCTTGAATTCATGAAATAGAAATCGGGTAATGATGATACAGCGAATTGTCACCATCGATCTTTCGTACATGCTTTAGTTGTTTATTTTCGAAGTATTTAGTCTGAGTCAATATCGAGCACATCATAGAAGGTATGCCCCCTTAATATTTAAGCTTAAAGGATATAGTAATTTATATTGAAGGCTACACATACACAAGACAGAGAAGGATAGTGCCGAAAGCACAGGCTTTACGGACATAACATATATATGATGTTGCCTTATTTCATTCCATTAACATTATCATTGGCGATGCATTATATATATATACATGTATAATTATATTGATGTGATCTATTTAGTTTGAAAAAAGAGACTATTTAGAGGTATTACATGGCTAGTTTCATATCAGCCTGGGTACCGCCGACCAGAGGTAATTGGATATCAAGCTGCCGAGGGTCGATACCTAGGCTGATATGAAACTAGCAAGGTAATAGCGTCTTTATTACTTTGATATGAATTTGAATATTTAATAATTTGATAATCGAAATCATGCCCACCGTTATCGATTTATCATGAATAAACCACAATTACTGAATTAGATACACGAACACGGTTGAAATATTACCACGAAACTACAAACATCTGTTATCTGACATATTTGACACGGCGATAGGCTACGGGAGTAAACAGACTAGCACCGAGTGCGCATGTTCTCAAGAACTAGTTATGATACGGCTTGTTCTGGTTTGATACGGGCTCGTGACCGTATCAAACCAGCAAACGTAATATCAGACTGGAAAACAACCTGGGTGGTAAACAGTATTGTGGTAGGCGAAAACGGCGAAAAATAGGATAAATTCATATCTAAGTATAAGACTACAATATTCACACACACTCTTAATCAACGTTTCAGCAACGTACTGTTACGACCACCAACGTATTGTACGACCACCAACGTAGCGTGATCGTAGCATTATCTTACGAGTGTGTGACGGCATTGACAATATGCAATTCCTTTAAGAATAATTGTGACCAATAACAAAATATGAACCAATGAATGAAGTAGGTGTCCGTGTTTACATGTATATATGGTTTGTGTAAACTGTGTTAAGCTTTGCTGATTTAGGCATGAGCTGTAAGCATGTTAAACGTATCTGAATCGAAATGTAATTAAACTTGCCTCTGTATATAGAGTTCATGTAAATAATTATTATAATAAAAATGATAAAATTAAAAAATATTTCCTTTCTTGTCATTATTAAATCTAGATCTGTTTATGTACGCTACGGCGACTAACATGTGCAGGGCAAGGATCGTTTCGGTGGTACGTAGTATATTAACCCATTCAGCACCAAGTAACGTACATGGAATGGTGCATGATATTTTTAGACCAATAAATTAATAAGAACATTACATTTGGACCAGTTCATTTATCAAAATGGGTAATTTTGTCTAACAAATAGTAATATTACTGGCAAAAAGTACAGATCCTGGTGAGATGGCTCGTCACGAGCCGCCTCGTCTTGATCTACACTTTTGTAAGTCTATTTAGATATCTGTAGTGTTGAAAGGGATAAAACGAGTCTACTGCAGCGACGGGTGCAAGCTTACACTATGGTTTACAAATATAATGTCGTCTCTTGTCATAGAGTGCTTCACACTCTAATGTCCGCTAGACGAAAAGACATACAGGAAAATATATATATAAACACATTTCTACGACAGTGAGCTGGGCAGCCGATAACTAAGGTGTACGACAGTGAGCTGGGCAGCCGATAACTAAGGTGTACGACAGTGAGCTGGGAAGCCGATAACTACGGTGTACTACAGTGAGCTGGGCAGCCGATAACTACGGTGTATAAACACAATTATACGACAGTGAGCTGGGCAGCCGATAACTACGGTGTACTACAGTGAGCTGGGCAGCCGATAACTAAGGTACACTACAATGAGCTGGGCAGCCGATAACTAAGGTGTATAAACACATTTCTATGACAGGGAGCTGGGCAGCCGATAACTAAGGTGTATAAACACAATTCTACGACAGGGAGATGGGCAGCTGATAACTACGGTGTATAAACACAATTCTACGACAGTGAGCTGGGCAGCCGATAACTAAGGTGTACGACAGTGAGCTGGGCAGCCGATAACTACGGTGTATAAACACAATTCTACGACAATGAGCTGGGCAGCCGATAACTAAGGTGTACGACAGTGAGCTGGGCAGCCGATAACTAAGGTGTACGACAGTGAGCTGGGCAGCCGATAACTACGGTGTACTACAGTGAACTGGGCTGCCGATAACTACGGTGTATAAACACATTTCTACGACAGTGAGCTGGGCAGCCGATAACTACGGTGTATAAACACAATTCTACGACAGTGAGCTGGGCAGCCGATAACTACGGTCTATAAACACAATTCTACGACAGTGAGCTGGGCAGCCGATAACTAAGGTGTACGACAGTGAGCTGGGCAGCCGATAACTACGGTATACGACAGTGAGCTGGGCAGCCGATAACTACGGTGTACTACAGTGAACTGGGCAGCCGATAACTAAGGTGTACTACAGGGAGCTGGGCAGGCGATAACTACGGTGTATAAACAATATTCTACGACAGTGAGCTGGGCAGCCGATAACTAAGGTGTACGACAGTGAGCTGGGCAGCCGATAACTAAGGTGTACGACAGTGATCTGGGCAGCCGATAACTACGGTGTACTACAGTGAACTGGGCAGCCGATAACTAAGGTGTACGACAGTGAGCTGGGCAGCCGATAACTAAGGTGTACGACAGTGAGCTGGGCAGCCGATAACTACGGTGTACTACAGTGAACTGGGCAGCCGATAACTAAGGTGTACGACAGTGAGCTGGGCAGCCGATAACTAAGGTGTACTACAGTGAGCTGGGCAGCCGATAACTACGGTGTACTACAGTGAGCTGGGCAGCCGATAACTAAGGTGCAATACAGTGAGCTGGGCAGCTGATAACTAAGGTGTACGACAGTGAGCTGGGCAGCCGATAACTAAGGTGTACGACAGTGAGCTGGGCAGCCGATAACTAAGGTGTACTACAGTGAGCTGGGCAGCCGATAACTACGGTGTACGACAGTGAGCTGGGCAGCCGATAACTAAGGTGTACGACAGTGAGCTGGGCAGCCGATAACTACGGTGTACTACAGTGCGCTGTGCAGCCGATAATTACGGTGTACGACAGTGAGCTGGGCAGCCGATAACTACGGTGTACTACAGTGAGCTGGGCAGCCGATAACTACGGTGTACTACAGGGAGCTGGGCAGCCGATAACTACGGTGTACTACATGGAGCTTGGCAGCCGATAACTACGGTGTATTACAGTGAGCTGGGCAGCCGATAACTACGGTGTACTACAGGGTGCTGGGCAGCCGATAACTAAGGTGTACGACAGTGAGCTGGACAGACGATAACTATGGTGTATAAACACATTTCTACGACAGTGAGCTGGGCAGCCGATAACTAAGGTGTACGACAGTGAGCTGGGCAGCCGATAACTAAGGTGTACGACAGTGAGCTGGGCAGCCGATAACTACGGTGTACTACAGTGAACTGGGCAGCCGATAACTAAGGTGTACGACAGTGAGCTGGGTAGCCGATAACTAAGGTGTACGACAGTGAGCTGGGCAGCCGATAACTAAGGTGTACGACAGTGAGCTTTGCAGCAGATAACTAAGGTGTACTACAGTGACCCGGGCAGCCGATAACTACGGTGTACTACAGGGAGCTGGGCAGCCGATAACTACGGTGTACTACAGTGAGCTGGGCAGCCGATAACTAAAGTGCACTACAGTGAGCTGGGCAGCCGATAACTAAGGTGCACTACAGTGAGCTGGGCAGCCGATAACTAAGGTGCACTACAGTGAGCTGGGCAGCCGATAACTACGGTGTACTACAGTGAGCTGGGCAGCCGATAACTACGGTGTACTACAGGGAGCTGGGCAGCCGATAACTATGGTGTACGACAGTGAGCTGGGCAGCCGATAACTAAGGTGTACTACAGTAGCTGGGCAGCCGATAACTACGGTGTACGACAGTGAGCTGGGCAGCCGATAACTACGGTGTACTACAGTGAGCTGGGCAGCCGATAACTACGGTGTACTACAGTGACTGGGCAGCCGATAACTACGGTGTACGACAGTGAGCTGGGCAGCCGATAACTAAGGTGTACGATAGTGAGCTGGGCAGCCGATAACTACGGTGTACTACAGTGAGCTGGGCAGCCGATAACTAAGGTGCACTACAGTGGGGCTGGGCAGCCGATAACAAAGGTGCACTATAGTGAGCTGGGCAGCCGATAACTACGGTGTACGACAGTGAGCTGGGCAGATGATAACTACTCTGTACTTCAGTGAACTGGGCAGCCGATAACTACGGTGTACTACAGTGAACTGGGCAGCCGATAACTAAGGTGTACGACAGTGGGCTGGGAAGCCGATAACTACGGTGTACTACAGGGAGCTGGGCAGGCGATAACTACAGTGTATAAACACAATTCTACGACAGTGAGCTGGGCAGCCGATAACTACGGTGTACTACAGTGAGCTGGGCAGCCGATAACTACGGTGTACTACAGTGAGCTGGGCAGCCGATAACTAAGGTGTACTACAGTGAGCTAGGCAGCCGATAACTAAGGTGTACGACAGTGAGCTGGGCAGCCGATAACTACGGTGTACTACAGTGAGCTGGGCAGCCGATAACTACGGTGTACGACAGTGAGCTGGGCAGCCGATAACTACGGTGTACTACAGTGAGCTGGGCAGCCGATAACTACGGTGTACTACAGGGAGCTGGGCAGCCGATAACTACGGTGTACTACAGGGAGCTGGGCAGCCGATGACTACGGTGTACTACAGTGAGCTGGGCAGCCGATAACTACGGTGTACTACAGGGTGCTGGGCAGCCGATAACTAAGGTGTACGACAGTGAGCTGGACAGACGATAACTACGATGTATAAACACATTTCTACGACAGTGAGCTGAGCAGCCGATAACTAAGGTGTACGACAGTGAGCTGGGCAGCCGATAACTAAGGTGTACGACAGTGAGCTGGGCAGCCGATAACTACGGTGTACTACAGTGAACTGGGCAGCCGATAACTAAGGTGTACGACAGTGAGCTGGGTAGCCGATAACTAAGGTGTACGACAGTGAGCTGGGCAGCCGATAACTAAGGTGTACGACAGTGAGCTGGGCAGCAGATAACTAAGGTGTACTACAGTGACCTGGGCAGCCGATAACTACGGTGTACTACAAGGAGCTGGGCAGCCGATAACTACGGTGTACTACAGTGAGCTGGGCAGCCGATAACTAAGGTGCACTACAGTGAGCTGGGCAGCCGATAACTAAGGTGCACTACAGTGAGCTGGGCAGCCGATAACTAAGGTGCACTACAGTGAGCTGGGCAGCCGATAACTACGGTGTACTACAGTGAGCTGGGCAGCCGATAACTACGGTGTACTACAGGGAGCTGGGCAGCCGATAACTAAGGTGTACGACAGTGAGCTGGGCAGCCGATAACTACGGTGTACTACAGTGAGCCTCGGCAGCCGATAACTACGGTGTACGACAGTGAGCTGGGCAGACGATAACTACGGTGTACTAAAGTGCGCTGGGCAGCCGATAACTACGGTGTACTACAGTGAGCTTGGCAGCCGATAACTACGGTGTACTACAGTGAGCTGGGCAGACGATAACTACGGTGTACGACAGTGATCTGGGCAGTCGATAACTACGGTGTACGACAGTGAGCTGGGTAGCCGATAACTACGGTGTACGACAGTGAGCTGGGCAGCCGATATCTAAGGTGCACTACAGTGAGCTGGGCAGCCGATAACTAAGGTGTACTACAGGGAGCTGGGCAGGCGATAACTACGGTGTATAAACACAATTCTACGACAGTGAGCTGGGCAGCCGATAACTACGGTGTACTACAGTGAGCTGGGCAGCCGATAACTACGGTATACGACAGTGAGCTGGGCAGCCGATAACTTAAGTGTACGACAGTGAGCTGGGCAGCCGATAACTACAGTGTACGACAGTGAGCTGGGCAGCCGATAACTACTGTGTACTACAGTGAGCTGGGCAGCCGATAACTACGGTGTACTACAGGGAGCTGGGCTGCCGATAACTACAGTGCACTACAGTGAGCTGGGCAGCCGATAACTAAGGTGCACTACAGTGAGCTGGGCAGCCGATAACTAAGGTGTACGACAGTGAGCTGGGCAGCCGATAACTACGGTGTACGACAGTGAGCTGGGCAGCCGATAACTACGGTGTACTACAGTGAGCCTCGGCAGCCGATAACTACGGTGTACGACAGTGAGCTGGGCAGCCGATAACTACGGTGTACGACAGTGAGCTGGGCAGACGATAACTACGGTGTACTACAGTGAGCTGGGCAGCCGATAACTACGGTGTACTACAGGGAGCTGGGCAGGCGAAAACTACGGTGTACTACAGTGAGCTGGGCAGCCGATAACTACGGTGTACTACAGTGAACTGGGCAGCCGATTACTACGGTGTACTACAGTGAGCTGGGCAGCCGATAACTAAGGTGCACTACAGGGTGCTGGGCAGGCGATAACTACGGTGTATAAACACAATTCTACGACAGTGAGCTGGGCAGCCGATAACTACGGTGTACTACAGTGAGCTGGGCAGCCGATAACTACGGTATACGACAGTGAGCTTGGCAGCCGATAACTTAGGTTAACGACAGTGAGCTGGGCAGCCGATAACTACTGTGTACTACAGTGAGCTGGGCAGTCGATAACTACTGTGTACTACAGTGAGCTGGGCAGCCGATAACTTAGGTGTACGACAGTGAGCTGGGCAGCCGATAACTACAGTGTACGACAGTGAGCTGGGCAGCCGATAACTACTTTGTACTACAGTGAGCTGGGCAGCCGATAACTACGGTGTACTACAGGGAGCTGGGCTGCCGATAACTACGGTGCACTACAGTGAGCTGGGCAGCCGATAACTAAGGTGTACGATAGTGAGCTGGGCAGCCGATAACTAAGGTGCACTACAGTGAGCTGGGCAGCCGATAACTACGGTGTACGACAGTGAGCTGGGCAGATGATAACTACTCTGTACTTCAGTGAACTGGGCAGCCGATAACTACGGTGTACTACAGTGAACTGGGCAGCCGATAACTAAGGTGTACGACAGTGGGCTGGGAAGCCGATAACTACGGTGTACTACAGGGAGCTGGGCAGGCGATAACTACAGTGTATAAACACAATTCTACGACAGTGAGCTGGGCAGCCGATAACTACGGTGTACTACAGTGAGCTGGGCAGCCGATAACTACGGTGTACTACAGTGAGCTGGGCAGCCGATAACTAAGGTGTACTACAGTGAGCTAGGCAGCCGATAACTAAGGTGTACGACAGTGAGCTGGGCAGCCGATAACTACGGTGTACTACAGTGAGCTGGGCAGCCGATAACTACGGTGTACGACAGTGAGCTGGGCAGCCGATAACTACGGTGTACTACAGTGAGCTGGGCAGCCGATAACTACGGTGTACTACAGGGAGCTGGGCAGCCGATAACTACGGTGTACTACAGGGAGCTGGGCAGCCGATGACTACGGTGTACTACAGTGAGCTGGGCAGCCGATAACTACGGTGTACTACAGGGTGCTGGGCAGCCGATAACTAAGGTGTACGACAGTGAGCTGGACAGACGATAACTACGATGTATAAACACATTTCTACGACAGTGAGCTGAGCAGCCGATAACTAAGGTGTACGACAGTGAGCTGGGCAGCCGATAACTAAGGTGTACGACAGTGAGCTGGGCAGCCGATAACTACGGTGTACTACAGTGAACTGGGCAGCCGATAACTAAGGTGTACGACAGTGAGCTGGGTAGCCGATAACTAAGGTGTACGACAGTGAGCTGGGCAGCCGATAACTAAGGTGTACGACAGTGAGCTGGGCAGCAGATAACTAAGGTGTACTACAGTGACCTGGGCAGCCGATAACTACGGTGTACTACAAGGAGCTGGGCAGCCGATAACTACGGTGTACTACAGTGAGCTGGGCAGCCGATAACTAAGGTGCACTACAGTGAGCTGGGCAGCCGATAACTAAGGTGCACTACAGTGAGCTGGGCAGCCGATAACTAAGGTGCACTACAGTGAGCTGGGCAGCCGATAACTACGGTGTACTACAGTGAGCTGGGCAGCCGATAACTACGGTGTACTACAGGGAGCTGGGCAGCCGATAACTAAGGTGTACGACAGTGAGCTGGGCAGCCGATAACTACGGTGTACTACAGTGAGCCTCGGCAGCCGATAACTACGGTGTACGACAGTGAGCTGGGCAGACGATAACTACGGTGTACTAAAGTGCGCTGGGCAGCCGATAACTACGGTGTACTACAGTGAGCTTGGCAGCCGATAACTACGGTGTACTACAGTGAGCTGGGCAGACGATAACTACGGTGTACGACAGTGATCTGGGCAGTCGATAACTACGGTGTACGACAGTGAGCTGGGTAGCCGATAACTACGGTGTACGACAGTGAGCTGGGCAGCCGATATCTAAGGTGCACTACAGTGAGCTGGGCAGCCGATAACTAAGGTGTACTACAGGGAGCTGGGCAGGCGATAACTACGGTGTATAAACACAATTCTACGACAGTGAGCTGGGCAGCCGATAACTACGGTGTACTACAGTGAGCTGGGCAGCCGATAACTACGGTATACGACAGTGAGCTGGGCAGCCGATAACTTAAGTGTACGACAGTGAGCTGGGCAGCCGATAACTACAGTGTACGACAGTGAGCTGGGCAGCCGATAACTACTGTGTACTACAGTGAGCTGGGCAGCCGATAACTACGGTGTACTACAGGGAGCTGGGCTGCCGATAACTACAGTGCACTACAGTGAGCTGGGCAGCCGATAACTAAGGTGCACTACAGTGAGCTGGGCAGCCGATAACTAAGGTGTACGACAGTGAGCTGGGCAGCCGATAACTACGGTGTACGACAGTGAGCTGGGCAGCCGATAACTACGGTGTACTACAGTGAGCCTCGGCAGCCGATAACTACGGTGTACGACAGTGAGCTGGGCAGCCGATAACTACGGTGTACGACAGTGAGCTGGGCAGACGATAACTACGGTGTACTACAGTGAGCTGGGCAGCCGATAACTACGGTGTACTACAGGGAGCTGGGCAGGCGAAAACTACGGTGTACTACAGTGAGCTGGGCAGCCGATAACTACGGTGTACTACAGTGAACTGGGCAGCCGATTACTACGGTGTACTACAGTGAGCTGGGCAGCCGATAACTAAGGTGCACTACAGGGTGCTGGGCAGGCGATAACTACGGTGTATAAACACAATTCTACGACAGTGAGCTGGGCAGCCGATAACTACGGTGTACTACAGTGAGCTGGGCAGCCGATAACTACGGTATACGACAGTGAGCTTGGCAGCCGATAACTTAGGTTAACGACAGTGAGCTGGGCAGCCGATAACTACTGTGTACTACAGTGAGCTGGGCAGTCGATAACTACTGTGTACTACAGTGAGCTGGGCAGCCGATAACTTAGGTGTACGACAGTGAGCTGGGCAGCCGATAACTACAGTGTACGACAGTGAGCTGGGCAGCCGATAACTACTTTGTACTACAGTGAGCTGGGCAGCCGATAACTACGGTGTACTACAGGGAGCTGGGCTGCCGATAACTACGGTGCACTACAGTGAGCTGGGCAGCCGATAACTAAGGTGTACGATAGTGAGCTGGGCAGCCGATAACTAAGGTGCACTACAGTGAGCTGGGCAGCCGATAACTAAGGTGTACGACAGTGAGCTGGGCAGCCGATAACTACGGTGTACGACAGTGTGCTGGGCATACGATAACTACGGTGTACTACAGTGAGCTGGGCAGCCGATAACTACGGTGTACTACAGTGAGCCTCGGCAACCGATAACTACAGTGTACGACAGTGAGCTGGGCAGCCGATAACTACGGTGTACGACAGTGAGCTGGGCAGACGATAACTATGGTGTACTACAGTGCGCTGGGCAGCCGATAACTACGGTGTACTACAGTGAGCTGGGCAGCCGATAACTACGGTGTACTACAGTGAGCTGGGCAGACGATAACTACGGTGTACGATAGTGAGCTGGGCAGCCGATAACTACGGTGTACGACAGTGAGCTGGGTAGCAGATAACTACGGTGTACGACAGTGAGCTGGGCAGCCGATAACTACGGTGTACGACAGTGAGCTGGGCAGGCGATAACTACGGTGTACTACAGTGTGCTGGGCAGCCGATAACTACGGTGTACGACAGTGAGCTAGGCAGCCGATAACTACGGTATACTACAGTGAGCTGGGCAGCCGATAACTACGGTGTAGTACAGGGAGCTGGGCAGCCGATAACTAAGGTGTAGTACAGGGAGCTGGGCAGCCGATAACTACGGTGTAGTACAGGGAGCTGGGCAGCCGATAACTAAGGTGTAGTACAGGGAGCTGGGCAGCCGATAACTAAGGTGTAGTACAGGGAGCTGGGCAGCCGATAACTACGGTGTAGTACAGTGAGCTGGGCAGCCAATAACTAAGGTGCACTACAGGGTGCTGGGCAGGCGATAACTACGGTGTATAAACACAATTCTACGTCAGTGAGCTGGGCAGCCGATAACTACGGTGTACTACAGTGAGCTGGGCAGCCGATAACTACGGTGTACTACAGTGAACTGGGCAGCCGATTACTACGGTGTACTACAGTGAGCTGGGCAGCCGATAACTAAGGTGCACTACAGGGTGCTGGGCAGGCGATAACTACGGTGTATAAACACAATTCTACGACAGTGAGCTGGGCAGCCGATAACTACGGTGTACTACAGTGAGCTGGGCAGCCGATAACTACGGTATACGACAGTGAGCTGGGCAGCCGATAACTTAGGTTAACGACAGTGAGCTGGGCAGCCGATAACTACTGTGTACTACAGTGAGCTGGGCAGTCGATAACTACTGTGTACTACACTGAGCTGGACAGCCGATAACTTAGGTGTACGACAGTGAGCTGGGCAGCCGATAACTACTGTGTACTACAGTGAGCTGGGCAGCCGATAACTACGGTGTACTACAGGGAGCTGGGCTGCCGATAACTACGGTGCACTACAGTGAGCTGGGCAGCCGATAACTAAGGTGTACGATAGTGAGCTGGGCAGCCGATAACTAAGGTGCACTACAGTGAGCTGGGCAGCCGATAACTAAGGTGTACGACAGTGAGCTGGGCAGACGATAACTACGGTGTACTACAGTGAGCTGGGCAGCTGATAACTACGGTGTACTACAGTGAGCTGGGTAGCCGATAACTACGGTGTACGACAGTGAGATGGGCAGCCGATAACTACGGTGTACGACAGTGAGCTGGGCAGACGATAACTACGGTGTACTACAGTGCGCTGGGCAGCCGATAACTACGGTGTACTACAGTGAGCTGGGCAGCCGATAACTTAGGTGTACGACAGTGAGCTGGGCAGCCGATAACTACGGTATACTACAGTGAGCTGGGCAGCCGATAACTACGGTGTAGTACAGGGAGCTGGGCAGCCGATAACTAAGGTGTAGTACAGGGAGCTGGGCAGCCGATAACTACGGTATAGTACAGGGAGCTGGGCAGCCGATAACTAAGGTGTAGTACAGGGAGCTGGGCAGCCGATAACTAAGGTGTAGTACAGGGAGCTGGGCAGCCGATAACTACGATGTAGTACAGGGAGCTGGGCAGCCGATAACTATGGTGTAGTACAGGGAGCTGGGCAGCCGATAACTAAAGTGTACTACAGGGAGCTGGGCAGCCGATAACTACGTTGTACTACAGTGAGCTGGGCAGCCGATAACTACGGTGTATTAACACATTTCTATGACAGGGAGCTGGGCAGCCGATAACTACGGTGTATAAACACAATTCTATGACAGGGAGCTGGGCAGCCGATAACTACGGTGTATAAACACAATTCTACGACAGGGAGCTGGGCAGGCGATAACTACGGTGTATAAACACAATTCTACGACAGGGAGTTGGGCAGGCGATAACTACGGTGTATAAACACATTTCTACGACAGGGAGATGGGCAGGCGATAACTACTGTGTACGACAGTGAGTTATGCAAACGATAACTACGGTGTATAAACAAACACAATTCTACGACAGTGAACTGGACATACGATAACGTTCTACGGTGTACGACAGTGAGCTATGCAAACGATAACCTCGGTGTATAAACACAATTCTACGACAGTGAGATGGGCAGGCGATAACTACTGTGTACGACAGTGAGCTATGCAAACGATAACTACGGTGTATAAACACAGTCAGTGAACTGGGCAGAACTTAACACGAATTGTATAAACACAATTCTTATGTCCAAATTGCAAATGCAAGACGACTTATCAAAGTTGGAAAGCAGATATAAACAGGAACTTATTCTGTGTTCTATGAATTGAGAACTCCAGAACGTATTCATGGCTTAGCATTTAATAGCAATGCCTTTAATTTGAAGTTCGCATCATATTCAGAAAAGGCTGAGAAAAAAATATTTTAAACAGTTACAAGAATGAGTTTATAGCGTCTAAGCGTCCATATACATTGTGCACTAGATGACGGCCGCATCCATTGGTGGAATAACTCAAGGTGCATGTCATGACTACGATTCCCTTTTGAGCCATTATTTGGATATAGCCTATATGCCTATATTGCAAGCTACACTCAAAACGGGTACAGGACATCTCGGCACCATTAGACATCTCGACCCCAGAACATCTCGACCGCAATGTGTTGGCCTACTCGACCCCAGAATATCTCGACCGCAATGTGTTGGCTTACTCGACCCCAGATCATCTCGACCGCAATGTGTTGGCCTACTCGACCACATTACATAAATAACAAATGAACCGCTTAAACACATCACAAATACCATAATAAACAACCTGTATTAAGCTAATAAGTAGTACTGATTGCTGTGGTCGAGATGTCTAATAGTGCCGAGATGTCCTGTGGTCGAGATGTCCTGTGGCCGAGATGTCCTGTGGTCGAGATGTCCTGTGGTCGGTCGAGATGTCCTGTGGCCGAGATGTCCTGTGGTCGAGATGTCTAATAGTGCCGAGATGTCCTGTGGTCGAGATGTCCTGTGGTCGGTCGAGATGTCCTGTGGCCGAGATGTCCTGTGGTCGAGATGTCTAATAGTGCCGAGATGTCCTGTGGTCGAGATGTCCTGTGGCCGAGATGTCCTGTGGTCGAGATGTCCTGTGGTCGAGATGTCTAATAGTGCCGAGATGTCCTGTGGCGGGGATATCCTGTGGTCGAGATGTCCTGTGGTCGAGATGTCCTGTTGTCGAGATGTCTAATAGTGCCGAGATGTCCTGTTGCGGACACGTCCTGTAGTCGAGATGTCCTGTGGCGGAGGTATCCTATGGTCGATATGTCATGTGGCGGAGATGTCCTGTGGTCGAGATATCCTGTGGCGGAGATATCCTGTGGTCGAGATGTCCTGTAGGTCGAGATATCCTATGGTCTCCTGTGGTCGAGTGGTCCTGTAGGTCGAGATATCCTATGGTCTCCTGTGGTCGAGATGTGCCGTGGTTAAGATGTCCAGGCGTCTAACTGTCTTTGTGTCGAAGTGTCCAACAACCCTCAAAACAGCAGTGTTAATGTTGCAATATTCTATTATGCATTATGTGTCCTTGTGGCTGTCGTCTGTCAACTATATGTTTGTCAATTCTGAGCATAATGAGGCAGTTTGTACATCTACAAAATGTCCGAGACGCTGTTGCTGCTTTCAGTTGTAGTATATTTAGTTAATACAACTCTATTGTAGCTCGATTTAATGCATGGTTCAACTTTCAATATTCTCAGCTTCCATTGATCACAAATTTAACGTTTTTGTGAATAAAAGCGTGATGTTAAGTTAAACGTAATTAATGTATTTAAATCTAAAACACAGTTCTGAAAGATAAAAAAACACACGTGTGCTAAATCGATTTCAGAACATGAACACACTGTTGACTTTGTACTGGAAATACAATGTCAAGGCTTTTGGAAATAACAATAGTTATGTTATTGTACGAACACCATGTTGTTGCTATGTTTTATCGCCAGACCGCAAATATTGTTTATGGAATTAACATTGTTGATGAAAGGGCAAACATGGTGCATTATTAATGCCAGTACTTTATCCTGTAGGCGGTGTATTATGAGTGTACACTAATTGGTAGTATTTGTTTCACATTAATATGTGTACAGGGACCACGTTGGAACAGTATCATACAAATTCAGTATGCTACAAATTTCATATAAATTCAGCTGCTACTGCGAGACGAGCCTATGTCACGACGTGCACGTTTGGGAGGAGGTTGACCTGGTTAGGCTGGTTTGCGCAGTCCATGTTGCTTTTATACAAACCACGGTCAATCATACTGTCAAAGTTGGGAATAAACAAAATGGTGGAGTTCACGCCTTATGCTCCAGTGTTCCCACCACTTGTCAACCAGGGCAATACTGTAGTTTGCTGATTACGGCATGCAGCATGTGATATATAGTCTGCTGATTACAACATGCAGCATGTGATATATAGTTTGCTGATTACGGCATGCAGCATATGATATATAGTTTGCTGGTTACGGCATGCAGCATGTGCTATATAGTCTGCTGATTACGGCATGCAGCATGTGATATATAGTCTGCTGATTACGGCATGCAGCATGTGATATATAGTCTGCTGATTACGGCATGCAGCATGTGATATATAGTCTGCTGATTACGGCATGCAGCATGTGATATATAGTCTGCTGGTTACGGCATGCAGCATGTGATATATAGTCTGCTGATTACGGCATGCAGCATGTGCTATATAGTCTGCTGATTACGGCATGCAGCATGTGATATATAGTCTGCTGGTTACGGCATGCAGCATGTGATATATAGTTTGCTGATTACGGCATACAGCATGTGATATATAGTCTGATGATTACGTCATGCAGCATGTGATATATTGGGACGGTTATTTATGATGGCCAGCATTCCACAATGCAAACATTTCTCAAACAATTTAACAATCGGCCGAAAAGACCGACGATGACCGCATTGTGATAGGGAGTGACGTCCCTGGTGATAGTGATGAAGGCGAGTTAGTTCCGTACAAACGGCGTTTTAGACGACTCGACCATGAAGGCTCATCAATTTGTTTAACATGAATATTATTTGTTAAGAATGGATTGATCAAGATCTAAGAACTCATTGTGGAAGTCGTGATAGCGCAGTGGTAACGCGTTCGCGTCAGGTGCGAAAGGTACGGAGTTCGAATCCCGCTGGAGCCTTTACGATTGTGCCCTTAGGCAAGGCGATATATTCCATCAGGAATGAGGTCTCGAGAGTGATTAATATAAGTTGTAAGAACTTGTTTCGCAATCGAGCTAAAATAAATTTGTATAAACTAACTCATTGATAATAAAACGATTCTAATAATAAAACATATACTATGTTTGTAATTTTTTTTTTTTTTAAATGTGAAAAAGGTTAGGCTCTTGGTTTCGATGTCGGTGTAACATTGGTAGTTCTAAAAAGTCTTCGTACAAAATACACTTGAAATCCTGAACACATAACCACCACAATGCATTGAAATATGGACCATCTCTGGATGTACGTGTTGTTGCCGGACACCAGGTACCAATCCTTTGTATCATGCATTCTACTCTGTGCCTGGTGGACCAGGGAATCCGTGACAGACTGCTGAACATTCTGTATTGATGTCTGAAAAGACAAGTAGCACGGAGTATACTGTTTGTATGGAAATGCTACACGTGTAAATGATGCTGGGGAAATAATGTACATGTTATGATAAAAAAACTTCGTGACTCGTTTTCATTTCATTACACTCGTCAATACCCGTGTTATAGCGCTCGCCAGAGCTTGTGTGATAACGCTGTTTTATGAACTAGTTCAATAAAAGTGTAGGTGGCATTGGAGACGAGTGCTCACACATTCTCTATCATCGTAATAGTTTTGCAACGGTGTCGCAAAAAAGAAATGTCCTGAATGATCCGTTTAGAATTATCCTGAGGGCAATGTTTAGAATTATCCTGAAGGCAATGTTTAGAATTATCCTGAGGGCAATGTTTAGAATTATCCTGAGGGCAATGTTTAGAATTATCCTGAGGGCAATGCTTCTTTACGTATCCGATATATAATTATAGTATATGCTAAAGGCATTTAATTCTAAACAAAATCTGGAATGCGAACAAACTAAGCTACTGTACACATATCTGTATAGACATTTGAGAAAACGATCACATAGTCCAGTGGTTAACACGTTGGACTGGTAATCCAGGGGTCGAAGGTTCGATCCCCCGCCTGACCCTACTATAATTAACAGTCTTTCAGATTGCACTTTAAACCGAGGTCTCGTGTCGGTGCTTTACACCGTGCACGTAAAGGAACCAGAGGAGACTCTGGAATGGGTCTCTGTCTGTATCATTGCACTATCCTCCAAAATCGAAAATGACTAATCTCTTCAGGAGGCGTCGCTCATATGGGCAACCGGTAGCGACGATAAATAAACGTAACACACACAGAAAGCGATCAATGGTCATTTGTGCGTTCACAGTTATACATCTACATTAGAAGTGCTAACAAAAACAGTTGGTATTCAGGTTTCCTCTCACACGAATGACCACATATACGCTTACATCCCCGCCAACCAGATTAATATCCATTGTTATAGTTTCTTTCGTAATCGTTGTAAACTAAATAAAGTATATTCTTTTTTTTAGCAAAATCTTGCGGAACGACGAACATACATAAGTCTATGATTTAAAAATGTTACCCTAGTAACACATAGTCTCTACTTGTAAATTTTGGTAAAATAGAACACGACAATCTAGTGAACTACCTGCCATAGAGTTGTTGGTGTTACAATTTAGTTTTGTTGCCTCAAGTGTTCACATTGTGTACGCGTGCATGCAGGTATATACATTGTGTACGCGTGCATGCAGGTATATACATCGTGTACGCGTGCATGCAGGTATATACATGGTGTACACGTGCATGCAGGTATATATATCGTGTACGCGTGCATGCAGGTATATACATGGTGTACACGTGCATGCAGGTATATATATCGTGTACGCGTGCATGCAGGTATATACATCGTATACGCGTGCATGCAGGTATATGCATTGTGTACGCGTGCATGCAGGTATATACATTGTGTACGCGTGCATGCAGGTATATACATTGTGTACGCGTGCATGCAGGTATATACATTGTGTACGCGTGCATGCAGGTATATACATTGTGTACACGTGCATGCAGGTATATGCATTGTGTAAGCGTGCATGCAGGTATATACATTGTGTACGCGTGCATGCAGGTATATACATTGTGTACGCGTGCATGCAGGTATATACATTGTGTACGCGTGCATGCAGGTATATACATTGTGTACGCGTGCATGCAGGTATATACATTGTGTACGCGTGCATGCAGGTATATACATTGTGTACGCGTGCATGCAGGTATATGCATTGTGTAAGCGTGCATGCAGGTATATACATTGTGTACGCGTGCATGCAGGTATATACATTGTGTACGCGTGCATGCAGGTATATACATTCTGTACGCGTGCATGCAGGTATATACATTGTGTACGCGTGCATGCAGGTATATACATTGTGTAAGCGTGCATGCAGGTATATACATCGTGTACGCGTGCATGCAGGTATATGCATTGTGTATGTGTGCATGCAGGTATATACATCGTGTACGCGTGCATGCAGGTATATACATCGTGTACGCGTGCATGCAGGTATATACATTGTGTATGCGTGCATGCAGGTATATACATTGTGTACGCGTGCATGCAGGTATATACATTGTGTACGCGTGCATGCAGGTATATACATTGTGTACGCGTGCATGCAGGTATATACATTGTGTACGCGTGCATGCAGGTATATACATTGTGTACGCGCATGCAGGTATATACATTGTGTACGCGCATGCAGGTATATACATCGTGTACGTGTGCATGCAGGTATATACATTGTGTACGCGCATGCAGGTATATACATCGTGTATGCGCATGCAGGTAAATACATTGGGTACGCGCATGCAGGTACATTGTGTACCCGCATGCAGGTATATACATCGTGTACGCGTGCATGCAGGTATATACATTGTGTACGCGTGCATGCAGGTATATACATTGTGTACGCATGCATGCAGGTATATACATTGTGTACGCGTGCATGCAGGTATATACATTGTGTACGCGTGCATGCAGGTATATACATTGTGTACGCGTGCATGCAGGTATATACATTGTGTACGCGTGCATGCAGGTATATACATTGTGTACGCGCATGCAGGTATATACATTGTGTACGCGCATGCAGGTATATACATTGTGTATGCGCATGCAGGTATATACATCGTGTACGCGTGCATGCAGGTATATACATTGTGTACGCGCATGCAGGTATATACATCGTGTACGCGTGCATGCAGGTATATACATTGTGTACGCGTGCATGCAGGTATATACATTGTGTACGCGCATGCAGGTATATACATTGTGTACGCGCATGCAGGTATATACATTGTGTACGCGCATGCAGGTATATACATTGTGTACGCGTGCATGCAGGTATATACATCGTGTACGCGTGCATGCAGGTATATACATCGTGTACGCGTGCATGCAGGTATATACATTGTGTACGCGCATGCAGGTATATACATCGTGTACGCATGCATGCAGGTATATACATTGTGTACGCGTGCATGCAGGTATATACATTGTGTACGCGTGCATGCAGGTATATACATTGTGTACGCGCATGCAGGTATATACATTGTGTACGCGCATGCATGTATATACATTGTGTACGCGTGCATGCAGGTATATACATCGTGTACGCGTGCATGCAGGTATATACATTGTGTACGCGCATGCAGGTATATACATCGTGTACGCGTGCATGCAGGTATATACATCGTGTACGCATGCATGCAGGTATATACATTGTGTACGCGCATGCAGGTATATACATTGTGTACACGTGCATGCAGGTATATACAGTGTGTACGCGCATGCAGGTATATACATTGTGTACGCTTGCATGCAGGTATATACATTGTGTACACGTGCATGCAGGTATATACATTGTGTACACGTGCATGCAGGTATATACATTGTGTATGCGCATGCAGGTATATACATTGTGTACGCGCATGCAGGTATATACATCGTGTACGTGTGCATGCAGGTATATACATTGTGTACGCGTGCATGCAGGTATATACACTGTGTACGCGTGCATGCAGGTATATACATTGTGTACGCTTGCATGCAGGTATATACATTGTGTACGCTTGCATGCAGGTATATACATTGTGTACGCGTGCATGCAGGTATATACATTGTGTACGCTTGCATGCAGGTATATACATTGTGTACGCGCATGCAGGTATATACATTGTGTATGCGCATGCAGGTATATACATCGTGTACGCGTGCATGCAGGTATATACATCGTGTACGGCGTGCATGCAGGTATATACATTGTGTACGCGTGCATGCAGGTATATACATTGTGTACGCTTGCATGCAGGTATATACATTGTGTACGCGTGCATGCAGGTATATACATTGTGTACGCGTGCATGCAGGTATATACATTGTGTACCCGCATGCAGGTATATACATTATGTACGCGTGCATGCAGGTATATACATTGTGTACGCGTGCATGCAGGTATATACATTGTGTACGCGCATGCAGGTATATACATTGTGTACGCGCATGCAGGTATATACATTGTGTACGCGTGCATGCAGGTATATACATTGTGTATGCGCATGCAGGTATATACATCGTGTACGCATGCATGCAGGTATATACATTGTGTACGCGCATGCAGGTATATACATTGTGTACGCGCATGCAGGTATATACATTGTGTACGCGCATGCAGGTATATACATTGTGTACGCGTGCATGCAGGTATATACATTGTGTATGCGCATGCAGGTATATACATCGTGTACGCATGCATGCAGGTATATACATTGTGTACGCGCATGCAGGTATATACATTGTGTACGCGCATGCAGGTATATACATTGGGTTCGCGCATGCAGGTATATACATTGTGTACGCGCATGCAGGTATATGCACACCGCAAGTTTCGTGGGGTGTATAATATAGTTTATGTGAGGAAGTTATCCAGCTGCCATGTGGGCGGTCGATGGTTCTACCATGTGATCATCCGGGTCTGAAATGTTGCTCGGGTTGACAATCGGTGTATTTCTCCACCAATAAGACCGCTTCAGCATACGACCTAAGCTGTTGGTGCAACTTTAAACTCCCAACACGAACTAATACCCAACGCGTACTCATGACGTACCGTGAAGTTTGATACCGTCAACATGAACACATATCCAACGCGTACTCATGACGTACCGTGAAGTTTGATACCATCAACATGAACAAATACCCAACGCGTACTCATGACGTACCGTGAAGTTTGATACCGTCAATTCGAACAAATACCCAACGCGTACTCATGACGTACCGTGATGTTTGATACCGTCAACATGAACAAATACCCAACGCGTACTCATGACGTACCGTGAAGTTTGATACCGTCAACACAAACAAATACCCAACGCGTACTCATGACGTACCGTGAAGTTTGATACCGTCAACACAAACAAATACCCAACGCGTACTCATGACGTACCGTGAAGTTTGATACCGTCAACATGATCAAATACCCAACGCGTACTCATGACGTACCGTGAAGTTTGATACCGTCAACATGAACAAATACCCAACGCGTACCCATGACGTATCGTGATGTTTGATACCGTCAACACAAACAAATACCCAACGCGTACCCATGACGTATCGTGATGTTTGATACCATCAACATGAACAAATACCCAACGCGTACCCATGACGTACCGTGAAGTTTGATACCGTCAACTCGACGTTCTCTATTTCCTGTCTGTATTGCGACCATTCTTCCTCCACGTACGTGACGAGGAACACATACACCAACTTGGAGGCCAATCGCGACATGGTATTGTCTAAACATATAGCATAGGGACCTGAAACAAGCACAATATACGTACACTATATAACCAAAGTACATAGTTATACCACAGGAACTTGTATCCATATGGCACCTAAATACCATGTATCTATATTCTAGGACTCCTTTCCAGTATAAGGCACCAACAATCATGTACATATATGCGTAGTATCCTAGGACACCCCAACTCAACCCCAAAATATACAGTTGTATTCTTAAATAATAGAGAGCGTCCTATGAAATAGTTACATGGTGCATTATGGGCAAACTCTCAGGTTCCTGTGGTTATTCCATTCAATATACATGTAGAAGGTTGTACAATGTAGCTAAACAACAGCATAACTCAATCAGGTGATTTGATGGAATACAAAACGACATAAGCATATTGAATTATGAACTACCATCATATATTATCTACGGATTAAAAGTTGTATCCATACTTTACATTTTGTCTTGAAAACGACGTTGTAATTTCAAATGGTAAACTGTTCTATATCTTTGGACCAGAGTATTCAAAAGAGTTCTTGTACATTTCGCATCTGGGTCTTGGACTATAGAGATTGTAAGGTAACCGTTACAGTGGACTCCGTGACAGAGTGGTTACGGTCATTGACTTCACTTGTCTCCGACCATTGTAGATTCGCATCCCACTGGGGGATGTCGAATACTTTCATATTAGGACGCTATCCAGCTGGCGTGTGGTAGGTTTATGGTTCTGTGTGGTAGGTTTATGGTTCTGTGTGGTAGGTTTATGGTTCTGTGTGGTAGGTTTATGGTTCTGTGTGGTAGGTTTATGGTTATGTGTGGTAGGTTTATGGTTCTGTGTGGTAGGTTTATGGTTCTGTGTGGTAGGTTTATGGTTCTGTGTGGTAGGTCTATGGCTCTGTGTGGTAGGTTTATGGTTCTGTGTGATAGGTTTATGGTTCTGTGTGGTAGGTTTATGGTTCTGTGTGGTAGGTTTATGGTTCTGTCTGGTAGGTTTATGGTTATGTGTGGTAGGTTTATGGTTCTGTGTGGTAGGTTTATGGTTATGTCTGGTAGGTTTATGGTTCTGTGTGGTAGGTTTATGGTTCTGTGTGGTAGGTTTATGTATCTGTCTGGTAGGCTTATGGTTCTGTGTGGTAGGTTTATGGCTCTGTCTGGTAGGTTTATGGTTCTGTGTGGTAGGTTTATGGCTCTGTCTGGTAGGCTTATGGTTCTGTGTGGTAGGTTTATGGATCTGTCTGGTAGGCTTATGGTTCTGTCTGGTAGGTTTATGGTTCTGTGTGGTAGGTTTATGGATCTGTCTGGTAGGCTTATGGTTCTGAGTGGTAGGTTTATGGTTCTGTCTGGTAGGTTTATGGTTCTGTCCGGTAGGTTTATGGTTCTGTCTGGTAGATTTATGGTTCTGGTTTATGGTTCTGTCTAGTATATTTATGGTTCTGTGTGGTATATTTATGGTTCTGTGTGGTGGTTTATGGTTCTGTGTGGTAGGTTATTGTTCTGTGTGGTAGGTTATGGTTCTGTGTGGTAGGTTTATGGTTATGTGTGGTAGGTTTATGGTTCTGTATGGTAGGTTAATGGTTCTGTGTGGTAGGTTGATGGTTATGTGTGGTAGGTTATGGTTCTGTGTGGTAGGTTATGGTTCTGTGTGGTAGGTTATGGTTCTGTATGGTAGGTTATGGTTCTGTGTGGTAGGTTATGGTTCTGTGTGGTAGGTTATGGTTCTGTGTGGTAGGTTTATGGTTCTGTGTGGTAGGTTATGGTTCTGTGTGGTAGGTTATGGTTCTGTGTGGTAGGTTATGGTTCTGTCTGAACTACTGCACGGAGGTACATCCGATGTCTTCCTCCGTCAATAGCTGGCGATTCGCCGTAACACCTAACTTGTTGTTGCGACGTAGCCTGGTTCCAGTCTGTTGATCTTTCACTGTTTTACTGATATTATCAGAAACTCAATACGGCTCAATTAATAGCTTGGTGTTAAATAAATATATTTATTTGACGGACAAGGTAAAATATAGCAACGTCGGTTCCCAAGGTAAACTCCAAAGACAAACGATCAAACCAAGGTATGCCATTTAACCGGTACTAGTGAGCAGAGCGTTTAACGAGTGCACGTTACAAGAACAATCAGATCCATACTGAGTATATCCCAAAGTAAAATAGTAAAACACTGAGCAGGCGAGCATACAGACGGATAGATAGTTTATATGTCTGACATTTGATATGATTCCCTTTACAAAACACATTGAAAGTGACCAATGAGAGTGACCAAAGAAAGTGACCAATGAAAGTGACCAATGAAAGTGACCGATGAAAGTGACCAATGCAAATGACCAATGCAAATGACCAATGAAAGTGACCGATGAAAGTGACCAATGCAAATGACCAATGCAAGTGACCAATGAAAGTGACCAATGCAAGTGACCAATGGAAGTGACCAATGAAAGTGACCAATGAAAGTGACCAAAGAAAGTGATCAATGAAAGTGACCAATGAAAGTGACCAAAGAAAGTGACCAAAGAAAGTGACCAATGAAAGTAACCAAAGAAATTGACCAATGAAAGTGACCAAAGAAAGTGACCAAAGAAAGTGACCAAAGAAAGTGACCAATGCAAGTGACCAAAGAAAGTGACCAAAGAAAGTGACCAATGCAAGTGACCAAAGAAAGTGACCAAGGCAAGTGACCAATGAGAGTGACCAATGAGAGAGACCAATGAGAGAGACCATTGATGTTTGTTTAGTTGTGTCGCACAAACAGCTGAGAATATATGACTAGTCTCCAGCTAGTATTGATAGAGAAAGATCCCGGGGTGCCCCTCCGAGCAGTATTTCATGCACGGACGGCCAGGGGTGCCCGGGATGCCCCTCCGAGCAGTATGTCATGCATGGACGGCCAGGGGTGCACGGGTGCCCCTCCGAGCAGTATGTCACGTCATGCACGGACGGCCAGGGGTGCCCGGGATGCCCCTCCGAGCAGTATGTCATGCACGGACGGCCAGGGGTGCCCGGGATGCCCCTCCGAGCAGTATGTGATGCACGGACGGCCAGGGGTGCCCGGGATGCCCCTCCGAGCAGTATGTCATGCACGGACGGCCAGGGGTGCCAGGGGTGCCCGGGGTGCCCCTCCGAGCAGTATGTCATGCACGGACGGCCAGGGGTGCCCGGGGTGCCCGGGGTGCCCGGGGTGCCCCTCCGAGCAGTATGTGATGCACGGACGGCCAGGGGTGCCCGGGGTGCCCCTCCGAGCAGTATGTCATGCACGGACGGCCAGGGGTGCCAGGGGTGCCCGGGGTGCCAGGGGTGCCCGGGGTGCCCCTCCGAGCAGTATGTCATGCACGGACGGCCAGGGGTGCCCGGGGTGCCCCTCCGAGCAGTATGTCATGCACGGACGGCCAGGGGTGCCAGGGTGCCCGGGGTGCCCCTCCGAGCAGTATGTCATGCACGGACGGCCAGGGGTGCCCGGGGTGCCCCTCCGAGCAGTATGTCATGCACGGACGGCCAGGGGTGCCAGGGGTGCCCCTCCAAGCAGTATGTCATGCACGGACGGCCAGGGGTGCCCGGGGTGCCCCTCCGAGCAGTATGTCATGCACGGACGGCCAGGGGTGCCAGGGGTGCCCGGGGTGCCCCTCCGAGCAGTATGTCATGCACGGACGGCCAGGGGTGCCCGGGGTGCCCCTCCGAGCAGTATGTCATGCACGGACGGCCAGGGGTGCCCGGGGTGCCCCTCCGAGCAGTATGTCATGCACGGACGGCCAGGGGTGCCAGGGGTACCCGGGGTGCCCCTCCGAGCAGTATGTCATGCACGGACGGCCAGGGGTGCCCGGGGTGCCCCTCCGAGCAGTATGTCATGCACGGACGGCCAGGGGTGCCCGGGGTGCCCCTCCGAGCAGTATGTCATGCACGGACGGCCAGGGGTGCCAGGGGTGCCCGGGGTGCCCCTCCGAGCAGTATGTCATGCACGGACGGCCAGGGGTGCCAGGGGTGCCCGGGCTCCGAGCAGTATGTCATGCACGGACGCCAGGGGTGCCAGGGGTGCCCGGGGTGCCCTCCGAGCAGTATGTCATGCACGGACGGCCAGGGGTGCCCCTCCGAGCAGTATGTCATGCACGGACGGCCAGGGGTGCCCGGGGTGCCCCTCCGAGCAGTATGTCATGCACGGAGGGGCACCCGGGTAGAACCACCTACCTTCCATAAGCCAGCTGGATAGCTTCCTCACATGAAATAATTCAGAACCCCCAGTGGGATTCGAACCTACACATGAGGGGCAAGTGATTAGAATACTACGACTGGCATAACAACTCGGCCATATACGTTACGTTAAAATGTTCTTACGGCGTTGACAATAATTGGCCACAATTACGTCATATCTTGATATGTACACTATCATATACCCGCGAACAATATTGGTATATTTATACGCTGAAATAAATAATATGAGGCGCCACTGTACAAACATTCAACTATATTATATACAATGTAATAATACTATATTATATCAGTAACGATTTTAAACTTGATGGTGTAAGAGAGATAACTCATACATGTGATATAAGATCTGCGCTACTAGAGTTATCGTTTTAAACACCGAGGAACACGTGATATGCATTTGCAACTGTAATAGAAACATACGTGTCCCTCCGTACCTGAAACATTGCAATGTGTTAATAATGGATCGCATTGTTTCATTGCGTAAGCATTCATTTTGATAACGTTATATATGTACGACTTTGTATATAAAATATACTTGTTCGTCATTTAAAATTCAGGTTGCTTCCCTTAGACCATAACATGCAATATTCCGCCTGCGTATATTATTGTATTACATATTCTGTTTAAAGTCCCATGTTAGTTAAAGTTAAAGTTAAAGTCCAATATTCATATATACAAAATAATGTATTCAGGTTTATATTAACAGTTTAAAGATCTGCCCACAAATGCACTGGTCATATATAAATTACCGCCCTTTATGGCTGATTATTTACACACTGAACTATACCTAGAACTAGGATACTTTGTGTATGCATTTTAATTATTGTATTTTTATAATACATGGGTACTATGTTTTAATTATTGTATTTTTATAATACATGGGTACTATGTTTTAATTATTGTATTTTTATAATACATGGGTACTATGTTTTAATTATTATATTATTTATAATACATGGGTACTATGTTTTAATTAATATATTTGTATAATACATGGGTACTATGTTTTAATTAATATATTTTTATAATACATGGGTACTATGTTTTAATTAATATATTTTTTATAATACATGGGTACTATGTTTTAATTATTATATTTTTATAATACATGGGTACTATGCTTTAATTAATATATTTTTAGAATACATGGGTACTATGTTTTAATTAATATATTTTTATAATACATGGGTACTATGTTTTAATCATTATATTATTTATAATACATGGGTACTATGTTTTAATTATTATATTATTTATAATACATGGGTACTATGTTTTAATTATTATATTTTTATAATACATGGGTACTATGTTTTAATTATATATTTTTATAATACATGGGTACTATGTTTTAATTATTATATTTTTATAATACATGGGTACTATGTTTTAATTATTATATTTTTATAATACATGGGTACTATGTTTTAATTATTATATTTTTATAATACTTCGGTACTATGTTTTAATTATTATATTTTTATAATACATGGGTACTATGTTTTAATTAATATATTTTTATAATACATGGGTACTATGTTTTAATTAATATATTTTTATAATACATGGGTACTATGTTTTAATTAATATATTTTTATAATACATGGGTACTATGTTTTAATTAATATATTTTTATAATACATGGGTACTATGTTTTAATTAATATATTTTTATAATACATGGGTACTATGTTTTAATTAATATATTTTTATAATACATGGGTACTATGTTTTAATTAATATATTTTTATAATACATGGGTACTATGTTTTAATTAATATATTTTTATAATACATGGGTACTATGTTTTAATTAATATATTTTTATAATACATGGGTACTATGTTTTAATTAATATATTTTTATAATACATGGGTACTATGTTTTAATTAATATATTTTTATAATACATGGGTACTATGTTTTAATTAATATATTTTTATAATACATGGGTACTATGTTTTAATTAATATATTTTTATAATACATGGGTACTATGTTTTAATTATTGTATTTTTCAATTTGAAGGGGAAAAACGTATATCAGAGACGTTAAGACAGAAAGGTATAATACTATGGATTTAATAAAATGTGGAATTCTACATGATTGTTGACCTCTATATACAGGTGGTTGCAATACCCCGTCCAGTTCTTCCTCGGTCATCGGTCTTCCTTCAACATACATGTCCGTATCCAGCTCGGTGATCCAACGAGGGCGTGTCCGAGCTTCCTGTAGTACTCGACCCGAAATACCCTTAATATAGAAGTCAAGGGTCTCATCACCGCCTCTCAATACCTACAAAGCCAGAGAAAATCCTTACACCACATGCACCTTCACCTTCCCCAGTCTTTGACTAACAACTTTCATAACAATTCTGCGGCTGATAGTGGTTTTGTATTTATCACGGCGGCCGTTGCATCTGACAATAAAAAAATTAATATTATTGCGGCTGCCGCTGGATCTGATAATAAAATAGTTAAAAAGTATCACGATAGACAAAAAAATAGTTTCAAATTTATCGTGACACCACCTGAATAAATAGTTTAACATTTACCACGGCGATCGCTGCGACAGACAATAAAGACATTTTAACATTTACCAATAGCGGCAGTTGGGCTGATAATAAAATTAGTTAGTCGTAGTAAGCATTCTTAAGTGGAGGGCACGCAGACAGGCAGGCCGGCCGGTGTAAAACATGTCTGGCGGATATAATAAAGGTGTCGCTTTCTGGATTTGCATGGTGGTTAGGTTTTAAGCACTCAACTTAGACTATAGCATAACTTATATGATGCAAATAGTTAGAGGAGTATCCTTTGACTGCGTGTTATCAGCTATTAATACTAAGCTTACCATTCTTACCATTCTTACGTGTATATTTGTACTTTCGTCAATCATATATACATACATATCGCCATACCTTGTACCGATTTCTAGTATGCAGTGGAGAGAAATCGCTTTCATTTCAATCCACTTGTATTTATTGTGTACATAATTATTTGTAGTAAATTATGTTATATAATGTCTAATAAATATGCTTAAACCAAGCTGCGTCACCCAATACAAAGGATGGGCGGTGTTTTAACTTTATACAGTCAAACCTGTGTTAGTGGTCACCTCTATTAAGCGGCCAACCTGTATTAATCAGCCAGTTTCCAGATTCCAAATGTGTTGTTTCATTATATATTTGACCGCTATTAAGCAGCCACCTGTGCTAAGCAGCCACTTTCGCTGACTTCCTTGGATGGCTGCTTAAGACAGGTTTGACTGTAATAGTAATGCTAGTTACCAACAGATGAGGACAGGGTGGTTGTATATTGGGTAGTACAGACGACAGAACAGTTGAATGTTGTGAGACAGGGTACCAGGGCGGTGTCTTGTTAGGATACCACGACGGAACAAGGTACAATCTACATCCGTTATGTCAAAGTCGGTTGAATTCTCCGAATATCTCGAAGTCTGATCAAAGTCGCGTTTCAGACACTATCATTTTACATATAGCTGGCTACGTTTATGTAGAATTTCGTTAAGTAAAACTTCGGTTATTTTGAAGTATATTGTTCGGTCCGACGGAATCCGACATAACGGATGTAGGCTGTATGTGTTTGCGTACCGGGTAGTACCGAGGACATGGCGGATGTATACTGTATGTGTTTGCGTACCGGGTAGTACCGGGGACATAACGGATGTTGACTGTATGTGTTTGCGTACCGGGTAGTACCGGGGACATAACGGATGTAGACTGTATGTGTTTGCGTACCGGGTAGTACCGAGGACATAACGGATGTAGGCTGTATGTGTTTGCGTACCGGGTAGTACCGGGGACATAACGGATGTAGACTGTATGTGTTTGCGTACCGGGTAGTACCGAGGACATGGCGGATGTATACTGTATGTGTTTGCGTACCGGGTAGTACCGGGGACATAACGGATGTAGGCTGTATGTGTTTGCGTACCGGGTAGTACCGGGGACATAACGGATGTAGACTGTATGTGTTTGTGTACCGGGTAGTACCGGGGACATGGCGGTTCTACATGCACGAATAATGCTCTATCATATTACCAGACTCTTCAAAAGGCCCGTGCTGGAAACCACCACGTTCACTGGGCTCCGTTTTCTGGAGGATATCATATGCATTTCCCTCTTGCTTCAGTAAGAAGAGGGCCATAATACCATCACCACCTCGCAGGACCTGCATAGCATGTTATACTAGATGATAACACTCGGAGAAATACACACACCCGCTGGTATTTGACAGAAGAACAAATGTTTGAATTCACCCCTGTGTGCATGCGCTACATTCTCAAATATATTCTCTTAGTTTAAACAATATATCTTTCTTCTGCATTCTTGCCGGTATTATATTTCTGTCATTTCTAAGCAATATGCACATTTGGTATACAGTCAAACCTGTGTTAGTGGTCACCTCCATTAAGCAGCCAACCTGTATTAAGCAGCCAGATTCCAGATTCCCAATATGTTGATTTATTATACACTTGACCTCTGTTAAACAGCCACCTGTGCTAAGCAGTTAAACCAAATGTTTGACTTCACAGTATGGCTTATTGAACGGTCACGTGCTGTTTTCTAGTGATATTCCATTGAAACTATATGTCTATCTTACTTCGTTTTCGAATTATAACCATGCACAGTTTACTATATCATTCAGTCAATGGGAGCAGACATTTCGCTGATTTCTCCCCAAATCCAATCACTTTCTGTGTGTTTTTACGTTTATTTATCGTCGCTACCGGTTGCCCATATGAGCGACGCCTCCTGAAGAGATTAGTTATTTTAGATTTTGGAGAATAGTGAATTGATACAGACAGAGACCCATTCCAGAGTCTCCACTTGTTCAATTACGTGCACGGTGTAAAGCACATACACGAGACCTCGGTTTAATGTGCAATCTGAAAGACTGTTAATTTTAGTAGGGTCAGACGGGGGATCGAACCTGCGACCCCTGGATTACCAGTCCAACGTGTTAACCACAGGACTATGTGATCGTTTTCTCAAATGTCTATACAGATATGTGTAAAGTAGCTTTCACTTTCTACTACACCAACACTATATATCCACCGTTGTTTTCAAAACAACAATAACTACCGTAAACGATTCCTACGGCTGGGTAAATGTACTGTATTGTCCTTGATGAAGAAAATGCATATAACGTGTATAGTACACAATTATACAGTGGAACCTGTGTTAGTGGTCACCTCTAGTTTACTACTAGCATTACACACAGTTGAAATGTTTGTATTAGTGTATACAACTTTATGTTAGCTCGATTGCGAAACAAGTTCATACAACTTACATTAATCACTCTCGATACCAAATATGCGTATGTTTCCTATAATTGATTTTGTTAACTTATTCCAATGCATGCATTTATAAATACGGACTTTCTTTTATGTTTCCAATGACTGATTGAGTTTTCTTAGTGAAAGAAAATGCTATCTTTCCGCGATCGCTTAAACCATTTTCCCTTATAGAAGCACCTATACCAATACGACATACATTGAAATGTAGTAGCCACACCAATGTTCATAATGCAGACCAGAATCTCATGTAGTCCCAGTAATATCTATGGAGGTGGGATAGATATGGCGACTACTTATCCACTGCATGATACTGTCGTTTGTATGGAGATATAATAGTATATTAACATAAATCTCTATGAAGGAAAGGGTTAAACAGTGGAAGATGGTATTTTCTTTCCTACTACATGTGTGTTCGTGTTCCACCGTGGTTGCATGTAATTTTTGTATATTAGCTATTTTCTGACAATCATGAACAGTTAGTTTTAAAACAATATAATTATTCTAATGTATTTGTTTTGTCAGTCAATTTCATTATTGCCAGCACACAGAAACTCTAACTTGAAAACTATACTGGACCTATTAATTGCGAACGTTCACACTGATAAAACTGATGTAGTGAAATGAAGCTCCAGACAGGGGTAGTAAAAATGTATAAATCTGGATAACAAATATATGTATATTAGCAAAACCATTGGATATCATAAAAGAGAAAAATATTTGTGTTTATTAGACAAGTGTACGATAGGATTTTATGTTATCTCGTGATCAGCGAAATATGTTTTTTTTCACTCGTAGCCAACGCCACTCGTGGATATATACATGTCTGTGACCACTCGTGGAAATATACATGTCTGTGACCACTCGTGGAAATATACATGTATGTGACCACTTGTGGAAATATACATGTATGTGACCACTCGTGGAAATATACATGTATGTGACCACTCGTGGAAATATACATGTATGTGACCACTCGTGGAAATATACATGTCTGTGACCACTCGTGGAAATATACATGTATGTGACCACTCGTGGAAATATACATTCCTGTGACCACTCGTGGAAATATACATGTATGTGACCACTCGTGGATATATACATGTATGTGACCACTCGTGGATATATACATGTATGTGACCACTCGTGGAAATATACATGTATGTGTGACCACTCGTGGATATATACATGTATGTGACCACTCGTGGAAATATACATGTATGTGACCACTCGTGGAAATATACATGTCTGTGACCACTCGATTAATTAAATTACAATATTACACTAGTAAACACATATATCATCTCTATGTCTAATGGATTATATATCGCGGCGATAAAATATAGTTAAATCAATGATGATACAATACAACCGTCCATAATAATGCTGTTAAACAGTTAAATCAGTGATGATGCAATACACTCGTCCATAATAATGCTGTTAAACAGTTAAATCAATGATGATACAATAATACACCCGTCCATAATAATGCTGTTAAACAGTTAAATCAGTGATGATGCAATACACCCGTCCATAATAATGCTGTTAAACAGTTAAATCAATGATGATGCAATACACCCGTCCATAATAATGCTGTTAAACAGTTAAATCAATGATGATATAATACACACGTCCATAATAATGCTGTTAAACAGTTAAATCAATGATGATGCAATACACCCGTCCATAATAATGCTGTTAAACAGTTAAATCAATGATGATATAATACACACGTATATAATAATGCTGTTAAACTTTTTATTGCATGCATCTGTACATTCACCATGCATAACCACATGCGGTGTATATATATATACAAGCATGCAGGTGCATGTTTACCCGTGTATTGAGCATTGTGCATGAGAACTCCATCTGGTTTGTCAGACACTTCATCTAAAATCCCAGAATTTGTTGGATTTCTTAAATATATATTTATCTTCATATCACCGCCATAAACAACCTAAAACACAAAATCATACATTATTACATATTCTAACACGACCCAGCTAATAACATACATATTTCTAGAGTAAAATCTACCTCGGGTTATTCTGCGATATACCTACCTTGAACTATGCTGCGCGCGCACCGTGTTTTGGCTATTCCATTTATACAATGCGTGTAAAGTTTTATGAATGAAAGTCACGTGATGTTTGTAAATACTACCGTGGGAATTCGTGGAAGTGAGCAATTTTTAGAATCAGATAATCTCTTGTCCGTCTTGGTTTTCTGCTAAGTAACGTTTCAGTTACTATTCTGTACAGTTTTATTTGACAAAATAAATAAAATTATTGATCAGTTACAACTTTTGTTCATTTATGCACTAGATTGATATCACCCCTTACACGGGAGGACATTTCGAAAGCCAAATGCACGGCGTTTGAAGAAAATACTCCTTTGATTCTCGTCTAAAATTATTAGAAGTAAGTCGTGTTAGAATCGAAATAATAAGTATCAACCGTGGTATATCGCAGAATAACCCGAGTTTGACGTTCTTATGCGTAGAAATATATCAGGAAGGCCTGTTTTAATCAAGAAATAATAAGTATCAACCGTGGTATATCGCTCAATAACCCATGTTTGAAGTTCTTATGCGTAGAAATATATCACGAAGCCTAAGAGAAATATATCACGAAGCCTTCTTAGGCTTCGTGATATATTGCTACGCATAAGAACTTCAAACTCGGGTTATTCTGCGATATATCACGGTTGATACTTATTATTTCTTAATTAAAACACTGTCATGACGTCATACCTTTGTACTTGCAGTCCATTATTATTAATATTGGACTGCTGTCAAAAGGCCAGAGTATTATATTAAATACTAAGCGTAAATGCAAGAAATTAACAATTTTATTAGTAGGATCTTGTTATATCAGTGTGTGGTTTAAGTAAGATATATGCCTAAAACGGATCCAATATGTAAAATATTGGTACTGTATTCGGAGCTACACGCTTCACACAGTCCAATATTTTACATATTGGATCGTTTTCGGCGTATATCCTATACATACATGAGTCATAGGAAAACGAACAGGACAAACAAGTAACGGTAAATATAATGGAAGACATGAGTTCCTAAGCGTCGAAAACATACGGACTGACAACTTCCAGGGACACCACGTTTAGATAGGAGCTCATAACTGATAATTTGTTCCATGCAATTTCCCACATTGTGTGCGAATTCACCTAATTATAGAATATATTTGACTTCACATTTTTTTTTTACGTTTATTTATCGTCGCTACCGGTTGCCCATATGAGCGACGCCTCCTGAAGAGATTAGTTATTTTAGATTTTGGAGGATAGTGCATGATACAGACAGAGACCCATTCCAGAATCTCCTCTGGTTCTTTTACGTGCACGGTGTAAAGCACCGACACGAGACCTCGGTTTAACGTCCCATCTGAAAGACTGTTAATTTTATTAGGGTCAGACGGGGGATCGAACCTGCGATCCATGGATTACCAGTCCAGCGTGTTACCACTGGACTACAGATCCGTCTGTGTTGACTTCACATGATCATAGTATACGCTTATATATTGACATGATATTGAATGGATAACGGATAGCCAGAATGCTAGTTGTAATAGCGCTGGGTACCGAATCAGTGGTCCATTGGTTAACTATTCGATTCCCAGCTAAACTGAAATGACTCATATCATAGTAGTTTGGGTGATACTTTAAGCTGAGGTCTCGTGTCGGTGCTTTACAATGTGCACGTAAAAGAACCAGAGGAGATTCTAGCATAGATGTATGTCTGCATCATTACACTAGCCTCCAATATATATATAATGACTAATATCTTCAGGAGGCATCGCCCATATGGGCAACGATGAATAAACGTAAAGCACACATAATGACACTGACTACTCATGGCACAAGAGCGATCAACCAGGCACTGACTACCCATGGCACATGGGCGATCAAACCAGACACTGACTACCCATGGCACAAGAGCGATCAACCAGACACTGACTACTCATGACACAAGAGCGATCAACCAGGCACTGACTACCCATGGCACAAGAGCGATCAACCAGACACTGACTACCCATGGCACAAGAGCGATCAACCAGACACTGACTACCCATGGCACAAGAGCGATCAACCAGGCACTGACTACCCATGGCACAAGAGCGATCAACCAGGCACTGACTACCCATGGCACAAGAGCGATCAACCAGGCACTGACTACCCATGACACAAGAGCGATCAACCAGACACTGACTACCCATGGCACAAGAGCGATCAACCAGGCACTGACTACCCATGGCACGAGCGATCAACCAGACACTGACTACCCTGGCACAGAGCGATCAACAGGCATGACACCCATGGCACAGAGCGATCAACCAGCACTGACTACCCAGCACAAGAGCGATCAACCAGACACTGACTCTCATGGCACAAGAGCGATCAATCGACTGCTACCCATGGCACAAAGCGATCAACCAACCTGACTACCCATGGCACAAGAGCGATCAACCAGACACTGACTACTCATAACACAAGAGCGATCAACCAGACAATGTCTACTCATGGCACAAGAGCGATCAACCAGACACTGACTACTCATGGCACAAGAGCGATCAGCCAGACACTGACTACTCATAGCACAAGAGCGATCAACCAGACACTGACTACCCATGGCACAAGAGCGATCAACCAGGCACTGACTACCCATGGTACAAGAGCGATCAACCAGACACTGACTACTCATGGCACATGGGCGATCAACCAGACACTGACTAGTCATGGCACAAGAGCGATCAACCAAACACTGACTACCCATGGCACAAGAGCGATCAACCAGACACTGACTACTCATGGCACAAGAGCGATCAACCAGACACTGACTACTCATGGCACAAGAGCGATCAACCAGACACTGACTACCCATGACACAAGAGCGATCAACCAGGCACTGACTACCCATGTCACAAGAGCGATCAACCAGACACTGACTACCCATAGTACAAGAGCGATCAACCAGACACATGTTGTTGTATATGGTTAGATTCTGTCGACGCACAGCAACACTTTTCTGACAAGGTATGATTGTTGCTAGCCCCCCACCCCCCCCCCACCCCAGGGACATGTTGAATTCTAGAACGTCAATGATGCACTCTGGCACATTTTAATGTGCATCTTAGACGTTCAAATTTCGATATGTTCCTGGGTGTACCCCAATCATATCGCCTATCGTTTTTATTCCATTTCGGACTTTTATATTTTTTAATTTTTTCGGACAATCTGCAGGCCCATACCTTCAGTGCCTTATAGCAGCTACGTGCCTTATAGCAGTTACGTGCCATATAGCCGCTACGTGCCTTATATCAGCTACGTGCATTATATCAAATACGTGACATATATCAGCTACGTGCCGTATAACAGCTACGTGTCATATATAGCAGTTACGTGCCATATAACAGATACGTGCCTTATAGCAGCTACGTGCATTATATCAGCTACGTGCCATATAGGCTACCTGCCTTATAGCAGCTACGTGCCATATAGCAGCTACGTGCCTTATAGAAG
>CM026401.1:14939151-14963912 GCA_014843695.1 Archivesica marissinica
TTTCTTACATTTATACAGTATATATTGCATGTTGCTTTCTTACATTTATACAGTATATATTGCATGTTGCTTTCTTACATTTATACAGTATATATTGCATGTTGCTTTCTTACATTTATACAGTATATATTGCATGTTGCTTTCTTACATTTATACAGTATATATTGCATATCACTTTCTTACATTTATACAGTATATATTGCATGTTGCTTTCTTACATTTATACAGTATATATTGCATTCTTTCTTACATTTATACAGTATATATTGCATGTTGCTTTCTTACATTTATACAGTATATATTGCATGTTGCTTTCTTACATTTATACAGTATATATTGCATGTTGCTTTCTTACATTTATACAGTATATATTGCATGTGCTTTCTTACATTTATACAGTATATATTGCATGTTGCTTTCTTACATTTATACAGTATATATTGCATATCGCTTTCTTACATTTATACAGTATATATTGCATGTTGCTTTCTTACATTTATACAGTATATATTGCATGTTGCTTTCTTACATTTATACAGTATATATTGCATATCGCTTTCTTACATTTATACAGTATATATTGCATGTTGCTTTCTTACATTTATACAGTATATATTGCATGTTGCTTTCTTACATTTATACAGTATATATTGCATGTGCTTTCTTACATTTATACAGTATATATTGCATGTTGCTTTCTTACATTTATACAGTATATATTGCATATCGCTTTCTTACATTTATACAGTATATATTGCATGTTGCTTTCTTACATTTATACAGTATATATTGCATGTTGCTTTCTTACATTTATACAGTATATATTGCATGTTGCTTTCTTACATTTATACAGTATATATTGCATGTTGCTTTCTTACATTTATACAGTATATATTGCATGTTGCTTTCTTACATTTATACAGTATATATTGCATATCGCTTTCTTACATTTATACAGTATATATTGCATGTTGCTTTCTTACATTTATACAGTATATATTGCATGTTGCTTTCTTACATTTATACAGTATATATTGCATGTTGCTTTCTTACATTTATACAGTATATATTGCATGTTGCTTTCTTACATTTATACAGTATATATTGCATGTTGCTTTCTTACATTTATACAGTATATATTGCATGTTGCTTTCTTACATTTATACAGTATATATTGCATATCACTTTCTTACATTTATACAGTATATATTGCATGTTGCTTTCTTACATTTATACAGTATATATTGCATGTTGCTTTCTTACATTTATACAGTATATATTGCATATCGCTTTCTTACATTTATACAGTATATATTGCATGTTGCTTTCTTACATTTATACAGTATATATTGCATATCGCTTTCTTACATTTATACAGTATATATTGCATGTTGCTTTCTTACATTTATACAGTATATATTGCATGTTGCTTTCTTACATTTATACAGTATATATTGCATATCACTTTCTTACATTTATACAGTATATATTGCATGTTGCTTTCTTACATTTATACAGTATATATTGCATGTTGCTTTCTTACATTATACAGTATATATTGCATATCGCTTTCTTATATTTATACAGTATATATTGCATGTTGCTTTCTTATATTTATACAGTATATATTGCATATCACTTTCTTACATTTATACAGAATATATTGCATGTTGCTTTCTTACATTTATACAGTATATATTGCATGTTGCTTTCTTACATTTATACAGTATATATTGCATATCACTTTCTTACATTTATACAGTATATATTGCATGTTGCTTTCTTACATTTATACAGTATATATTGCATGTTGCTTTCTTACATTTATACAGTATATATTGCATGTTGCTTTCTTACATTTATACAGTATATATTGCATGTTGCTTTCTTACATTTATACAGTATATATTGCATGTTGCTTTCTTACATTTATACAGTATATATTGCATATCGCTTTCTTACATTTATACAGTATATATTGCATGTTGCTTTCTTACATTTATACAGTATATATTGCATGTTGCTTTCTTACATTTATACAGTATATATTGCATATTGCTTTCTTACATTTATACAGTATATATTGCATGTTGCTTTCTTACATTTATACAGTATATATTGCATGTTGCTTTCTTACATTTATACAGTATATATTGCATATGCTTTCTTACATTTATACAGTATATATTGCATGTTGCTTTCTTACATTTATACAGTATATATTGCATGTTGCTTTCTTACATTTATACAGTATATATTGCATGTTGCTTTCTTACATTTATACAGTATATTGCATATCGCTTTCTTACATTTATACAGTATATATTGCATGTTGCTTTCTTACATTTATACAGTATATATTGCATGTTGCTTTCTTACATTTATACAGTATATATTGCATGTTGCTTTCTTACATTTATACAGTATATATTGCATATCGCTTTCTTACATTTATACAGTATATATTGCATATCGCTTTCTTACATTTATACAGTATATATTGCATATCGCTTTCTTACATTTATACAGTATATATTGCATATCGCTTTCTTACATTTATACAGTATATATTGCATGTTGCTTTCTTACATTTATACAGTATATATTGCATGTTGCTTTCTTACATTTATACAGTATATATTGCATATCGCTTTCTTACATTTATACAGTATATATTGCATGTTGCTTTCTTACATTTATACAGTATATATTGCATGTTGCTTTCTTACATTTATACAGTATATATTGCATATCGCTTTCTTACATTTATACAGTATATATTGCATGTTGCTTTCTTACATTTATACAGTATATATTGCATGTTGCTTTCTTACATTTATACAGTATATATTGCATATCGCTTTCTTACATTTATACAGTATATATTGCATGTTGCTTTCTTACATTTATACAGTATATATTGCATGTTGCTTTCTTACATTTATACAGTATATATTGCATGTTGCTTTCTTACATTTATACAGTATATATTGCATGTTGCTTTCTTACATTTATACAGTATATATTGCATATCGCTTTCTTACATTTATACAGTATATATTGCATGTTGCTTTCTTACATTTATACAGTATATATTGCATGTTGCTTTCTTACATTTATACAGTATATATTGCATATCGCTTTCTTACATTTATACAGTATATATTGCATGTTGCTTTCTTACATTTATACAGTATATATTGCATATCACTTTCTTACATTTATACAGTATATATTGCATGTTGCTTTCTTACATTTATACAGTATATATTGCATGTTGCTTTCTTACATTTATACAGTATATATTGCATATCGCTTTCTTACATTTATACAGTATATATTGCATGTTGCTTTCTTACATTTATACAGTATATATTGCATATCACTTTCTTACATTTATACAGTATATATTGCATATTGCTTTCTTACATTTATACAGTATATATTGCATGTTGCTTTCTTACATTTATACAGTATATATTGCATATCGCTTTCTTACATTTATACAGTATATATTGCATGTTGCTTTCTTACATTTATACAGTATATATTGCATATCGCTTTCTTACATTTATACAGTATATATTGCATGTTGCTTTCTTACATTTATACAGTATATATTGCATGTTGCTTTCTTACATTTATACAGTATATATTGCATGTTGCTTTCTTACATTTATACAGTATATATTGCATATTGCTTTCTTACATTTATACAGTATATATTGCATGTTGCTTTCTTACATTTATACAGTATATATTGCATGTTGCTTTCTTACATTTATACAGTATATATTGCATATCGCTTTCTTACATTTATACAGTATATATTGCATATCACTTTCTTACATTTATACAGTATATATTGCATATCACTTTCTTACATTTATACAGTATATATTGCATATCACTTTCTTACATTTATACAGTATATATTGCATATCGCTTTCTTACATTTATACAGTATATATTGCATGTTGCTTTCTTACATTTATACAGTATATATTGCATATCACTTTCTTACATTTATACAGTATATATTGCATGTTGCTTTCTTATATTTATACAGTATATATTGCATGTTGCTTTCTTACATTTATACAGTATATATTGCATGTTGCTTTCTTACATTTATACAGTATATATTGCATATCGCTTTCTTACATTTATACAGTATATATTGCATGTTGCTTTCTTACATTTATACAGTATATATTGCATGTTGCTTTCTTACATTTATACAGTATATATTGCATATCACTTTCTTACATTTATACAGTATATATTGCATGTTGCTTTCTTACATTTATACAGTATATATTGCATGTTGCTTTCTTACATTTATACAGTATATATTGCATATCGCTTTCTTACATTTATACAGTATATATTGCATATCGCTTTCTTATATTTATACAGTATATATTGCATGTTGCTTTCTTACATTTATACAGTATATATTGCATATCGCTTTCTTACATTTATACAGTATATATTGCATGTTGCTTTCTTACATTTATACAGTATATATTGCATGTTGCTTTCTTATATTTATACAGTATATATTGCATGTTGCTTTCTTACATTTATACAGTATATATTGCATATCACTTTCTTACATTTATACAGTATATATTGCATGTTGCTTTCTTACATTTATACAGTATATATTGCATATCGCTTTCTTACATTTATACAGTATATATTGCATGTTGCTTTCTTACATTTATACAGTATATATTGCATATCACTTTCTTACATTTATACAGTATATATTGCATGTTGCTTTCTTACATTTATACAGTATATATTGCATGTTGCTTTCTTACATTTATACAGTATATATTGCATATCCTTTCTTATATTTATACAGTATATATTGCATGTTGCTTTCTTACATTTATACAGTATATATTGCATATCACTTTCTTACATTTATACAGTATATATTGCATGTTGCTTTCTTACATTTATACAGTATATATTGCATGTTGCTTTCTTACATTTATACAGTATATATTGCATATTGCTTTCTTACATTTATACAGTATATATTGCATGTTGCTTTCTTACATTTATACAGTATATATTGCATATCGCTTTCTTACATTTATACAGTATATATTGCATGTTGCTTTCTTACATTTATACAGTATATATTGCATGTTGCTTTCTTACATTTATACAGTATATATTGCATATTGCTTTCTTACATTTATACAGTATATATTGCATGTTGCTTTCTTACATTTATACAGTATATATTGCATGTTGCTTTCTTACATTTATACAGTATATATTGCATGTTGCTTTCTTATACAGTATATATTGCATGTTGCTTTCTTACATTTATACAGTATATATTGCATATCGCTTTCTTACATTTACACAGTATATATTGCATGTTGCTTTCTTACATTTATACAGTATATATTGCATGCTGCTTTCTTACATTTATACAGTATATATTGCATGTTGCTTTCTTACATTTATACAGTATATATTGCATGTTGCTTTCTTACATTTATACAGTATATATTGCATGTTGCTTTCTTACATTTATACAGTATATATTGCATGTTGCTTTCTTACATTTATACTGTATATATTGCATGTTGCTTTCTTACATTTATACAGTATATATTGCATGTTGCTTTCTTACATTTATACAGTATATATTGCATATCGCTTTCTTACATTTATACAGTATATATTGCATGTCGCTTTCTTACATTTATACAGTATATATTGCATGTTGCTTTCTTACATTTATACAGTATATATTGCATGTTGCTTTCTTACATTTATACAGTATATATTGCATGTTACTTTCTTACATTTATACAGTATATATTGCATGTTGCTTTCTTATATTTATACAGTATATATTGCATATCGCTTTCTTACATTTATACTGTATATATTGCATGTTGCTTTCTTACATTTATACAGTATATATTGCATGTTGCTTTCTTATATTTATACAGTATATATTGCATGTTGCTTTCTTACATTTATACAGTATATATTGCATGTTGCTTTCTTACATTTATACAGTATATATTGCATATCGCTTTCTTACATTTACACAGTATATATTGCATGTTGCTTTCTTACATTTATACAGTATATATTGCATGTTGCTTTCTTACATTTATACAGTATATATTGCATATCGCTTTCTTATATTTATACAGTATATATTGCATGTTGCTTTCTTACATTTATACAGTATATATTGCATGTTGCTTTCTTACATTTATACAGTATATATTGCATATCTCTTTCTTATATTTATACAGTATATATTGCATGTTGCTTTCTTACATTTATACAGTATATATTGCATGTTGCTTTCTTACATTTATACAGTATATATTGCATATCGCTTTCTTATATTTATACAGTATATATTGCATGTTGCTTTCTTACATTTATACAGTATATATTGCATGTTGCTTTCTTACATTTATACAGTATATATTGCATATCGCTTTCTTACATTTATACAGTATATATTGCATATCGCTTTCTTACATTTATACAGTATATATTGCATGTTGCTTTCTTACATTTATACAGTATATGTTGCATGTTGCTTTCTTACATTTATACAGTATATATTGCATATCGCTTTCTTACATTTATACAGTATATATTGCATGTTGCTTTCTTACATTTATACAGTATATATTGCATGTTGCTTTCTTACATTTATACAGTATATATTGCATATCGCTTTCTTACATTTATACAGTATATATTGCATGTTGCTTTCTTACATTTATACAGTATATATTGCATATCGCTTTCTTACATTTATACAGTATATATTGCATATCGCTTTCTTACATTTATACAGTATATATTGCATGTCACTTTCTTACATTTATACAGTATATATTGCATGTTGCTTTCTTACATTTATACAGTATATATTGCATGTTGCTTTCTTACATTTATACAGTATATATTGCATGTTGCTTTCTTACATTTATACAGTATATATTGCATGTTGCTTTCTTACATTATACAGTATATATTGCATATCGCTTTCTTATATTTATACAGTATATATTGCATGTTGCTTTCTTGTATTTATACAGTATATATTGCATATCACTTTCTTACATTTATACAGAATATATTGCATGTTGCTTTCTTACATTTATACAGTATATATTGCATATCGCTTTCTTATATTTATACAGTATATATTGCATGTTGCTTTCTTACATTTATACAGTATATATTGCATGTTGCTTTCTTACATTTATACAGTATATATTGCATGTTGCTTTCTTACATTTATACAGTATATATATTGCATGTTGCTTTCTTACATTTATACAGTATATATTGCATGTTGCTTTCTTATATTTATACAGTATATATTGCATATGACATTCTTACATTTATACAGTATATATTGCATGTTGCTTTCTTACATTTATACAGTATATATTGCATGTTGCTTTCTTACATTTATACAGTATATATTGCATGTTGCTTTCTTACATTTATACAGTATATATTGCATGTTGCTTTCTGTTGCTTTCTTGCAAATTTCAGTTACACTATTTGCATACAGAGTGAAAATAGTTGTGATAACACATTGGTAGTGTGTTCGCTTTGGTTCGGAAGGCCAGGGGGTTCGTGCCCAACTGTTTGGAAGGCCAGGAGGTTCGTGCCCAACTGTTCAGAAGGCCAGGTGGTTCGTGCCCAACTGTTCGGAAGGCCAGGGGGTTCGTGCCCAACTGTAGCCGCTACGATTGTGCCATTCGGCAACTATATAAATTCCACATTGCCCCATCTCTCTTTCTCATGGCGATGGATTCCATCGGGAATGAAGTTTCGAGAGTGATTAATATACGTTGTAGGAATTTGTTTCGCAAATCGAGCTAAAATAAATTTGTATAAACTAAAGTGAAAACATTGAATTCATCCTACCGTACATACTCACATATAAAACCGGATTTTCATCACCAGATTATGGCCTCAAAGTGGCTCATCGTGTTATAAATGAGTGATAAAAACTTTTAATTTTATAGTTTGTTCAGGTGTCATATTCTATAATAGAATAATGACCCCCCTTATAGAATAATGACCCCCCTCCCTAAAGCCTACAAAAACAATGTTATTAATATATTTTATTAATAATTGCATAAGCTATTAAATTAACAATTATCAATAAAATGATATTGAATTTATGTATGAAAAAAGACATACACCCAACTTACAATTGGCGTACCGGTAATCGGCCGCCTAAGGCTTTTCGGTGAATGTCTTCTATTCAATCTCTTTTACGGCAAGTGGAATAATATTACTAAGTAAACTGATCATTTCTGCATTAAATGCAATTGTCTAAACTGAGATTGCATGTTCAAAATATATTACACTTTCACTCGCTTGTGATTTCAAAATGGCGTCGAATAAATCAATATTATCGGCCGACTTTGAAAATTCATGTAACAGAAATGTTTATTACAGTAAGTTCCAAAAAGCTAATTAACATTGGGCATAGTAATAATTGTTACTTGAAATGCAGGAATTAAACACCCAACAAATTATGTTTACTCTTCAATATGAGCTGTTGTGACATGGAGAAAAATGTCACTTAATGTGGAGAGTGGCACACCATACTGTCTTTCTGCCGATTTTATTGGCAAATCCATGCAAACAGCATGATATGCATTTGTCAGTGCACTTGGTGAATATAGATGCCAGGTTGGATTTGAAAAAAAATGGATGAAACTGAATTAGCATAAATAGTAAATATCTTGGACAATAGTATTTTTGAAGAAAAAATGTTAAAAAGCTGTAAGATATATTTGAATTGATCTGTAAAATGTGCATTATGACATTGTCGCACAACTATCACATGACCTTCCTCGGCAGACGATGCAATTTCTCAGTTTACAAAAACAAACACATATTTCTATATATTGACCTCTGTTTAAGGGATTTGTAGGCAACACATAAATGGGATTAATGAAAACCTCAACATTTGCATACTTTCAAATAAAATGTGAATATTGATCTGTTTTACGCGCAGTTTGTTCTTTCATATCTAATATATGAACCACATAAGTACCAATGCACCGCTTAGCTAACAATGACATCATTCGCATCCCTGATGTAAACAAAAATCACGTGAATAAACAAAGGCTAAAAACAGGTGACGGCCGATATCAGGGATGTTGACGATAATTGGTATTTGAAACCATGCAGCTCAAATTGAATACCATAAAATAGCACAATACTAACCATTCTTATCATATGCATGCATGTTCTCTTAAACTTTCCAGAAAATGTGTACAACTATATAATATGCTGTCAACCATTATAATTCTTAACTACACCACATACAAAACTCAAACTCTGTTTGCAATGGGCAAGACTTGCGATCGTTTATTCATGACGAGGTTAATTACAAGTACAGTAAAACCCCTATAATAAGACCACCTATGGGACTTCCAAAAAGTGGTCTTATTAGCGGGGTGGTCTCTTTATCGAGTTTGGTCAAGAAGACCAAATTATGATAATTTTACTACATGTACAATGTACTTTCACATATGACAATTTCTTGGTGTTTCTGTTTTAATTACAGAAGGGTTGGTTGTTTCTATGGTTTAGGATTGTACTTCTGAAATCCATTCATAGACAACTGTATATCACAATTAATTAATTAATAATAAAATAAAGAACAATGTAAATGAGTTAATCCATTTATTTTCAACATTTATTTTCTTGTTTTCATTAATTATATTGTGTATACCAAGCACAGTAGTTTCCTTGAAAAGTACATATCATCATCAATCATTCATTATTTAAAAAAAGACATTCACGGGTTGACTGCTTATATAAACACTTCACTTTCACGGATTGTTTCTCGATCTCATCTTGGATGTTTTAGCTAAGTCCTGTGACAGAGTGCCCAATTCCTTACACATGCAGTACAACTTTAGCTGCGATACTCCACTCCAGACAATATACAAAAGATTAAAAGCAATCAAAACCAATCATTTACAATCAACACTTTATCTCACTTAACCTTGACCGATACCATAAAGTGGTCGCTTAATTGTCGTAAAACAGGGACATAATTAAAAATGTTTTATCAATGAATGTGAGAAAATCGCCCGCAGTCGTATTAGGGGTTCAATTAGTATAGGATTAATGGCATTTGTCTGAATTAACTGGTCGTATTACGGAATAACGGGGTGGTCTGGTTATCGGGGTCAACGACCATTGACATGTATAGTGAAATATTCCAAAAATCATTCGCAATAGCGGGGTGGTCTCGAAAACGGGGTGGTCGCATAGAGGGTTTTTACTGTACAAAACAAATGTTTTCAAATCTCTTTGACTGTACTACGTACATATAGTCGAATACATGAAACATAGCCTTGGCGCAGACCGAGGTACATGGGACCAGGGTAAAAACCAGAGGTAAAAAATCATTAATGATTCTAATCCAGGGATCGCAGGTTCGATCCCCCGTCTGAGCCTAATAAAATTAACAGTCTTTCAGATGGGACGTTAAACCGAGGTCTCGTGTCGGTGCTTTACACCGTGCACGTAAAAGAACCAGAGGAGATTCTGGAATGGGTCTCTGTCTGTATCATGCACTATCCTCCAAAATCTAAAATAACTAATCTCTTCAGGAGGCGTCGCTCATATGGGCAACCGGTAGCGATGATAAATAAACGTAAAACACATTAATGATAATGTAAAATAACTCTGGAAAACTGTATCCAATGAACCTCAGGGATGTTTCATATATTTTACTAACAATGGAAAACTGTATCCAATGTACCTCTGGGAAATCTCATATATTTTACTAACAACATATCTTTGATTGTAGATTCAAATAATATTTACCAAACGATAACATATTCGTACTCTGTTTTACGATATACTGCATGGTACGCATAACGATAACGAATCTGAATTCAATTCGATTTTAACAATTAAATCAATATGGAAACCCATTCATAGATCTCATTCCCGAAACAATTCGAATTTGAATAGCAAAATTGCTTGCGATACGATCGAAGCCAAGCATAGAACTGGCAATCAATCGAACCATATCACATGACCAAGCACGCACTCACAGTCATGTGATCATCTTTATATGCACCAATAATTCGCACACACAATTTTGTGCCAAGTATTGTTAAGACATATGTTCTGAGCTATACCAACGTAACGCACAGAACTTGAAATTCTGACTGGTGTGGCTAACTAATTTTGCCACAGGTGTGAAAATTCCCACAATAAAGCAATAAAACCTTATTGTTGGAGCATTGCAATCAACTGTGACACTTCCCATGTTACATGTGTTATATCATTCATAATACATATTATTCCCATATTCGCTCCGCTCAAACGTAAATTCTAGGGGGGAAAGAATCACAAACAAGATTTAGGATGGGTCATTTGCATTACCATGTTAATAATTTCGAACAATCACAATGGTTTTAAATTAATATGTAATTGACATGATTCTATAACATTTTACGAACATTCATGACAATAATATCAACGTAAAGGTCACCATTAAAAACCAATATATTTGGTAACAAGCAAACGTTTTTCTAAATCGTCTTTCACATAGCCATCTTTGGCTCTCTCGCTGCGCCAACGGCCGTGCCGTTTAAATAATCTATCTGAAATGCCAGAATTAGCTGCCGCTGTTGCACCACCAGAACGTAAACTATGAAGCCCAAAGAGCGATTTGTGTAAACCGATAGATTCAAACATGCTGGGAATAACTCTCTATATCTAGAATAAGATAAAGAGGAGGATCCTCTCAGTTTGGCACAATTCGTAGTCTTGAAATACGAAACATGACGAAAAATAAATTCTTTGGACCTGTCAACAATATTAGCACACTTGAGATATATCTAAAGCATTGCAACATGGCAGGATAACAAGCATATCCGACTATAATATTATATGATACTCGCGTCAATCAAGTCGGACATATGACAACGCCTAAAAGAATTATCATAATTCTGCATAAATTACGAATTTTAACAATCCATTAATCAAGTCGGATATCCTTCCTAAAAACGTAAACATTGTAAACCAATCGATGTAAGATCAATATGTTTTGTCAATAGAATATATGCCACCACAGCTTCCAATAGAATATATGCCACCACAGCTTCCAATAGAATATATGCCACCACAGCTTCCAATAGAATATATGCCACCACAGCTTCCAATAGAATATATGCCACCACAGCTTCCAATAGAATATATGCCACCACAGCTTCCAATAGAATATATGCCACCACAGCTTCCAATAGAATATATGCCACCACAGCTTCCAATAGAATATATGCCACCACAGCTTCCAATAGAATATATGCCACCACAGCTTCCAATAGAATATATGCCACCACAGCTTCCAATAGAATATATGCCACCACAGCTTCCAATAGAATATATGCCACCACAGCTTCCAATAGAATATATGCCACACACATCCAATAGAATATAGCCCACACAGCTTCCAATAGAATATATGCCACCACAGCTTCCAATAGAATATATGCCACCACAGCTTCCAATAGAATATATGCCACCACAGCTTCCAATAGAATATATGCCACCACAGCTTCCAATAGAATATATGCCACCACAGCTTCCAATAGAATATATGCCATCGCAGCATCCAATATATTATCTGCCATCGCAGCATCCAATAGCCTATCTGCCTTCACAGCTTCCAATAGAATATCTGCCACCACAGCTTCCAATAGAATATATGCCACCACAGCTTCCAATAGAATATATGCCACCACAGCTTCCAATAGAATATATGCCACCACAGCTTCCAATAGAATATATGCCACCACAGCTTCCAATAGAAATTATGCCACCACAGCTCCAATAGAATATATGCCACCACAGCTTCCAATAGAATATATGCCACCACAGCTTCCAATAGAATATATGCCACCACAGCTTCCAATATATATATCCACCACAGCTCCAATAGAATATATGCACCACAGCTTCAATAGAATATATGCCACCACAGCTTCCTAGAATATATGCCACCACAGCTTCCAATAGATATATGCCACCACAGCTTCCAATAGAATATATGCCACCACAGCTTCCAATAGAATATATGCCACCACAGCTTCCAATAGAATATATGCCACCACAGCTTCCAATAGAATATATGCCACCACAGCTTCCAATAGAATATATGCCACCACAGCTTCCAATAGAATATATGCCACCACAGCTTCCAATAGAATATATGCCACCACAGCTTCCAATAGAATATATGCCACCACAGCTTCCAATAGAATATATGCCACCACAGCTTCCAATAGAATATATGCCACGTTTGTTGCCACCACAGCATCCAATATATTATCTGCCATCGCAGCATCCAATAGAATATCTGCCTTCACAGCATCCAATATACTATCTGCCTGCACCGTATCCAATAGAATATCTGCCTTCACAGCATCCAATATACTATCTGCCTGCACCGTATCCAATATACTATCTGCCTTCACAGCAGCCAATATACTATCTGCCTTCACAGCATCCAATATACTATCTGCCTTCACCGTATCCAATATACTACCTGCCTTCACAGCATCCACTATACTATCTGCCATCGTAGCATCCAATATACTACCTGCCTTCACCATATCCAATATACTACCTGCCTTCACAGCATCCAATATACTATCTGCCTTCACAGTATCCAATATACTATCTTCCTTCACAGTATCCAATATACTATCTGCCTTCACAGCATCCAATATACTATCTGCCTTCACAGCATCCAATATACTACCTGCCTTCACCGTATCCAATATACTACCTGCCTTCACAGCATCCAATATACTACCTGCCTTCACAGCATCCAATATACTACCTGCCTTCACAGCATCCAATATACTACCTGCCTTCACAGCATCCAATATACTACCTGCTTCCCAGCATCCAACAATACTATCTGCATTCACAGCATCCAATAGTCTATCTGCATTCACAGCATCCAATAGTCTATCTGCATTCACAGCATCCAATAGTCTATCTGCATTCACAGCATCCAATAGTCTATCTGCATTCACAGCATCCAATAGTCTATCTGCATTCACAGCATCCAATAGTCTATCTGCATTCACAGCATCCAATAGTCTATCTGCATTCACAGCATCCAATAGTCTATCTGCATTCACAGCATCCAATAGTCTATCTGCATTCACAGCATCCAATAGTCTATCTGCATTCACAGCATCCAATAGTCTATCTGCATTCACAGCATCCAATAGTCTATCTGCATTCACAGCATCCAATAGTCTATCTGCATTCACAGCATCCAATAGTCTATCTGTATTCACAGCATCCAATAGTCTATCTGCCTTCACAGCATCAATTAGACTATCTGCCTTCACAGCATCAATTAGACTATCTGCCTTCACAGCATCAATTAGACTATCTGCCTTAACAAAATCCAATATAATAACTGCATTCACAGTATTATTATCAATGAATATATTGAATCGTAAACATTACAATGTAATCTGTCGGGGCAGATAAACACGCCTACTTATGCACTTTGGAAACATGTGACATAAACGTGCTGAATAAAATTAATATTGTTGAATATTAACTGTGCATGCGCAAAATAGATAGATGTGCTCACCTGTTAAAATCACATCACAATGACCACTCAGAAAATTTGATATGAATAAGTGGGCGGGACAACTTAAACGAATTATATCTCATGCACTGAGTAATAAATGCGCACGCCTGAGTAAAATCACATAAATAAGTGGGCGAGACAACTTAAACGGATTACATATAGTAATAAAACATGATACATTAAATCAATCCGAGATTTATCACAATCTAATCTAATAGCCAAGACTTTACTATTAAATTTTTTAGAACCAAAAACACTTTGTTTGTTCATGTACTGTTGAAAAAAGTTCTGTCCGGCTGAAAACTCAAAAATATCCAAAATAAATGGTTTTGGAATGCTGCTAGTCCCAAATAATAAAGGCCAACACGGTGATGATCCCCACGAGGAACTATTAGTGTTCCTTTAGCACTGCATAGTACAAGATGGTTTATGGTTCTTGGTACCAAGGACACTGGGGGGGGGAACTAACCAATTGTTGTCTACTGAAAAAGCATCAACTGTTTCTGTATTGGGGACCCGGAAAAGAGAATTAAACCGCTTTAATTTACAGTTGTAATGATTGGCGAATCTATCGATTGTATGTGGACCCCAAAGCTCGTCCATGAAATAAAAAAATCACCAGACACGCCCCAATCGTCTATATCGCAAAATTTGCTAAGTTCATCGGCCAACTGGTTGTGATCGCATGGGACCCAGTCCAATTGTAAACAAATATTTTCCGTGATACACAAATCGAAAATTTCTACTGCAATAGAATGCAAGCTGGGTTTCATACTTCCAGCGTCTACAATTCTGACACAATTTAGGTTGTCCGTGTACCAATGAACGTTCTGACCTTTTATATGAAACAAAAAACTCCTCAAGGCAAATAAAATTGCATACAGTTCCCGCCAAGTAGAACTCTCCGTCCGTTCAACTGAGGACCCAATTTTATGACAAATAAGTTTGTATCTCGACTCAACGTATGCTGCGCAAGCTACACTACTAGCATCGGAATAAATAGTCACTGAATGTGTATGTTTTGAAAACAATTGTTTGACTGGACTAAAAGAAAGCTGCTTTTTCCAAAACATCAATTCTTCAATGCATCCATCAAACTCAGAAACATTTAATAAAATATCCCAGCTTTGGCCTTGAATAATAGTACGGTGCAAAATTGTTGTCATAAGTTTGCAAACGTTTCCTAAAACTGGCATCATGGACATGACCTTTCCTGTGACCTGTGCTAATTCCCTAAAAACGGCAATTTCTTTGACAGATTGTCTAAAAGTACATTTACACTCAAAAACGTTTTTCCGATATCCCTAACTTGCTTTCTTCCAGATTCCAAACCAAACCTAGCCATTCTAACAGCTGAGTGGGAATTAAAACCGATTTTTTATAATTGATAATAAAACCAGCATTTATTAGCACATTTTTCACGAAGAAAAGAGCCAGATCATAAGATCTATTTATTCCCCATCCGTCGTCTAGAAATAAAACTAGACGTACGCCATTTTCTCTGATATATTTGACAATGTACCTAAGGCACTTTGTGAAGATGTAAGGGGCCGAGGTCAAACCGAATGGTAAAACCGTGAAAATGAAAAAGGATTGAACTCAATAGGCCAAGAAAACCCTAGAAATGTTTGTTGAGATGCTGAAATGTCTATATGGTGATAAGCACTTTTGATATCAAATTTCCACATAAAACCACCTTTAAAGAGAAATTCGTAAGCCACCTTCCAGTCTTCGAACGTTATATGCTCCTTCCAAATATATTTGTTAAGAACACTAAGATCCAAGATCAACATTTTCTTGCCTGAACTGTTCGTAGCAACTGATAAAGGACTATGTATGGAAGAAAAGGGTCTTGTATAATGCACCCGGTTTTTAACAAATCATCCACTGCCTCAGATACAAAAAAGGAATTAGAAACTGCAGATTTGTTATTTTTTAACAAATAACTGCTTGGAGCAACTAAAAAAGGAATACTATATCCGTTTTTGATAATCTCTAAAATAAAAGAGGGGGGTTTAATTGTATCTTTCCAAAAGTCGAAATGTTCTCTTATTCTGCCTTTAACACAAGTAATGGACTGGTTTTGCACACAGTGATTGATACTCAAAATAACGTTTGTGTGAAAACATAATGTCTTCTTCGAAATTGTTTGAACAATACAATTCACTAAAATTATACTCATCTTCGATATGTTCATTTTTTGCCAACCTCTGTGTTTGAAACGACTCGGTTGAAGTGATTGTCTGAATGGCCGACTTCTGGTGAATCTGGTAAACGGAACCAAACATACGTGTTGATTCCCTGTGCTGTTGGGGGCATTGCGCCCGGAAGTGACCCCAGCCGCATGACCGCATGACCTTGACGTTGGGTCCCTGGTCCAAATCCGGCGGAAAAAGTAGAACCACCAAAAGCAGAATGAGAACTCGTATCCGTGGTAGTCCTACGTTTGGCCTTTTGCTTAGAAAGCGCCCTGCTTTCGGCTGAGTTTTTTGTCATCTCCACTGTCGCTAGCCAAGTCGTCAGATTCATATTCGCGTACAGTATCCCAACCAGCAGGAGATTTGTCGGCGAGTTTGATGAGCTTGTTGCGTTTGTCAACCTTTTTCTTTACACCTTCGATGAAAACCAAGGATTGTTGTTGTTCCCCATCTTTAATAAGATCCGAAACTGTATCCAAATCGTCACGAATGTCGGCGTTAAATTCGACCTGCTTTTTATTACTAGTGAATTTAAATCCGTGAGAACGAGTATCCTTGAATTTTTTGAATGAATTCGTAGAACTAGTATGAATTTCTTCACGAATTTGTCTCTTGAAAGAATCAAATTTTTCGTCCAAAATAGTCCGCATCAACTCATGGGAGTCTCTGCACGGTGCGGAATTTAAAGATTCACCATGTGGCATATGGTCGCTTAAAATATCGTTAGAAGCCATAAATCCAATAAAATGACGTATCGTAATGCAAAACGACTTCCAATGAAGATAACTATCTACATTCCACTATTTATGCTAACCGAAAATGCACGAAATAATCGTGCATACAAACACAACACTTGATTACACACCATTACCCGAATTACTGTGAACCTAGGATAAATATATATATTTTATTATTGTATGAGCAAGGACAGATAACATTATGTTTCATAACGTGTGCCTCCCAGTGCAAGAAACTGTTCCATGCATAGGATATGATCGACCCCCTTAGTGTAGATTATCTGATTGAGGGTAGGTCAGTTTTCCATGCCATAGAATAATGACCCCCTGTATATTAAGTATATGAGTGAGGTGGGGTGGTCACTTTTCCATACCATAGAATAATAACCCCCTGTATATTAACTATATGAGTGAGGTGGGGTCAATTTTCCATGCCATACAATAATAACCCCCTGTATATTAACACTATGAGTGAGGTGGGGTATGTATGTAAACTATATGAGTGAGGTGGGGTCACTTTTCCATGCCATAGCATAATGACCTCCTAGGATGTAAACTATATGAGTGAGCTTATCCGAGTGAAGGCAGGTCAAACTTCCATGCCATAGAATAATGTCCTCCCTATAATTATGTAAACTATATAAGTGAGGGGGCGTCACTTTTCAATGCCATAGAATAATCTGTATATTAACTATATGATTGAGGTGGTATATTTTATATACAGGGGGGTCATTATACTATGGCATGGAAAAGTGACGCCCCCTCACTTATATAGTTTACATAATTATAGGGAGGACATTATTCTATGGCATGGAAGTTTGACCTGCCTTCACTCGGATAATCTACATATAGGGAGGTCATTATTCTATGGCATAGAAAAGTGACCTACCCTCAATCAGATAATCTACATTATGGGGGTCACATTCTGTGTGTGTGTGTGTGTGGGCGGGCGGGCGTGCGTGTGTGACCCCTCTCACTCTTACTGTGTAACATAGGGGGTCATTATTATTCCATGGCAACAAAAAGTGACCCTCTCTCACATATAGTCTACACATAGAGGGGTCATTATTCTATGGCATGTATGTTCAGTGTATATATAGGGGGTGGGGGTTCAAAAAAATTCTAAAGCAGCGCAATTCGCGTTGAAACGAGCGTTGAAACGAGCGTTCTGATTGGATTATTAGAATGTAACAAGATGTTTTTTTATATATGAGGAACAATCATAATCCAATCAGAACGCTCGTTTCAACGCGAATTGCGCCGCTTTAGAATTTTTCAAAACAAATTGAAAATGCTACGAAATCTCTTTTTGACGTACATTTTTGCCGAATAAACATACAGGTTAGTGGAAACACATTTTATTGATAATGTTATTCACAGTTAAAACTCTCCCGTCGAAGATTTTTTTGTTGCTGACAGAACCCGTGTCCTAGTATGGAAATGTGACCTGCTATGGCCAATGTATGTGGCAATTGTTTGCAAAGTATACATGCATGCAGCTTAAAGTTGTGTTTTATTTGAAGAACAATATAAAGACTCGGGATAGGCGTTATATTTGGACAGCTTTGTACAAAATTGTTTCAGATAGGGCCATTTTACTGATCGATGCGAAATCTGACATCCCACAGAGTAGAATCCCTGTACTTAAATATATATACTAGTACCCCCAAACGTGCCGAATCCCTGTGGTCCCCATAAGGTATTTCAGGAAAAATGATAAAATGACCCCTATCATGTTTAACCCTGTTTTCCGTGATAAAAACTTACTTTAATTTAGAAAAATAAATGATGTTTTCAACGATATAATTTTTAAAAGAAACTTTTTAGTATTTACTTAGATACGGAGGTGTAAATATTGGACATGCAGGTTTTGGAGAATAATTATTATATTCGACTATATTTGTTTATTTAATAGTTAATACCGATTACTATAATGAATTGCACTTTATCAATGTGATACAAGTTGCAAGTTAAAACTGTTTCGTCCTATTTTCTAACCAATTCATTGGGTTTATTACCCTCTGTTTAGCTGGCAGCATTAGCCATTCCATGAGGCTACAACACAACACACATCCTTTGATATCAACATGTTACTAAGACACCGCCCTGTGTATTTCGAACTGGATGCTTCCTGTCAAACTGTTGTCATGCTGACATTAGTCGGTAATTAGCATTAAAACCTTTGAACCCAAACTTTTATTACCCTCCGACCATGCATACGTATGTATAGCAAAAAACACCATGCTTGCATAACATTGTGACGTACATGCACTTTGATCTATAGCCGTGGTCATAGAAAACAAACTTCAAACAAAAAATGTTCTCATAATGTCACGTGATAAATGTTCTAATTTCAATCCAATTCTAATTTTAGACCATACACATGAATTGGCCTTCACTGTAGAAATTTACCAAATACCTAGATATTTTTATCCAAGCTAATGAATGGGGATTGCCCTGAGTAATTGCTATTTTTAGATTTATTTTCATTTTAACTTCCGACATTTATAGATAAATTCTTGTTGCTTACTGAAACATATTTTGACCGCTTTTCTGCCGTATTAGTAGCGAAAATGATGTATTTAAAACGGACACATAATAACACGTATTTATCAGGTGACTGGTATGGTCGTATATATACGTATTTATCAGGTGCCCGATAACACGTAGAAATACGTATATATAAGATGATGATAGCACACGTAGACAAAAATATATATCAGGGTATGGGTTAATTAAATTAATTGTGATATACAGTTGTACCTATATGAATGGATTTCAGAAGTACAATCCTAAACCATAGAAACAACCAACTCTTCTGTAATTAAAACAGAAACACCAAGAAATTATCATGTGTGAAAGTACATTGTACATGTAGTAAAATTATCATAATTTGGTCTTCTTGACCAAACTCGATAAAGAGACCACCCCGCTAATAAGACCACTTTTTGGAAGTCCCATAGGTGGTCTTATTATAGGGGTTTTACTGTATGTTCATCAAAATACGGATTCGATGAATACACAAGCCATCAACAAGTATTATTCTTAATCGCAAGGCATTAAATTACTGTGTATGGATTATAATGGTAACGGACATTCACAAACAGCAAAATAATGCAAAAATTTGATGGTGGTTTTCATTTTCTTTTGGTTTAAACATATTTATTTATCAGGAAACATGTAATATACATTTAGAAATATACAGAAACGTACATATGTTATGTTATATTTCGGGTTTTACGCCTGCATCAGCACCATTTTGGGCTATATCGCCGGCGGGCAGTTTACCTAACAACACCTTTCCTGGGCAGGCTCCAGCGGTTAACCAGTACTTGGGTGCACCAACCTCCGTAAGAAACTGCCAACTTTTTCATATAAATGAGACACGGTCTGAGCGGGGCTCGAACCCGTGACCATCAGTGATGATAGGTTACAGTGGTATACAAGTCAGCGACCTTAACCACTCGACCACGGAGGCGGACACAGAAACGTACATTTATATCGTGATATGTGCATTGAACTGAAAGCTAAAAGCTTATATTATGGCAATTCTTTCATTTTCTTTTACACGCATACTCCGTTTAATTGTTATGTTGACTTGAGAACAGAAATGTACTGTAGTTGTTTAGCAGGTGCTCTCATTATGTCTTAGAAATAATATTATGATAGGATTTACATAATGAACTAGGAATAGATATGGATTTTATGACACACTATCACAGTTGAAGATATACGATGACTTTTACACAACTTAGTTAAAATGGAGACCAATGAGAGTTAACTCACCCTTAATTTGGTTTTGTTTGTTTTATTTTGACTATGGCAGCTTAGGTGATATGATGTATTTTGACTATGGCAGCTTAGGTGATATGATGTATTTTGACTATGGCAGCTTAGGTGATATGATGTATTTTGACTATGGCAGCTTAGGTGATATGATGTATTTTGACTATGGCAGCTTAGGTGATATGATGTATTTTGACTATGGCAGCTTAGGTGATATGATGTATTTTGACTATGGCAGCTTAGGTGATATGATGTATTTTGACTATGGCAGCTTAGGTGATATGATGTATTTCAGGCACAATAGCCTCTGTTGGATTCAAACCTATGGTGGATGAGGAGCAAAATATATCAAGTCGTCTATGATAACCACTCAGCCATAGACAACTACACAGTATATTTAATAATCAATATTATGCACAAACCTCTCCTCCCTCAAACTTGTTTGAGTTGTTTTTGGAATCCATCAGGCGGTGAAGCCCAGTGTCCCCTCTCTTTCCAAACAGCTGCAGGCTGACATTGGCATCAGTACCAGCCTTGCACTGTTCTCCCGTGTATATCTCCACCTGATACATGTACACTGAAACCAAAACCAAGCACAAAACATACTTCTGTGAATAAAACATTCTGAACTGCTCCCAAGTTCTGTATAACATAAAATATACTTCTGGGAATAAAACATTCTGAACTGCTCAACAGTTCTGTACAACACAAAACTGCTCCCCAGTTCTGTACAACACAAAACATACGTCTGGGAATAAAACATTCTGAACTGCTCCCAAGTTCTCTACAACATAAAACATACTTCTGGAATAAAACATTCTGAACTGCTCCCCAGTTCTGTACAACACAAAACTGCTCCCCAGTTATGTACAACATAAAACATACTTCTGGGAATAAAACATTCTGAACTGCTCCCCTAGTTATATACAACACAAAACTGCTCCCCAGTTCTGTACAACATAAAACATACTTCTGGGAATAAAACATTCTGAACTGCTCCCCAGTTTTGTACAACACAAAACATACTTCTGTGAATAAAACATTCTGAACTGCTCCCCAGTTCAGTACAACACAAAACTGCTCCCCAGTTCTCTACAACACAAAACATACTTCTGGGAATAAAACATTCTGAACTGCTCCCCAGTTCTGTACAACACAAAACTGCTCCCCAGTTATGTACAACATAAAACATACTTCTGGGAATAAAACACTCTGAACTGCTCCCCAGTTCTCTACAACATAAAACATACTTCTGGGAATAAAACATTCTGAACTGCTCCCCAGTTCTGTACAACACAAAACTGCTCCCCAGTTATGTACAACATAAAACATACTTCTGGGAATAAAACATTCTGAACTGCTCCCCCAGTTATGTACAACACAAAACTGCTCCCCAGTTCTGTACAACATAACACATACTTCTGGGAATAAAACACTCGGAGCAGTTCTCTACAACATGAAACATACTTCTGGGAATAAAACATTCCGAACTGCTCCCCAGTTCTCTACAACATAAAACATACTTCTGGGAATAAAACAGTCTGAACTGCTCCCCAGTTCTGTACAACACAAAACTGCTCCCAAGTTCTCTACAACACAAAACATACTTCTGAGAATAAAACATCTTGAACAGTTATTGAATGTATATCTATCCAACACAAAACATACTTCTGGGAATAAAACATCTTGAACAGTTATTGAATGTATATCTATCCAACAATAAACATACTTCTGGGAATAAAACATCTTGAACAGTTATTGAATGTATATCTATCCAACAATAAACATACTTCTGGGAATAAAACATCTTGAACAGTTATTGAATGTATATCTATCCAACAATAAACATACTTCTGGGAATAAAACATCTTGAACAGTTATTGAATGTATATCTATCCAACAATAAACATACTTCTGGGAATAAAACATCTTGAACAGTTATTGAATGTATATCTATCCAACACAAAACATACTTCTGGGAATAAAACATCTTGAACAGTTATTGAATGTATATCTATCCAACAATAAACATACTTCTGGGAATAAAACATTGCTTTAGCTATGTAGAACTGCAAATCCGGAGTATATCTAAGCTGGTTCTTAACTACAATAACATACTGATAGAGAAAAATGAAACAAGATTGGTTTAAACATATTTTATTTATCAAGGTAAACATGACATATAACATCTGTACATATAACATCCATACAATACAACTATTAAGACAAGTGGATTGAATTGAAAGCTACAAGAGCTAGTAATTATAGTAAGAGCTGGTAATTCTCTCCACTACATACTAATTATCATTACGTGGTTATGGCAGTTAACATTTATTATAGTAGTAAAACTCGGCTAAAATTGAATATGTTCGTTGATACATTATATAAGAATCATAATGTAGCGTAAGTATTGACTTTTAGATTGAGTTAAAGATTAGACGAGTATAGAAGTAAGAGAGATGTAAGTGCGATAATGGCGGTTGAAGTCGGTCAGATAACTAAGATTTCAAGTTCAGTCAAAATGTTTTGATTTCTCTATACAATGTATATGTGAAAACTGCATGGAAAATATTTTCATTAAAGTCATCTGATACTGATGTATTTCCAAACAGCAGGGTCTTTAGAGAAGCATTACAGTGTATATTAACAGAGTTTATTAGTGGTGCTCTGATTGTATCATAATTTCTGCAATGGAAATAGAAATGTGATGTTGTTTCCCGCTCTCTGCAAGTGCATAGTGGTGATGGAATAATATTTTATGAAAAGAGGTCATCAGCAAGTGAGCTACATTTGGTACGGAGACGGGAATGCAGAATCTGCAATCTCCGCTTACCTGAAAGGTAATATGATGGCACTTTGTTGACTGACATAAAGAGTTGTCTTTTAAAGGAGGAAAGAGTCGGTGCCTTTCGAAGTGATGTTGGGAGATCATTAAAGCAGCATTACATCGTAACAAAGGATGTTTTGGGTAAAATATAAATACTAATGTGTGTGTGTTTGCAAAAATCGTAATAGTCGCTCAGAAACGATAAAATTCCAATAAATTTAAACCGTCGTATACGCGAATTTGTTTATCAACACACGAAATATAAACACACACAGCGCGCATGCATGAAACAACAGAATGAATGAATGAATGGTGTTTTACGGCGCATCGACATCTAAGGTCATGTAGCGCGCATTAAAGTTATGTTTATTGTCGAGTGTATGAAATAAAATTCTATATAAGTATATGCATTACGTAAAAATTAATACTAAGAAGTTATAAAGACGTAAGATTAATTACAGGTAACATATGAATGAATGATTACTACAAAGGCATGATTAACAATTGATATCACAGCTTATTAT